>VDFB02281492.1:535090664-535425666 GCA_007258455.2 Sequoia sempervirens | reverse complement strand
GTGATAAAACATTCAACCGAACCAAGGTCCTTAAGAAAGCGGGTACCTATCTAAAGTATGCAAGGGACCAATATAGGTCACATTTAGAGAAGAACAAAAAGTACGAGCGTCCCTCCATGATTCCGGAGAGTGAGTGGAAGGACTTGGTGTCCAATGGAAAGGAGAAGGTTGAAAAGAAAAAAGGAAAGACACCACCGGGCCAAGGAAGGTATGTGATAAATAGAAGCATAAATCTACAAAAAATTCCGATTAATCGCGATTTTAAAAAAAACTGCAAGCTGGACAATTTTTCCCTAATTTTAAAATCATTGAATTTTGGTCAATGATTTTTTTCCTTTTCAAACTGCAAAATCGCCAAAAAAACGTGTTTAAAATCTGCAAAAAAACGTGAATAAAATTGAGCTGATTTTCACACAAAAAAACCATGAGACCATGGTTTGTTGCTTACTATTATGCTTTGATAGATTTTTTCCAAGCATCCATAGCTTATCGTTGAGCACCTGTTTTAGGCTTTAGCCATAGCAGCAAGGCAATGAACTATTAGATAAAATGATTTGGTAGACATGTATGAAAAATGCAGTAGCACAGACAAGGCAATGAATTGCTTGAAAAAAATGTAGTCTCATGGTGATGGAATGCCATGACAAGAAAATTGCTGCGAATTTCATGGCATTCCATCACCGTGGAGATCATATTTCTTTTTTAGGCATTTTTTCAAAAAATTCACTACCTTTGTCTATGTTATTGTTACTATTATGCTTTGGTAGATTTTTTCCAAGCATCCATAGCTTGTTCTGCAAAGCACCTGCTTTGAGGTTTTTAATTTTAGCCATAGCATGAAGGCTTGAACTGTTTGATAAAATTATCGGTAGACATGTATGAAAAATGGTAGCATGTAGTGCTAGTGAACTATTTGAAAAAATGTTTCGTAATGTGGTCTCATGGTGATGGAATGCCATAACTTAATGCCATGACAAGCAAATTGTTATGGGATTGTCGGCATTCCATCACCACAGAGTTAATATTTTGAGGCATTTTTGAAAACAAGCCAATCGCTTTGTCTATAAGCATTTACTATTATGCTTTGGTAGATTTTTTTCCAAGCATCCATAGCTTGTTCGAAAGCACCTATTTAGGCTTTTAGCCATAGCAGCAAGGCAATGAACTGTTTGATAAAATGCTTTGGTAGACATGTATGAAAAATGTGGTAGCATAGACAACTGTCACCATCTGATATTTATGCAGTTGTAGTATGTTTTGTGCAATGTAATCAGCGATATGAATATAACCAAGAAAAATCTATTTTCTATAATTCATGGATTGAACTCTGTATTTTATTTGCTCTCAATGTATGTATGCTATGGAAATGCCATTAATTTTTTTTTTAAAAGTAGTATGCTATGTGTGATACTATCAACAATGTAATTATATATTGATTAAACTTTCTTTTTACATAATATAACGTATTTCAAACTTTTCATAGGCTACCCGACACATCAAAGGAAACAAACGAAAGACTAGAAAAGCACGGGCAACACAAACTTGGCTTTGGTGGTTATATGAAATTATCCGCACAAATTGTAAGTATCAATAAATGAAATATTGCATCCAAATTATAATAAATTGAAAACAATTTTGGTTTTATCACACCATAAAAGCAAAATTCATGATCTTCTGCAAAAATGTAGGGCTCTGAATTCAACAGAGTTCCCATAGAAGAGGACCTGAAGATTTCCTTCTAGCAAGGCTATGGAGTTGTCCCTGAACGCCTAAGAGTCTTGACTGGGCAAACACAATCTTCCATTGCATCTGACACACAGGTAAATAAACTCAATAAAGTTTATTTAAAATTGAATACTTGTGCAATCTATTCAATATTAATTTCCACCATAAAGTAATTACATGCCTATTTGTTTTAAAACATTCAAGCAATGATAATAATGCACATTACGACATTGGAATGTAGCCCCGGTGAGGGTGAGCGTAATGTGCGATGAAGGTCATGGTGTGCATCCCACTTTTAGAGCATGTAGAGCATGATCAACATGTTGAGCATGATCAGGCTAGAGAAGATCAGGAATATGATGTGGCCCCATCAGGTAAAGAGGACCACTCTAAAGTTCTTTTAAACATATTTAATTGCAATTGGTGTATTAATTAATGTAACCTTTCGTGTTTCAACTTTAGAGCATGTAGAGCGTGATCAACGTGTTGAGCATGATCAGGCTAGAGAAGATCAGGAACATGATGTGGCCCCATCAGGTAAAGAGGACCACCCTCATGTTCTCTTAAACATATTTAATTTCAATTGGTGTATTAATTAATGTAACCTTTCGTGTTTCAACTGCAGATCAGGATTTAGAGGGTGTTCAACATGTTGAGCATGAGTCTATAACAAAAGTTTAGGAATATGATGTGGACCCATCAGGTAAAGAGAACCACTCTAATGTTCTTTTAATTAATGAAATACTTGTAGCAATAATAATAAAACATATCAGTTTAACATTTCTTTCTTATTGCAGTAGATCCCCCTTGCAATTGTCAACGTCATGAGCAGATGACTAGGCACATTAAGATCATCGCAGGGGCAGAAAAACTAAAGGGGGACATATATTGATTTAGAAAATGATACTCCACTTCAGCTTTATGTAGCTTTAAAAAGAAACAAAAAAAGTGATTGTAATCATATCATGACAACCATATTTTTGATAATATGTAAAAACTGAAAGAATGAATATTATATGTTAATGAATGAATGCTATATGTTATTAATGGATGAATGAATGTTATATGTTATTAATGGATGAATGAATGATTAATGTTATATGATTGGGTATGGGGAATTGAGAGTGATGTGAGGGGGAGGAGGGGCCAAATGAGTTTCCACCGTCATGTGGTTGGCCCTGTTAAGTAGATAATATTAAACTATTCTCGAAACAAAGAGAAGCTCAATAAGGTAATGCACTTTTTGTAAGGAAAGTAGAGGTGCGGAAAACACGTTCCTAATGTCAAAACCACAGGGAAGAATGCAATGTAGGGCTTTTAATTTTTAAATTACAATCTGATTAAGACACACATGAAAGATTTACAGAAATAGAGCAAAAACTCAAAGACAACTAAACAACAGATTTACGTGGGAAACCCTTTCGGGAAAATCCCCACCACACCAAGCTGAATCTCTTTGTATTACAGTAACAACAATTACATACAATCAAAAAAACAACTCTGATATTCACAGTAGCTACAACATTCACTGTTCAAAATTCTCTCAGAAGAGCTCTCAACTAATTCGATAAAACTCGTCATCATCTCAACAGAATCAATCTGCTTGAAAACTTATCACATTCTGATTTTTCTTTTGTGCATCCTTATCCACCAGATCTTCATCAAAGAAAGTTTCCATGCAGTTTCAGATTTTTCCCTGCAAGCTATTTTTCTCCAGCGTCGCAGCAGTTACAAAAATCCAACCGTCATTAGTATGAAAACTGCTTCCCCTGATTGGTCCAGCAGGATGCCACACAGGATGATCATATGGTCAACAACGTTCAAGCTTTGTTGGCATATCGGTGAGACACTAACAGTGTCTCCCTGATGCCACAAAGTATTCGCTATCAAAATTGGTTCCCCAACACTCAGCAAGAGAATTCTCATTCGACAAGACTCATATCAAAAACCATAAGTCATATCGAGATTAGAAGAGTTCATCGGCAAGACATACTGATCTCGCCAAGACTTCCCATCGACCACTACATGCTGCACCGAAGCCTTACTTCTATCGGCAAGACCCAACGGTTTCGGTGAGACGTCATACTGCAAGACACAACTTACACCGAATGGTCACAAACTGTCGGAAAGACTCATGTCTTTCGCTATGACCTTTCTCTGAGCACCCCAAGTCTTACCGAAGATCATCGGCATGACTTATCCAAGTTGCCAAGACTTCTTAGCGAAGTCTTTTGTTACCGCGAAGACACCACGAGAATCCTCCTATCGGCGAGACTTTTCTATTTCGTTGAGACATCTCCTCGCGACCTTTAGGTTACCCCGACGTCGGCGAGACATACATCAGTCACCAAGACTTCATGCCGAAGTATTTAAGTCACCGCGAGTGAACTAAGAGAACACCCTCGTCGGTGAGACTTACCTTCTCGTTGAGAGATCTCCCTGAGATCCTTGTGTTAGCCCGATAGCAGTATGCTATCGGTGAGACATTCACCATTCGCTAGGACCTCTCTCCGACACCTGTGAGATAGCCCAATAAGATCAACTGTCGCCCAGAGTTCTTCTGGTCGCCAAAAGGTCATGCTGAACACAGAGAGTCATGGCGATAGACTTCATTCGGCAAGACTTCAACCCTGTCACAACGATAAGAAAATTTCAAGAGATTTAGAGCAGTTAGTCAGCCAGACATCCATAATGTCACACCGAATTTGCCTTCAAAGAGTTTCATGTCAGTAAGGATTGAGGCACATATTCCAACAAGCTCCCACTTGACGAAGATCTTACTGACACCTCCAAAACATAATAAAACTACTAAAATTCATGGGCCAAGAGGCCCATCGAGTTGGCACACCAACAGAACTTGTCTGTGCTCATAGGCTTCGCCAATGCATCTGCAACATTCTCCAGAGCATCCACTTTCTCCAAAGAGACCTTCCCATCCTCCACCATATCTCATACAAAGTGATACTGTACATCTATATGTTTTATCCTGGCATGGAAAGTAGGATTCTTTGCCAAACATATAGCACTCTGGCTATCACAGTAGATAGTAATCTTTTCTGCATCAAAGCCAATGTTATAACAAAAACATTTTAACCATATGGCTTCTTTACAGGCATGCGTTGCTGCCATGTATTCTGCCTCTGTAGTGGACAAAGCGACTATAGCCTACCGCTTGCTCATCCAACTTACTGCACCACCATTCATCATGAAAACATATCCACTGGTGGATCTTCTGCTGTCAATGTCCCTGCCCAATCAAAATCCACATAACCTTGAATGCTGAGAGTCTTTTGTGATTCAACCAAGTTACCATGGTAACACAAAGCATAGTTTGAAGTACCCTTCAGATATCTAAACACTCTCTTCATAGCATCCCAATGTGTTCTTCTAGGATTTTCCATAAAACGAATGAGAACTCCCATTGCTTGGGCAATGTATGGCCTTGTACAGACCATAGCATACATGAGACTGCCAACTAAACTTGCATAAGGCACACTGGTCATGTCCTCCATCTCAGAAGAATATTTTGGACAATCCTCAACAGATAGCTTTGTTCCCTCTATAACTGGAACAACTAGCTGTTTGCACTCAGTCATACAAAATCTCTCCAGAACAGTCTTGACATACTTACTCTGACTAAGCCAAAGTTTTCTATTCTTCCTATCCCTGGTTATTTCCATTCCCAGCATATACCCTGCTGCACCAAGATCTTTCATTTCGAACTTTGCAGACAACTAAGACTTAAGATCATAAATCAATAGCTTACTATTGCCTATGAACAACATATCATCAACATATAGAGCAATAATAATAATTTCATCACTTTCAGCTTTGTAATACACATAGTGATCACATTTTGATCTTACAAATCCCAATGACAAAACAAATGTGTCAAACTTTTGGTACCACATTCTAGGGGACTATTTTAAACCATATAGAGATTTCTTCAACTTGCAAACCAGTCTTTCCTTACCTTTTACCACAAAGTGCTCCGACTGGGACATATAGATTTCTTCTTCAAGATCACCATCATGAAATGTTGTCTTCACATCCATCTGCTCAATCTCTAAGTCATACGCTGATGCAAGTGACAAAAGAAATCTAATAGATGTCAGCTTAGCTACAAGAGAAAAAATTTCTCCATAATCAATTCCCTCTACCTGGGAATAGCCTTTTGCAACCAGCCTTGCTTTATATTTCTCCACACTACCGTCCAGACCTATTTTCTTTTTAAATATCCATTTGCAACCTATAGATTTTTTGCCTTTAGGTAATGGAACGAAACTCCAAGTATCATTCTTTTCTAATTATGCAATTTCTTCATTCATGGCTTCCAACCAAGAGTTTGAATCAAACATTTTAAATGCCTCTTTCACAATCCTAGGTTCATTAGTGTTAGAAATTAAAGCATAGGAACAAGTAAAATGAATTAAAGAAAACCCATACCTTTCAGGTTGCTTTCTTTCAGAAGTTGACCTCCTCACAGGCTGAGGCTGAGGTGGTTCTTCATCTTCTTTAGAACTTTCAGAACTGCTTGAGCTCTCCTCAGTATCAGGTGCATTTTGATTTTTCAATTCCTCTTTATTTGGTGTTTGAGGAATTCCTGCTACATCCTTTTCATTTTTTGATTTCTTCTCTGACTGTAGATCCAATGTAGAAGGCTTCAACTCACGAAAGATAATGCTTCTGCTATACAAAACCTTCTTAGTCTCAGGGTTCCAAAGCTTGTATCCTTTTATTCCAGTGCTATAGCCAATAAAAATACACTTTATAGCTTTGTTTTCCAACTTAGATCTTTTTTCAAATGGCACATATGCTTCACAGCCAAAGACACAAATATGTCTCAAAGAGGGCTTCTTTCCAAACCATGCTTCCAAAGGCGTCTTCTCAACAAGAGTAGAGTTAGGAGAGCGGTTTACCAAGTAACATGTTGTAGAGACTGCTTCAACCCATAACTTCTCCTCCAAGCCAACACTGCTCATCATACTTCGTGCTCTTTCCATTACTGTCATGTTGAACCTTTCAGCAACTCCATTTTGCTGTGGAGTATAAGGTGTATTCTTATGTCTTTTAATCCCATGATCTGTATAGTAACTTTCAAATTCATCTGAACAAAACTCACCGCCATTGTTAGTCCTCAAGCATTTTATTTTTCTACCAGTCTGATTCTCTACAAGGTTTTTAAATTCCTTAAGCCCACTAAACACTTCTGATTTACTTTTCAGAAAATATACAAATGTTCTTCTTGAATAATGATCAATAAATGACACATAGTATCTTGATTTAGATAAAGAAGGAACATTCACTAGACCAAACACATCAGAATGTATATAATCAAGCAAACCAGAAGATTTGTGAGGACTGGAATAAAAAGAAACACAATGTTGTTTACCATATATGCAATGTTCACAAAATTTGAACTCAAGGTTACAATCATCAAGCCCTTCTACCAGGTTTTTATTTTTCAAGGTTTTTAAACCTTTTTCACCAATGTGGCCAAGCCTATGATGCCAGAGCATAGTCTTTTCTACTGGAAGTTTAACGTCCATGGCGTTTACTCCATCAGGAACGTTTTCCTTCTTATCTCCATGAGTAGCCTTAAGTGACTTCGCAAAGACACTATTGCATTGAATAGTTTGTGCATCCAGCTTGTACAAGGTACCAATTCGAGCACCTCTAGTCATGTTGCAGCCATTTCCAAAGAAAGTGACATGCACTCCGATATCATTCAACTTACTTACAGAAAGTAGATTTCGAGCCAGACCTGGTATATGCATCACATCATTGATTCCCTTCACTCTTCCATAAGGGAACTGAATTTTGACTCTTCCACGACCAACAATTTCCAAAGATGAATCACTTGCCAAATACACCTTTCCATCATTGTATTCTTCATACTTCATGAACCATTCTCTATGAGATGTCATATGGAAAGATGCTCCAGAATCAATTAGCCAGACATCATGTGATGCCCGTGTAGCCAAAGCTACAATGAAGGCATCTGCATCACTCTGAGAAGAATCATTTCCAGAAGAGTTCTTCTTCTTTTTCTCTTCCTTGCAATCCCTTTGGACATGACTAGGTTTCCCACAATTCCAGCACTTCACCTTTGACTTCTTGCTAGGAGACTTTGATCTCCCTTCTGATTTCGATTTGGACTTCTTATCCTTCTTCTTGCCTTTCTCCTTTGGTCTACCTCTAACAGCCAGAGCCTCCTTTGTCATCTTAGAAGATTTTCTTCTCATTTCTTCTGATAACAAAGAAGCAACAACATCTTCCATCTTGAATGTGGATGTTGTACTCCCAATGGCCATCACTAGATGATCCCAAGAATCAGGCAGAGAACACAACAACAGCATGCAACGATCTTCATCTTCAATCTTCACACCAATAGATGTTAGCTGAGCAATCAGCATGTTGAAAGCATTTAAGTGATCAGCAACATACCCTCCTTCTTGCATTCTCAAGGAGTACAACTTCTTCCTCAAGAACAACTTGTTCACCAAGGACTTGCCTTGATAACTAGATGCTAATATTTTCCACAAGGAAGATGCAGTCTTTTCTTCATGCACGTTCAGAAGAATAGAATCTGCCAAACAGAGCCTTATCAGCCCTTTAGACTTTCTATCTGCAAGGTCCCAATCCTCTTGCTTCATGCCTTGAGGCATTGTTCCAGACACAACAGTCCAAAGATCTCGGTCTACTAACAGATCTTCCATTTTGAGTTTCCACAGCTCAAAGTTGCTACCATTGAATTTCTCTATATCCATCCTTTCGGATGTGCTCGCCATTTTAATTTGTAATTAAACTAACAGAACTCTAAAAAACTCCCACTAGAAAAGGATTGACACAAAAAAACCCAACCCACTCACAAGGACAACACAACTGGCCAGGCTCTGATACCACTTGTAAGGAAAGCGAAGGTGTGGAAAACACTTTCCTAATGTCAAAACCACAGGGAAGAATGCAATGCAGGGCTTTTAATTTTCAAATTACAATCTGATTAAGACACACATGAAAGATTTACAGAAATAGAGCAAAAACTCAAAGACAACTGAACAACAGATTTACGTGGGAAACCCTTTCGGGAAAAAACCCACCACACCAAGCTGAATCTCTTTGTATTACAGTAACAACAATTACATACAATTAGAAAAACAACTCTCTAATATTCACAGTAGCTACAACATTCACTATTCAAAATTCTCTCAGAAGAGCTCTCAACTAATTTGATAAAACTCGTCATCATCTCAACAGAATCGATCTACTTTAAAACTTATCACATTCTAATTTTTCTTCTATGCATCCTTATCCGCTAGATCTTCATCAAAGAAAGTTTCCATGCAGTTTCAGATTTTTCCCTGCAAGCTATTTTTCTCTAGCATCGCAGCAGTTACAAAAATCCAACCGTCATCAGTTTGAAGACTGCTTCCCTTGATTGGTCTAGCAGGATGCCACACATGATGATCATATGTTCAATGGCATTCAAGCTTTGTTGGCATATCGGTGAGACACTGACAGTGTCTCCCCGATGCCACAAAGTATTCACTATCGAAATTGGTTCCCCAACAGTCAGCAAGAGAATTCTCATTTGACAAGACTCACATCGAAAACCATAAGTCATATCGAGCTCAGAAGAGTCCATCAGTAAGACATACCGATCTCACCAAGACTTCCCATCGACCACTGCATGCTACACCGAAGCCTTACTTCTATCGGCAAGACCCCATGGTTTTGGTGAGACGTCATACCGCAAGACACAACTTACACTGAATGGTCACAAACTATTGGCAAGACTCATGTCTTTCACCGTGACCTTTCTCCGAGCACCCCAAGTCTTACCGAAGATCATCGGCATGACTTATCCAAGTCGCCAAGACTTCTCAGTGAAGTCTTTTGTTACCGCGAAGACACCACGAGAATCCTCCTATCGGCAAGACTTTCCAGTTTCGTTGAGACATCTCCCCACAACCTTTAGGTTACCCCAATGTCAGCGAGACATACATCGGTCGCCAGGACTTCATGCCAAAGTCTTTAAGTCACCGCGAGCGAACCAAGAGAAAACCCTCATCAGTGAGACTTACCTTCTCGCTGAGAGATCTCCTCGAGATCCTTATGTTAGCCCGATAGCAGTATGCTATCGGTGAGACATTCACCATTTGCTAGGACCTCTCTCCAACACTCGTGAGATAGCCCGATTAGATCAACTATCGCCTAGAGTTCTTCAAATCGCCAAAAGGTCATGCCAAACATAGAGTGTCACAGTGATAGACTTCATTCGGCAAGACTTCAACCCTATCACAACGATAAGAACATTTCAAGAGATTCAGAACAGTTAGTCAGCTAGACATCCATAATGTCACACCGACTTTGCCTTCAAAGAGTTTCATGTCAGTAAGGATTGAGGCACATATTCCAACACTTTTCAATATAAGAAATGTATCGTTTGAAGCATCAAACAAATATGCAGTCTGTATGTATGATCAGTCATCAGTCTCCGCAATGGTACATTTCCACGAATATTTTTTTTTTTAAAATTGATTCTTTGTTGCAATTTCGATGAACGTTTGGCGTTGTTTCCATGCTACTCCTTGCCCATTTCGTCGCACTTTTGAAAAAAATTTGGTGTTCTTCCGACACTACTTCTTGCTATTTTTGTCACACATTCGACGAACTCTTGGTGTTGTTTCGACGCTACTACTTGCCTATTTCATCGCACTTTCGATGAACTTTTGGTGTTGTTTCGACGCTACTCCTTTGCGATTTCGTCGAAATGGCGATGAACATTTGCTGTTGTTTCATCAGTGGATACATGAAGTGTTCATCGATATGCCGACGAAAGTCTAAGCCATTTCATGATGCTGACGACCGACGATTCTTCTCCGTTATTTCGACATTTAATTCGTCGTCGATCTTTCGACGAAAAAACAATGACTCAAATATTTTCACCATTTCATCGCTCTTCCGAAAAAGATTTGTTGAACGACCAACGAACTGCCGTCAGAAAATGGTGTCAAACTTAATAGTGACAAGAGAGGGAAAACTTGATTTTTGGTGAATGGGGGTTTTCCTTGGTCAAAACCCTTTACTGATAATTAAACCAAATGATGAAATGAAGCATGAAACATGGAATATGTAAATGATATCACCTTGTATGATATCTTGTGAAGCAAATCTACAATATACCATGTAGTGGCCATGAAGAATGTAGATTTTGGATCCTTGGATATAATGGGAATAATGGTTGCAAATAGATCTTCAAGGCTACATCCACAATCTTGGCTCAACAACATGAATGGATGCACTAAACCCTTGACATGATGCTTGAATCTTGATGATGGCTTCAAATACTTATGGAATGCTCTTGAATGCATAAAATTTCCTTATGAATGAATACTTGAATGCTTGTTATCTTGTTATATATGAAAAATGAGTGGAGGAACCTTGTATTTATACTTATTCATGCTTAATATCCAGAAATTACATCACAACAAGCCAACATATGAAATCATTAAATAAAGGAGGCTAAATCTCACCCAAATTTGAAATTGAATCCCAAAAATAAGCCAAGGACTAAGACGCCCTAGGTGGCATCTTAGTCCCAAGGCTCAATTCTTAGGGCCCAAACTCCAAAAAGGGACCTATTTTGGTGGTTTCAAAATCAGGGTCCTAAGACCCATGGAGGAAAAAGATGCCCTAGGTGGCATTTTATTCCCAGTCCACAAATCAGGGACACAGACAAAAACATCAAATGGTCATTTGTCTTTTAATTTTTTTTCTATATTTTCCATAAAAAAATATATAGTTTATTAGGTTGTGGATGCAAAATAGAACCAATTAAGCCATAAAGAAGCATAAATAAAGCAAGGAGGGCCCAAACATGTGTGGAAATACAAGGGGTATGCATTTAATACTCTAAAATTCTTCATCAATGATTATATTTTGTAGTGACACTTGTAGCAAGGGAAGCTCTACCTCAATAGGTAGGATGGCTTTAGATTTGTAGACTAAGGAAAAAGGGGTTGCACCTGTAGGTGTGTGTATATTGGTTTGATAGACCCATAAGGTGAGAT
Organism: Sequoia sempervirens; assembly: GCA_007258455.2. Taxonomy (NCBI): domain Eukaryota; kingdom Viridiplantae; phylum Streptophyta; class Pinopsida; order Cupressales; family Cupressaceae; genus Sequoia; species Sequoia sempervirens. The sequence goes on along the minus strand of VDFB02281492.1, from coordinate 535,413,868 downwards.
TTAACTACAAATTACAGTCATGGCCAACTACATTTACCATCTTTTTTAGTATTTTTAGTATGGTCTTGTTTGTAGCCTTAACTTGACTGTTACCCTAGGGGTAATAGGGGGTGGAGAACCAGTGTTGGATGTTGAATTGTTGGCATAGCTCTCTTACATCCTAGTTTTTGAAAGGTGTCCTGTTATTTAATATATGGGCTTATGGAACACCATAATGACAAATAAGGTAGTTTAGGATGAACTTGGAGGTCAGTTTCCCTATTATGTAAGTCATAGGGATAGCTTCCACCTACTTTGTAAAGTAATCAATGGTCATGATGATGAATTTGTGGCCATTAGAAGAGGTGGGGGTAATATTTACTATGAGGTTGAGCCTCCACTACATGAAAGGCCAAGGTGTGACAATCGGTTGTAACTCTTGAACTAGAGTATGGATAAGGTCTCCATGTTGTTGACACTAGAATATTTATGCACATAATGATAAACCTCTCTAAAAAAAAGGGAAATAGGGTAGGGGTTCCACCTATTGGGATATAAAATTGGACCTATTTATCACTTTAGTTCATTAGGAAACCTAGATCCCTCAACCAAGTGACTCAATTGAGGGATGGGTGGGTTCCTAGTGTAATTGGATGAGGGTTCACCATTAAACAATGCTTTAAAATAAGAAATTGAATGCACTGAAAATTCACTATATGACCTAGGAATTTGAAAGCATGAAACAAGATTGATAAACTGGAATCAAACAGTAAATTACCTTGTAGAATGATGTAGTCAAAAAAAGTTCTGCAACTCTGAAAATTTTCTTTTTCAAGTATATTGGGACTAATATGCCAGGTTGGGTGTATGAGTCCTGCTATTGGGTGAACCAAAGGAAATAGGATGCTCTACCTTTTAGGAGATTGAGAAATTAGGCATCCTATTTCACTCTTAGTTCATTAGGAAACGCTAGAGATCCCTCATTCAAGAAACTCAATTGAGCGAAGGGCTAGTAGGGAGGTTTCCTTAGGTGTGATTAAAGAGGGGTTCACCACTAAGAAAATTCTTAGAAAGAAAAAAATGAAACCAATATGAAAATATAGTAATATGACCTAGGAAATGAAACTTAAAGTCAGAATAACAAACTGAGGCTAAACAAAGAAGTACTTGGATGATTGGAGATGTCCAAAACAAGGTTTGCAATCCCAAAATTATGAATTTTGATGAGAACTAGGACTCATATGCTAGAATATGAAATTTACTCCCAATCTAGGATTTCTGGATAGGATGTGGAATCTCCTGATAATTGTTCTGAATCTACCAAAATCTAGCAAAAAGGCTATACTGGGACTCATATGCCCAGACTGTTGCAAAGTGTCTTGAAAATGTGAAAAGTGCCCTAGGAGTAGAATTTAGAACCAAAACTTTGTGAGCCTCTGAAGATGAATTAAATAAGCACTTTCCCACTATTTTTATATAAATAAGTTGGATATCTTTCTCTAGATTTGAGTTTCCATGAGTCTTGACAACTTCTTATGACAACTTTTGCAAATTTTGCTACTTTGCAATTTTGACACTTTTGAAGGCTTCAAATTCACTTTTTCTTTAGCCTATAAACCTACAACATACAAAGAGAGAGAAAAAGTGTTGTTTTGTTAGGGAATGGGGGTTTTCCTTGATCAAACCCCATTTTGGTAATCAAACCTTAATGAGAAATGAAGCATGAATGAAATGAAACATGAAATATAAGATGAAACAATAGAACCTTGGTTGAAACCTTGTAGATTTGTAAAAATGCATGAGGTGGCCTCAATGGATGTAAATATTGATCATGATTCTTGATGAAAGATAATGCCTTTAAATACTTGAATTGATCTTGAATAATACATCACAACATTAGGTCAAAACCACATGCATGATGCATCAAGTCTTTAACATGATGCTTGAATCTTGAATTCTGCTCCAAATTCTTGATGATTTTCTCTTGAATGCCTTCTTGAATACTCTCTAATGCTCTTGTGAAATCTTATATTGCTTGACTTAAAACTTCTAGGTGGCTTAGTGAGAAAGTCATGCATCTGCATCAACTTCTCACCATACAATGAGAAATTCATGCCCACGTTTAGGGTTCTTATCATACTAACCATACCAAAGCTATCCCTCTAATAACTTCAATAGGGTGCCACAAAATGAAACTTCGAGCTTCACAAGGCCTAACAAGCTGTGTTAAGCACTTATGAAAATTTATGCATGTAAAGGATTGTTCAAAGGGATCTTGGCTTAATTCATGTAAGGTCTCTTCTTAGGGAACATCGTGCCTAATATCTCTAAGAGAGGAAAAATCAAAGAAATATCATGCTTTAAGAGGAAATCAAACCCAATGACACCACCAAGAAAAGGACGTATCACAAGAAGAAAGAAAATCACAAAATGAAACACGAGTCTTGATGTATTCCCCCACTTTAAAGCAATTGCTAACACCATTGTTGTGAGAAATTTCTTTAAAGTAGAAGAAGACATGAGAGCTTATTCAAAAATCCCTATGCCAAGTCATATGTTCTTGAATGGAATTTCATAATGAAAAGGGGTTTTCCCCAAAATGCAATAATAAACATAACTTAGTACGTCACATGCCAGCCAACTTAAGGCATGTCATCCACATCCCAAGCTTGCTCCTATATATAGATGGAAGGTGGTCAACTAGCCAAAATAGACAACGATAAGTGTCATACGAGGACAAGGTTACCTAACCCCCTTGCCCCAACTTAGTGCAAGATAGGGGTGAGCCGAGATGATTAATGAAAAATATAATTAATTAGAGGAAATAGGTGCTTCAACACAAGGAAGAGCACCACAATCCTTAAGATGTTGAATTTTATTACTCAAAGCCTTAAATTCATTAGTAGAATTACCATGGACTCTTTGATATGCACAAAATAAATTCTTGTAGTAAAATTTCTTTCATGTTATTGGAGGGAGAGATATCAAGTGATCTTGGAGGAGTCTTGACAAGATACTCTCTTAATCAATAGTAGAAGATGTTCCTATATCTCTTGCTTAGTATTAGGTGTCATACTTATACAAGGCTCTTTACATTGTGAGATTTTGTTCTCTCCTTGAAAGGGGGGTGTAAAATCTAATGAACTTCAATCATTACTAAGAAATTTCCTAGGAGTGCTTTGTGTGATGATATTAATGTTAAGAAAATATTTCTTTGATTCTTTTATTTCTTTTGAAGGACAATAACCAAGACCACTAGTTTCTATCAATTCAGGATCCACTAATATTAAATTTGGCTTAGAAGAATCTTTTATAAGAGTGTTGATATTAAGTGAAGGCTTTCTTGTTTCTTTCGGGGGACAATAACCAAGACCATTAGTCAGTTCTAATGTGTTAGGCTCTATAGGGACATGTATACCTTTTTCTTTAGCACCACATCCTTTTCCACTATAACCAAGTTATTTCATAAGTTGATAAGATTTTCCATTTCTTTCAGAATCAATGGTTTTTCGTAATTAACTTCATCAAAGTTTGTTTTGTAATTTGTATCCTCTTCTAAAGTGGTTGAAGTGGATGCTTTTAAAGGGTCTTTTGAATTTTGTGTTGATGTTACTACTTTCTCTTTTCCCTTTTCAAAATCTTTTGTTATGATCTTGTATTCTTCCATGAATGTAGGTGTGAAATCCAACAATCCCAAATCATCTAGTGATAACATTGTGAAGGGTTTGGGACACTTATCTTTTTGTTTTTCTTGCACGGGTTCCACTTGTATGGTTGGTGTCAATGTTCTTAAAGGATTTTCATTGTCTTTGTCAATGTCCAAAATTTTTGGTTTAGGTTTGGCCTTGATTGCATATACTTTGTTGTTGTAGACATACTTCATTATACGATGAATAGTTGAAGGAACTACTTGCATTTCATGAATCCATGGTCTACCTAAAATAAGGTATATGAAAGTTCATGGGGAATAACATGGATAGGGGTTTGTAATGTGTTCTTTCCAACTATAATAGGAAAAGTGATCACAACAATGTTGGAATCAAGGAACAATGAGAGGGGGGGTGAATAAATGTTCTACAAAATTTAACTTTATTAACCTGATCTTTAAACCACTTATAGCATTGAACCAAAATAAAGATGCAAGAACACAAGACAATCAACTACAACACCATAACAAAAGGATTTTTTACGTGGAAACCCTATTAGGGGAAAAACCATGATGGAGATTAATCGACCATATGAGTATACTCAAAATAAGTGTTTACAAATGGGGAATGCACATGCATTCAGGCACACTACCTAGAGCTCATTGCTCAAATACAGAAGGATTACTACCCAAAAGAAGAATCACTATCTTACAAACATAAATAGACAATTGGAGTGGATGAACTATGAAATTAGCATTTGCTAATGCCTGAGTATAGTTCCGGTCAAGCACATTAATCACATTCTTCACACTTTGTCTGATTCTACTCTTGAAACTTTGTCTACTTTAATTCGAGTCACCAATCCTTTTTTTGCACAAGTGAAACTGTGCACAATCAGTCTACAATCCTTCTAAATTTTGCATCATATCGCAACACACATAAAAATGATAGGAGTAATCAATTATATATATCTACAACTAGAGATCACATCAACTACATTTCAACTTTAACAAAATATAAAACATGTACAAAATGTCGGCTCAATCCATAAACAATTATTAATGTGAATCATATAATGTCAGCCAAAACATAGTGAGGACCCAAAACAACAACATCGAACATAAAATCACCTTCAAAAATTATTCCTCGAAGATCCACAACATGCTATAATCACCCTGTTGGCCTTTCTACATTGTTAAACTAAAATTTGATAAACCAGATCTTCTAACTTGCACACCAATCAATACGAGGCCTGAAGATTCAAGGATAAGATAGTTTGTACATCGAAAGAACTTCCCTAAGATCCACAACACAAAATGATAACTGGACATTGCATATGAATCGATATACACAACTTTATCGGATGCCCTGTTTTAGCTTTGACAATTAACACATATCTTTGATCTGACTTCTGGTATGAGCAAATACTGAAGTGCGGATATGACTGCTAACTAGGGTTTCCATCATTGATAACACCAGATGACCTGTGCAGTGTCTCTTTCCAACAATCTCCCCCTTTGGCATTGATGGCAACACTTAGTGAAAAATGACTAAGTGTCAAAATCAATACCAACATGAATACATTGCAATCCTCAAAACTTCAAAACACAACTCCCCCTAAGATGAATATGAAATTTTTCACTTCCCTACACCCCCCCTTTGACATCAATGACAAAGATGGGAATCCACATACCAAAAATCATACAAAATTTCTATTAACAAATTGCATATGTACATACATGCTTAGCTAACTTACATGGAATTGAATATATCTGTAAAATTATTCTTCAACAGGCTTAAACTAGTGTCCCAACCCTTTTTGAGACTCTCCAAAATAGTCATGTGGCCACAGAAAAAATAGGATTTCATCTCTGTTGACTCAATATTTTCTGGATCACTGACAACCATACCATCATGTGCTTCCTTCAATGCACTAAGTATTGTCTCCATTTTAGGACCAATTAGTCCTCTGAGCTCACATACCCTTTCAAAAAATTTGTCTTTTTCATGCTTGAAACTTTTAATTTTTTCAAGCAGGGATATGACTTGACCTCCTTGCTTACTCACATAAACAGTTAGAGGATCAAAGATCTGAGAAATATTTGCTAACTGTTTCTCATATTCCTTAATTTTCTTCTCAGTGACCTCAGTGAATTTAGACAAAGATAAGCATGACTTGTAGATATTTCCACCCTTAGATAAAGCACCTTGAATATTCTTCTCATAGGTAGATAATAATGATTTATCATTAGCAATCATACATTTTTATATATCTAATTTGTTTGCATCAAATTCTTTCTGAACCTTATCCTCAGCTGATTTTTCAAGAGACTCAAAGTGAGTACTTATAGAGTTGATAATTTTCTTTAGCTGGCCAGATGGAGAATCGGATGAGTCCTTGACATGTGTAGGCATGATCTTCTCCAAGATACCGAATGCAAGAATTAACAGTTCACTGTCTTCAATGTGAGATTTCAATATCTCCTCCCTTGACTTGGCCTGAGGAAATGATGCTACCTTTAGCTTCTGAATAGGAGATAGAGTGGCCAAGTTGATAGGACTTTCAAGAAATTTAGGGTGAAACTCCTCCTATTGTTGTTCTAAAAGATTATTTACTACCTTCATAGTGTCTCTTGCTTCCATTGTAACTTCCTTTACCTCAACCCTCTTTTCTTCAACCATAGATTCTTTCTTGGCTTTGGGAAGATCTCTATTTCTTCAACTTTAGGAACTTCAGTATCCATGGGAATTTTAGTATCTTGCATATCTAGAGGATTCTGAGTGTCCTCAATTGTGTCTTCTTTCACTTCTTCAATTTTTGGACCAGATGGAACATCTTCATCATGAGTTTCTTTAGAAACAACATTATATCTATTCTTTAATAGAACCGCCTTAAGAATTTTCTCAGTGTCTTTTGCTACTTCCTCAGTTTGTCTGATCATACGCTTATTAACCCTTGATTTTCTCTTAAAATCATTTTTAGCATCATTTAGGATTTCCTTCATTTCTTCTATTGACATTACCGGACATAGATCAACAAGTATGCGTTCTCTCATTTGTTCATCTTTAGCTCTTGCATTAACTCTCCTCATTTCCAAGACTTCATATAACCCTTTAGGCAACTCTGACATTATTTCTATGAGAGTCATATTGAAAAAATTCAAATACTTTATTGTGGATTCTTCAAAAGTTTTTTGACCAGCACTATCAAAAGTGTCATACCATTTAGAAAGTGGTTTGAGATTACCATCCTTAATTAAAGCTTTTTCCACTTCCTCTATAGTCATACCCGATTTATTAGTTTTCACCTTTTTCTGTGCTTTCTCTTCACTAGAGAGCTTGTACTTGGAGACTTTTGATGCCTTTGTTCCCTTATGCTTGATTTCTCTCACTTCTTCATCTGATTCAGTTTCTTCATCATCTTCAACTGCAACATAGACTCTTGTGCTTTTTATCGTTCTTCCTCTTTCCTTCTCTTCTAGATTTCTTGACTTGAGCTTTTACATGGCTTGATTTCTTTGTAGGACCAGATGAGGGTGCAAAGCTCCTTGTAGATCTAGATCTGGTAGAGGATGCTATTGGACTAGCAAACTCAGTTCTAGTAGGATCTCCTTCTTCAACTTGTTCTCTTTTCCTCCTAGCTTCCCTCATTAATGCTTCAGCTGATATGTCCATGCTTTCTACAAAAGCTTCAATTTCCTTTCTCACCTTCCAGAATATCATAGGCTTCTTTAGTTCTACATGCACTTGCATATTCTTCTCTTCAAAGGTACCAAACCTTTCTTCTGTCAGATCTCGAGGTGTGCTCAATAGGTGTTGGGCATACAACTCCAAAATGTGTTCTTCAACCTCATATCCCATAGGCATTATCCAAATTGTTCTAGGTTATGCTGCTTCCATTAAACACTGATCAATGTCAACCATGAACCAAATAGTATCCTTATATTTTTCCACAATATATGTACAAATCCTTTCCATGGCTTGCATTTCACTCTGAAAGATTTTGAAGTAACCCTAGATAGTAGTTTTCCTTGCTTTGCTGTCACCGATTATGTACAAGATGTCTTTGATTTGAACAACTACATGTTTGTCACCTTGCCATTGCACTTTACCAACTTCTAGAACTTCCTTCATGAAGTAGAAGAATAGGCATAACAAAAAATTTCCATAATTGAAAGAGTTCTTCTTGTCCTTCTTGATTTTTCCAATATTTTCAATTAGTTGGTTCCAGAGTAACTCACATAAGTCATATTCTGCATTTTCCTTGATCATTTGATAAGCTACATAGATAACAATACCAGATAGAGAGTTATCCCAATTGGAGTGATAGATTTTATATTTGATAACCATAGAATAAAATCTTACATCCACTTCAATGATGTCATTAATTTTCATGGCTCTTTTGTCGAAAATGGAACCGGTTGCTTCAGTGACTATTTGGTTCTTCATAGATTCCAATGTTGGTGACCCACCAGATGAATTCATACCAGTAACAATGCATATATCTTCCTTTGTGATCTTGAAAGGATGACTTAACCACATGAATTCAGCATGCACTCAAATTAGTATGTATCAAACCCATTAATTTTTTCCGAACACGAGAAACTTCACAATTTGTGTGAACTTCTTCTCCTCTAGAGTCTTAAATTCAGGCCTTACATAGAGGTCTTCTCCCACAATGTGATTTGTGTTCAAATTTAACAACTGGGAGCTTCCTAATTCCTCAAAGTTTTCATGAATATATGCCCTTATATGTTCAATATGAAAAACACCATATGGAACGAAAGAAAATGCACCTAATGGTTCTATCTCAATAGATTTGAATGGGTGCCATTTGAATTTTGGGTGGGGTCTATCCTTAATATCAACAAGTGTTCCCAAAACATCTATAGATCACTAATGAAATCATTGCAATTTTCCACATTTCGGTACCAACTACCGGTAGGGGGTTAAAATATTTTCTTGAGAGCTCCCCATAGGCCAGGGTCCTCAAACTAATTCCTGGAGGAATTACCAGCACTAGTTTCTAGTGCAGATTCATTTCCTGCATCAGAAACACTCTTCTTCTTCACCCATGTCTTCTTCATTTGATTCCTGATCTCATCTGCAGTAACTTTTCCTTTTCCCTTATCATCCCTTTGCATATTTTTTCCTTTGTTTACCGGGCCCTTCTTGCTTCTACATAATCTAGCAATGTGACCAAGTTTGTTACAATTATAGCACATAAAATTTCTTTATCTCGATTATTTATTCCATTGATTTTCTCTTGATCTGCACTGGTTAGCAATATGGCCAAATCTATTGTAGGCATAACATCTAACATTTCTATTGAAAAATTTATTTGTCATATTTTTGCATTCAATTAACTTATGACCATACTTATTGCAATTGAAACAATGATGGGAGAATGATGGACCACTTGAATTCATTATGCTTCTACATTGAGCAGCCATATAACCAAATTTATTGCAAATAAAACAATATCCATTGAGCTTTTGAGCATTGGGTTGTCTTACCAGATACCTTCTAGCTTTGCTCGTCTGATTTCTTGACCTGAGATTCCTTTGATTGGATAGATGGAGCTTTCTCCTTTCTCATATCCAAGACCTTGCTTGTCATTTTCAATCTTTTGACTTTGAATCATTTCATCAAGCTTAGTTGAGCTAGTCTTGAACTTCTCCTTTTATTCATTTGTAGTAGCAAGTTCATCCCTAAGAGTAACAATTTGTCTTTCAAGCTCTTCTTAATTGTTTCTGGATTGCTGCAATTCAAGTTCCAACTGATTGAATCGATCATTAATTCTACTACATTCATCATATTTTTCTTTCAAGGACTGAACAAGATTCTCTTCATTCTTCTTTTTCTCTTCAATCTCCTTGGTCATCCTCATCACAATAGATTCCATCTCATGCTTTAGGACAACATTATCTCTAGTGAGCTTTTCACATTCTTCTATCTTTTCCTTCAAGGCTTGACTCAGGTGTTCATCTTCCATGCTTTTACTTTCTTTCTGCTTGAGCTGATCATAGAGGTCCTTTATCTTTTCCTTGGACTTATTGATTTGATCTTTTAATGATTGAATGAATTTCTTAGCATTCATGAGGCTTTCTTGCAATTCCCGGACTTTAGATTTGGACTGATCAAGATCATCTAGTGCCACCAAAATTTGTTGTTGAAGATTGTTGGAATCCATTGAATCATCTTCCTGGATCTTACCCAAGCTATTAAAATTATTCTGAGGAACTAGGCTATGATACCAATTGTTGGAATCAAGGAACATTGAGAGGGGGGATGAATCAGTGTTCTGCAAAATTTAACTTTATTAACCTGATCTTTAAACCACTTATAGCATTGAACCAAAATAAAGATGCAAGAACACAAGACAATCAACCACAACACCATAATAAAAGGAATTTTTAGGTGGTGTTAGCTCTCAAAAACGTAGTTTTGAACCACGAAAGGTTGCCAAGCTTTCACAACGTTTTAGGGTAACAAACAAGGCCAAATGAATTGAACCTTCTTCTCTTTAGGTGCTACCAGACCTAGGCGGGTATGCCTTTAGCAATGAAGCGGACTTGACCTTTGTTTATCTCCTAAAGAAATTTACCCACACTGGCAAATAGGAGTGGATAAATGAGTCTAAATCTGGAATAAATTGTATAAGCAATACCAAGGCAAAAATCTAATATGTTCATATGAAAAACTGAATGAAACTAACAACAAAATGGTAGAGACTAGTGCCTTATTGGGTACACGGAGTCAAATGAAAACCTAAAATGAGTAACTTCTCTCTGGAAGAAATTCAAATTGTTTGGCATATAGGTTTTTAAGTTTATAACTGGTATAAACATGTCAGAATATGACTACTAACTTCTTCTTAATGATCCAAATGGGATTCACTAATTACTATGATTGATTAAAAGGATTTAATCTTTCTTTGAAAGAACTAATTAATCCAATCACATAGATACAACAAATGTGCTCTGATAAACTGAAGTATATCCTTGACATATTAGTTTAAATAACTAGAAAACACCAACTTCAGAGACAACATCAACAATGCTTTCAATTAATACAACAAATAATTGAAACCAGAAAAATGCCACAAAATCAAACGATTTCCATTTACATCTCCCTTATTTCTTACATGCATCATAGTCTCATACAAAAACCATTATGTTTTCTGTATTTTCTATTTGCAATCTGTCTAACTCCCCATTCGCTGTCAAAGGTAAGTATTTATACATCAGCTACTTGAAGATTCGTGTCCCTTCATATTCGTATCTCGGGAAATCCTTGCATTCGGGCCTTTACTAACATTCTCTAAACACCCGCTGAGACGTCCTGCAGTCATACCGATGTTCAATGTCTCATCGACCACCAACAGGTTACATATCACATTGATATCCTCCAATCCTATCGACACTTCAAGTCTCCCCGATGACTATTTTGTATCTTTGCTTATATCGCTATGTTCTCCTGTAGTTATACCGATGCTCTGTGTCTCACCAACAGTTATTCCTTCAATCACGAGTATATCGCTGAGACTCACGTCGATAAAAACCATCACTATGACTTAAGGGGTCGGAAAAATGTTCCACAAATTACTTTGTGTCTTACCGAAACATCTCCTCAGGTTCAACTTCTGATCACTGAGACTTAACAATTTTCCTATTGATGAAGCAATACTCGACATGACTCTCCTAGCTCTCGCTGATGAAACCTGTCTCACCGATCGTACCTCCAAGTTTAAATCTTGTCGTCGTGACATAGGGGTCGGTAAGACTCTCTGACTTCATTCCAATGGCAACAACGGGACCCACCTTCAACTTTATCAATGAGACCAAACAAATACTGCAAGACATTACACTGATGACTGCTATCTCGACAACACAACTCTTTGCATTCCGATCGGTATTACTTACAATGGCTCGCTATGACTCATTCTGATGAAAGTATTCTCATCGATATGTCCCTATGTCTTTGATTGGTAAGACACAAATGTGATCACCATGACTTATTCCGACGACCGTTGTTTTGCCAATAGGACCCTTGCATTGCTAATACATATTAACTTTCTTACCGATGAAACCACATTCGGTGAGACATACGAGTCAACAAGACTACATAACTTCACTTCGATAACCATTGATAGAATCCCCTTGTGCTTTGTCGGCAAGACCTGACGCATTCGGTAAGAGTTCATCCTGATAGCCCTTTGTCTGGCTAATATATCTCCTCGTGCACCGATCAGTAAGACATGTATAATTTCGTTATAACTCATCCCAACGATAGCTTTCCTGCCGATATAATCTTTCTGTCACCGAGACAATGAATTGTGTCCTGCCGATATGTGCTTGCAGATGAATTCTGATCGGTGTGATATCCTTGAATTCTTGCCAATATGTTGCAACAACTATACATTAGTAAAAAAGGCATTATGGATCAGGGAGACCCTGACCTTCTCTTGCTGACATGAATTATACTGTAAAATATTCAAGACTAGATGGATTCTATGGGACCACATGACAAAATATGGGCAAAATTTTATGAAGAGAGGATTTTGTGCTTATGGTTAGGACTATTTTGGAAACACATGAATATAATCAACTGTAAAAATTTTAAAATTTTACAGTTCTAACAGGTGGAAACCCTGTTAGGGGAAAAACCACGGTGGTGATTAATCCACAATATGAGTATACTCAAAATAAGTGTTTACAAATGGGGAATGCACATGCATTCGCGCACACTGCGTAGAGCTCACTACTCAAATACAAAAGGATTTTTTCCCAAAAGAAGACTCATTGTCTTACAAAAATAGATAGACAACTGGAGTGGATGAACTATGAAATTAGCATCTGCTAATGCCTAAGTATAGTTTCGATTCAGCACATTAATCACATTCTTCACCCTCTATTTGATTATGCTCTTGAAACTTTGTCTGCATTAATTTGAATCACTGATCCTTTTTCTGCACAAGTTAAACTGTGCACAATTGATCTATAATCCTTCTGACTTTCACATCATATCACAACACACATCAAAATGATAGGAGTAATCGATCATATATAGCCACGACTAGAGATCGCATCAACTACATGTCGACTTTAATAGAATATAAAACATGTACAAACTGTCAGCTCGATCCATAAAAAAATATTAATGTGAATCATACAATGCCAGCCAAAACATAGTGAGGACCCAAAACAACATCCTCGAACATGAAATCACCTTCAAAAATTATTCCTCAAGATCCACAGCACACTACAATCACCCTGTCAAATTTTCTACACTGTTAAACTAAAAATCGATAAATTGGATCTTCTAACTTGCACACCAATCTTGATCTGAGGCTTGATGATTCAAGGATAAGATAGTTGATACATTGAAAGACCTTCCCTGAGATCTACAACACAAAATGATATCATCAAATTGCATATGGATCGATATACACAACTTTGTCGAATGCCCTATTTTAGCTTTGACAGTTAACACATATCTTTGATCTGACTTTTGGTACGAGCAAATACTGAAGTGTGGATAAGACTACTAATTAGGGTTTCCATCAATGAAAACACCAGATAACATGTGTAGTGTCTCTTTCCAACAACCAAATGATTTATTTCCTACACATCAAATCCCCGAATAGATAAAGAGTCAGGTCGAATTTGGTTTTTGTCTACTCCAATCTTTTCAAGAAGGTTTACACTACACACATTAAGAGCTGAGCCATTATCGAGAATGGTTCATTTTATCCTTGTCCTATTATATCTAATTATTATCATGAAAGATTCATTTTGTTTATGCATGTCCAAAGGAGGTAACTTTGGTGGAAAACAATGTTAGCATTCATTCCTTGAATCATGGATTCTATTCCATTCGGTTGCACATTAGGAGGGATTGTACCGCCCCTCTGAATCGGTCTTTCTGGATTGTTGGCATAAGTTTTATTTGTGATTATGTTGATAATTAAGCCTTGTTCAATTAGCTAGTTAAATTAAATAGTGGTGTCGAGGGGAATCCGACCTTTCATCGAAGTTTAGAGCACACAAAATTATATTGGTTTGGTTGCATAGGAAGGGATTTTATGTGCATAGGTTAAATAAAACCTAAACGAAGGATGTTAGAAATTCTCTAGGGATTTAATTAAAGTATTAAATTTGTTTGAAGGGGTAATGATCCAATAGATTATATTATTTATTTATTAAAGACAAAATCGTAAATTACAATTATAAATAATGAGTATTTTAAATTTAATATGGATTAATAATCCATTTATTATTAAAGTTTATTTATAAATTTAAAATATTTCATGAATATGTAAATAAAAATATAAAATTACAATTATAAATAGTGTTTATTTTGAAATTTAATATAATGGATTAATTATCCATTTAAAATGTAGTTTATTTATAAATTTTGAATTATTTGGTTAAAGAGGTGAATGAAAGGTAAACAAAAGACAATTATGTTATTTTTGTTTTTTTTATGTAAGAATATATATATATAAACATATAAATAAAATTGATATAATGAATAAACTTATTTAAGTAGCTAAAGATTTATACATGTCTTTGCTTGTGCCCTCCACCGGGCTTCAAGTCTTTCTTCCAAATCCACATGTCATGTCCTTGCCTTTTTCCTCCACCGGGCTCCTTGCTTTCCACATGCTTGGTTTTGACTTCCTCTTCTTTGCATGCCCTCAACGTGGCATTGATTCCCACAAAACTTTGCCTTTCGGAGGGAGATTAGAGGCATGAAGGTCTTTTCATGAAGGGGGACTCTGCGCATATCCAGGAGTCTTTGCTTTCCAGCGACCGTATTTCTAGAGGCATTTTTCCCAGCTGACCATTTTTCCTGGGTGATTTTCCTTTGTGAAATGGTGGGCAGAGTGTGAGATTTTCAACTACTGCTTCCTGTGGGCAATATCTTGCTTTTTTGGGGATCTAGAGGCAGAGTTTCCTAAGAGCAACCATGACATGGAATCAGTTGTTGGTCGTTTCCTAAGGAATACCTTTATATGGTGTAGAAATTATGCCATTTACTTCTATCGGCATGTGGGCAGCAGTGTTTCAATTCGTGCAAAATCTTGAGGTAAGTCACCTGTTTTTGCTTCATAGACTTTCTATTTTGGGAATCTGATCGTTGATAGATCACTTTAATGGTTGTGTTTTATTTCATCATAAAGAAATTCATGTTCCTCTTCTTTGCTTTCGCATTATTCATACCTATCTACCAGGGCACTTTCCACTGCAACATCAGGCAAGAATCCACCCTCACCTTCGTTATGTTCTAGTGGATTTCCTTACCGTATTCCAAGCTAGCATCTCTGCATAGACATGCTGGGTGCTGCAAAAGGCTGTGGAGTTCGGTTTCTGTTAGCACCTGTCGATTGCATTTGCTTGAAAGTTTCTAAAGCCCTTTAACTAATCCATTTTGTTCATATTCTACAATCATTGCATTCCATGAGATTCACTTTTCCTCGAGATATTCTGTCAAACAGTTGCTTTCCTTTTCCATGTTGCGGACATGAAGATCAACCATGCATTTCTAGTTATCAACTATATATGTAATGAAATAAGGGTGTGGATGTGTGAAGTATGTGGAGCCCTCATCCACTAAACCTGCATGACTGTGTACACCCAGAACACACGCAAAGCTTCCAACGTTAGGATGGGTTTTAGAGTGCTTCATTAATTCAAAGATTTTGAGACCTTCCTTGCAAAATCCATTTTGTGTACATTCTGCAACCCGTCACACCTGCAGTACTTGAAAATAGAATGTTGTAGAAGTTTAATAATCGTTTCCATGGCCAACCTGTCTCAGCTGCAGCACAAGAACATTGTCCCTATTTTAAACGATGGAGATGGTTCACATCTCTCAGAAAAATTTCTCTTACAATAATCTTGGAGATGAATTTAGATGTCGATGGAAATCAAAACTTACTCGGAAGTTCTTAGCAACTTTAATAGTTGTACTGGAGGCCATGTTTATCAAACCAAATGCAACCGCTAACCTTCACCATGGAGGCAGATAAATGATTATTTTTCCTTCCCTTCCTCAGCTTCAAGTAAAAGTCTTGAATCTGGTATTTAACCTGTCACAGTAGCAACACTTGAGCATAAAAGACTGTAGGGGGGAAAATAGCCTTCCTGTTACTATTGGCAACCTGTCACGTCTGCAGTACTTGAAAATAGAATGTTGTAGAGATTTAAATAATCTCTTTGACGCCATTTTCAACCTGTCTCAACCGCGACACTTGATCATGATAGGAAGTTTAAAGGTTTAAATAACCTGCTTGATTTTACTGCCAATCTATCGCATTTACAACACTTGAATATAGAAGGGTGTAAAAGTTTAAATAACATCCCTGATTCTCTTGGTATCCTGCAACCTGTGCATTGCACGAGTTGTCATCTCTTGAGACATTCTGTCAAAGAAGTTGGGTGCGTTCTCTATGTTACCAAATTCCTGCATACACGTCTACCAAAGTAATTATAACAACAAAATATGTTTTTCTTACACACACACATACAGACATATACAGTAGCTATTCACCGGCCAATCTCTTTTGCCTGAATATTCCTAAAGCCTTTTTAATAAATCCATCTTGTACATATCCTGCAATCATTTCCCTCCATGAGATAATATCTATTTGAGGCATAATGTCAAACAGTTCACGTCCCCTTTTATATTTCTTGAGACATTTTTTCAAGCAGTTTACACGTCTTGTCTGTGCACCCACATTCTGTATGTGCAATAAACTAAGTTTCAATGCTTAATGGCTGATGTCCGTCGCTGTTGTTTCTCCCAAAATCCCATCTCACCAACCAATGCAGGGATCATCCATCATACTCTCTTCTTATGACAAAGGGGTTAAATTTGGTCACCCGAGGCATATTTTGAAATCTATCAACTTGGGTGGATCATAATCAAACTCATGACTCAATCTATTGCATAGTGGATATGGATCATCATTATTATTTTCGCTCATTTTGTTAGCCTCTTAGCTAGCATCATCATCATATAAAATGTTTGTTTTTTACCCATGTATATAGTGCTATAATTAGCATTTAGTTATAGATATAAATTGAGTAGGTTGACAAAATGTAGTCATAAAGATTGAAATACTCATATTTTAGAAAATGTCATACACTAGCATAGCTCGAGAATAGTTTAGCCTTCAATACAATCATACTTAATGGAAATGTAAGTATCATAGGATTTAGGTCAGTATACCTTTGTTTTAGGGAAACATTCAATTTCTATTTTGTTGTAATACTTTGTTTGGTTTAGTTTATTTAAAGGAACTTTTTTTTAATTATTGATACTAAATAATAATTAAAGTTAATATAGTGTTACCTTAAGTTTTACTTGAGTAAAATTATCGCTTTAGTTAAGGAAAGACTAAATTAAGATTAGAAGCCATCTTACTATCATGTAAATATCCTTAGATACAACTTGAATTTATTTACGTTCATCATTGAAATTGAATTATAGTGTAGAACCTTTACTCTCTAGCATTTCAAGTAGTTAGTGGTCCTTGGAGGTTACTCTTGAGTTTCATAAATTAATCATTATTTATGGTTTTGTTATTTATAGAAATGTTAGAAGCATGTAAAAGTGTATGCTTTATAATCGAATCTTAATATTTTTTAGTATATCCTAAAATACTATAATCCATGATTAATCCATCTTAAGAAATTGTTGTCACTTGTTTATGTTTAAATTTATTACTTGAATGTGTTAGAGAATTAAGAGATAATGTTCTTAGAAAAGGACTAGGAGGTCACTCAATAAAAATAACTCTTTTATTCAAGTGAGTAATAGGGAAAGAATAAGTAAAAGAAATTCATATAAAACACTTGTATGCAAGCATTTGAGTATTATTGATATTTATGTGACTGTTCAATATTTTCAAGTTAAGGATGTAAATAGGTATGTTGGAAAATATTAGTGGTCATGATAGTCTCATGTGGGTGTTTGAAAAAGATTTAAGTATCCTTTAACTAAATGGACCTAATGGGTAGCTTAATGTAAACGAGATTTTAAGGGGATAGTTAAATATGATTTTAATGGTTATCATGATTGATTGGATTGACCTTCGAATTGAGATTGTGTATCGTTGATTGTTGTTGTTGTCATAATTGTTGTCTTTATCAAGGGTGATTAGTTGCCATACTGCAAGGGTAGCTTGAGAGGAGAAATAGAGGTCTCCCTTGGACACCCAGTTGAATTTGTGTCGAAATTGATTATTTTTGCTTCGGTTGAATCTGATGATCTCTTTATGATGAGGCCACTTTTATTCTACTCCTTTCGATTTATGATTATGAAACTTATATAGTCTTTTGGTGGGATCCTTAATGATAGTCTTCCTTATTGTGTTAATTCTGATTGAGGAGACTTTGTTGCATTGTCTTTCTTGTGGTCATATTTGAGATGGTTGGGAACCTGATATACTTGAATTACCTTCAATAGAAGGTTGTGGATTTATGATGTTTTTGGCTTCCAGAGGCAATGGAGGAACTTGACTTATGTTGATTTTTCCACAGTTGTTCTGTTGTGATTTATTGGTCTTATTTTAGATTTTGAGCTCATGAGTAGTACTTTGTACTATGGTGTTGACTTTTGATGTGGTGGGTGGTACCTCCTTTGTTCTTGTTTCAGTGATATGGAATGGGTTTGCGAGATGGTTCATGCCTCGCATGTTTTGTGTTATATTCACCTTGATTTCTATGTGAGATAAGGTACACCCCTTGCATGTTTTTGTTTGGGTACCCATAGGGAGAGTGGCTCTTCATGGGGGTCGGCACACAAAGGGGCTGTTAGGGTAACCCATGGAAGAGTTTCCTTAAAAAGTGATAATTTAATTAATGAACTGGTGGGTTTTGGGTAAATAAACATTAAACAAGATTAATTATGTTCCTCACCCATACCGTTAGTGCTATCATAGGCTAAGGATGGGATGATAAGACCTGGTTGGTAAGATCATTGCCTTGTCCTCACGAAAGGTAAGTGGTTCCGCATGAGTCACCCTATGGAGCAGTGCCTTGAGATAGGATGCTTGGATAACCATAGATGGAGGCAGTACCTTGTGATAGGTTGCGTGGATAATCCATGTAAGGCCATGCGATGACACTCTCCTACAGTACCCGTTTATGTTCCCTTGTTTGGTTGCCTCTGGGAGTGTTGATTGAATTGTTGATGTTGTCGAGGCAATTGGTTCTTGGTGATTGTTTTTGAAGCCTCCAAGTTCTATCTTTAATGTTGCACACATGCCTCGTGGAAATTTAATTGATTTTAATGAAAGGTGCCCTTGTTATTTATTCTTGGTTGATATTGTGATTTCATTTGAAGGCTTTGGATCCTATTGTTGTTGGCACCTCTTATGGTTATTTAGTGTTGAACTATAATCTTGACATTTGGTTATGTTGAAATTTTCATTATTTTGTTTTGGCTAAGTGATGGAAATGTTGTGATTTGTTATCTTCTATTGATGATATCCTTGTTGTGGAGTCTGGTTTGCTATTGGTTCATTTGATTGTTTTGTATTGCGATATGGGGATCTTTCTTGTTAACTCCTAGCATGGGGGGTGGACTTTCGGGTCCACATGGTCAGGTGGAACGTGCTATGCACCCCATTGGGTCCCCAGCCAAGGATCGAATTGTGCAGATATGTGCCTCTTGTGGACTCCAAGATTGTACCTGAGTCAGAGCTGATCTTGTTACTTTGTATTAACCTCTTCAATTGTATTAATCTATCTTATTGTATTGTTCCTGTATATGTTGAGGAACACATATGTATCATTGTATCTCTTATACGATGTAACTTTCATTATCATTGTAATGATTGTAACCCTTGACCTTAATTTATGATCTTTGATGGATGTTTTTCATTCATGAAATGTATATAAATACTTGGTACTTTTATGTGTTAATGTTTCATAGTATGTAATTCTAAATGTTGTTGTATATGTGGAAATATACACCACAATTGGCATATTGAACTATTAATAAAATGTTATATGTATCTTTTTCATCTCTCTTGATCAGGGATGGTTGGATGTTACCTTTATGTAATATTGATTTGTTTGTTAACGTTATCGTTTTAGTTTTAGGTTTTCGTGATGCCATCTTGTGTACCCCAGAGGACGTAATGGTCATTGTAATTTTATAATTTCTTATATGTAATATATGTTCATGTTCATCTTATGTTATGTTTCACTTTCAAAAAAAAAATTATTGTGCTTTTATTGCGAGTTCTTCTTGTCCTTTGGGGTTCGCGTGGTGGGGCGTTACAGGGATAGGAACTTGTTGTAAAGTGCTTATAAGCATGTTATGATAACTAGGTGAGGATTAAATAAGGTCCCATAAGGATATCTTAGTAGGAGTATTCTTTAGTTGTTCAAAAAGATCATACTCCTTTCCACTCGATGAAGGAAAACGAGGGGCAATAGGCAAGATAGGGTTAGGTAGTGGGGGGATGTTGAAGGTGTTTGTCTTGGTTGTGGATTGTTTCTAGTGTTATATGTATGTGCAATGGTATTGTAACTCAATTTCTATGAAACATTATTCTTAGGTGGTTTGAGGATGAGGATAGGTTTGGTTTGAGTTTGTGGTTAATTTAAGGGTGGGTAAAAGATAAGTTTAGGCTCAAGAGAGTACTTCAAGGGATATCTAATGTGCATAACTTCAAAAGGCTTATCTTTATTGTGAAAAATTTCATAGTATAGGTTAAATACACTTGATCTATATAGATTCAAGACACATTTAATCCACTAAGCGTAAATCCCAATAAGATATTTAATATCAATAAATCAAACAATCTATTAAAGCTAACATATTAATTCATGAAAGCTTGAAAAACATCTATTCTAAGACATTGAAACTTATCCTGTTGGGGGAGTGGTGTTGCATTGATGTGGAATGGTGACACTTTCCCAATCCCTTGGATAATATGAGCCTTTTCAATTGATTTTATTGATTAAAATAGATTGAAACTGATGAAAAATATGAATGAAAGCATGATTAAAGCTAGATTAACATGATAAAAGCTAAGATGATCAATGTAAATGTATGCATAGCTATTCTAAATGTATGCAATACTCAAGGATGCAAGTCCTAGATTCAAAAAAAATACTAAATGGATGCAACTAAATTACCATGGAAGCCATTAATGGGTGCTCTAAGCTAAAAATGCATGAAAATTAACCTAAAATTCTTTTAAACATAAAAAATGGATGCAAATGGATGTGATTTTTAATAGCATAAGTTTTCTCTAAAAAGGTAGATCGCTATTCCATAGATGCAAGGTCTATTTATAGAATAGGCAAAAAGAAACCGATGGTAAAGATTGAAAGAATTAATCAATGGTTAGGATGGAAAGAATATGGAGGCATGGATCATGGATTCCAATCAAGGGTTGAAAATGCAAGTTGATATTTAATCAAGGGCTCACAATCATGCAAAGAAGCACACTTACAAAGCTTTCTCAAGAAGTTTGCTGAAAGTTTGTTACAAGGAAGAATATTCCTTTTTTTCAAATGAGTGAAGAGGGAAAGAATATTCCATGAGAATATTCCCTTTTTGGAGGAGTGTGCAAAGGAAGAATATTCTCAAGGAGTATTACCTTGCAAGTGGGAGAGTTAAAATTAATTAATAATTTGATAATTAAACCAAAGTCTTAATTATACAAATTAGAGGAATTTAGGATATCCATTGAATAATTAACTTATTTAATAAAAAGGGGTCAAAATGACATTTAATTGAATAATTAAGATTATTTAATTTAAATGAGAGGACTTAGGGTGTTACATTAATATTTTGATTTATCCAATTTAACAAAGTAAAAGGTTATCATGAAAGGGGGAGGAATTAACCTAATTGGATTAACCAGATTAATAGATGATATAGCGACGCACAAAAAATAGTGACCGTATGGAGGTTGATTCACATTATTCTAGGGATATCCTGCTACAGTGCTGGTATGCAATGATTGTCTCAATACTTTAGAATTTTGTAGATATGGGGGATAGCTAGCATGAGATTGTGGATGAAGAGGTTGATTTGCATTCTACTGGGGATAGTTGACTGCAGGTGGCACTTGACTAACTAGAGGCCCTGGGTGAGGGACCATAGGCAAATGTGGTACTGGATTCATGATGGGAGTTTGATTGGTGAGAGCAGGGACTTTTCTAGGGTGAGCAACGGGTCCTAGTGATGGCAAAGGTCCAGACAAGTGTTTCCTTAAAGCAGTGCTAACCTTCACAACTTCTGCATATGCATCAAGAAAAGTATTAGGAGGGTTGTTTCTCCATTTCATGAAAGTGGCTATCAGACTATCATGTCCCTCATAATAGACTTCTAAAGTAGTGGGCACATCAACAACATAAGGGGAATGTAGTCTAGTATATGCACGATGAAACCGGTTGTTGAAGGACCCTATTGGCTCATGGACTTCTCTCTTAACATTAGTGAATTGATGGCAGAGCTCATTGGGACTGATGGGGATCCTAAAATTTTGTAGAAATGTAGCCTACAGTTCATTCCAATTCTGAATAGATCCAGCAGGAAAATGATTGTACCAATAGAATGCATCCTCTCCTAGGGAATAAGGAAAAATCCTGCATGGTACATCTTCATGGTTAATCCCTCTATCCTTAAGGCAAGTCTGAAAGATCCTGATGTGTTCCTCAGCAGTTCTATTGGGATCATTAACATGGAACTTTGAACAGAAGTGCTCAGGGTTCTTGGGCATGACATTGTAATTGGTGAAAGTCAATGGAGATGGGTTATTAGCAAGGAAAGCCATTGGTGGAGGTGGGGGTGGTAATGGCTTATTTAGGGCTGGCTGAGGTTGTGGAATGGGAATGTCCTTAGACTCAAACTCAGATGAACGTGATAAAGATGAGAATGATGGAGATGATGGAGGTGATTGGATGGATGATGATTCTCCCCTTCTACTGGTCCTTCTTGACCTAGTAGGGGCTAAAAATTCTTGAAATACCTCCTCTCCTGGAGTAGATTTGGTTCTTCTTCTGAATCTTTCAGGAGAGATAGCGTACAAAAATTGATCCAGCTTAGCTTATTCAAGCCCTCCTTCAAGCACCAATCTGTTGATGATGTTTTTTACACAACTTAGACAGAGTATGAAATCCTATCTCTCTTGAAAGGTAAATCTCTATCAGCAAGCCTCAAGAGATAACCCCAAGGTCTCTAATGTCAGGTCTTGACAATGCATAAACAACTCAGATAATATGTGAAAATGCTGGTAATCACAAAGGGACCTTACTACAAGCAAAGACTGAATCTTGAACTTATCAGATCTAGCAATGTAATGATACTTCAATCCTTAATCTAAATTAGATAATAAAGAAATAACAAAAGATTAGGGTTTCAGAGAGATTCCTAAATTTAACTACTCCTAAGATTAACAATGTAAATGATGAAATACTTGAAATGGACCAATCCCTCATAAACTAATTCTTGCTTGACCAAGATAAATCTACAATCTCAAAGAAACAGTGCAATATTCTAAGGCATTAAAGATTTTCAGATCATGAACATTCATCCAAGACAACCCAATTGTAATTGAAATGAATAAATCTCCACAATTGAACTAAGCACAATGAATATAAAGGTCCAGGCTAACTTTGCAAAGAAACTAACAATCAACTAGCTGCAAAAAGTATGGACCAGGGATTGCTGCAACACTTCAAGCATTAAACCATAAACATCATTGAATCAAATCTAAATCTAAATCTAACATGTATCTAATAACCTCGAGCAATTTGAAAGATAGAAGCATAAGAACCATGCAAGGTAAGTCAACACAAAAGAGATCACCAAAAAATCACAATGCCTGCAATTGTATTGAATCACTGAATTTCAGCAACAATTCCAATGTTCTGTTGAAGTACTTGCTCAGAAATTGAATAACTTCTAACCTAATTCGCTCTTTTATCAACTATCTTTATCTTTCTATGTATTTTCATTTTTCTATATATTACAAATGAGGCAAAATGCCCAATTTATAGGAATCTCCAAAACAAGTCGGCCAAGCTGGGGTTATACAATAATAAAACAACCAAAACAAGTCAGGCCAACCAATGCTTACAATAAAAACGACCATAAACAGGTCAACCCAAGGAGAATTTGAGTTAAGATAAATATGCATTAAATGCAAGAATTAAATCCTGGTCAGCCTGGGAGCTCCAATGCAATTCAAACCAAGGCAAGGAAAATTATAGGGAAATACAAAATTCGATGCAGCCTTGCATTAACTTCCCTCTCCAGCCTGAGTGCACCCCACCAAGTCGACCAAGGGGAAGAGTATATAATATTTGAATTTCCTTCATAGATTTGACTTCACCTCTAGAACTTCCTTAACGACTCAACAAAATTCAGCCTGCACTCGGCAAAAAACACCATTAATATCCATTATAATGCTATCATAACATGAAGATCAAGATTAGCTCATCATTAGTAATATATTTGTAATCCAAATAAGCTCAAACAAAAATCAAAATCAACCCAGAAACGTCGTTCAATCGCAAACTACATAATTCAGGATTTCGAGCTAGCCGCAGAATCTGGGCTAGAAGGGAAAATCCGAAAAAAATCCGATCCAGGGGGATTCTAGCGAGATAGGCACAAAATCAACAAATGATCATTAAAATTGATTAAAGCATGCATAAAAATTGTGAAATTCATCAATTAAAAGCATGGAATGATAAGACTTTAACATTGAAATCATCCAATTCACCAAATTTCACATTCCATAGCGCCTCCTAGAAAATCCAAAAAAATACGACCAGACCGGATTTCTGTGAAAACGTCAATCACTGCATGAACTCGGGGAAACGAGGGGAAAAAGGAGGAACTGAGAAAATCTGGGACCGGCATAAAATCCCGAGGCTAGAGGAAAACATGAACATCGGCCATGACTTCGCTCAAATTGACCGAAGGTCACAAATTTGAGGACCCTAGGCATGAAACAAGCTTAACCTGAACCCTCAACAGATCTTCCTTGAATTCTAGGCCCAACTGAAAGCAAACTAAAAAGAGATGGCAACGCCTTAGGCATGAAACCCTGAATCTTAACCATGAACGCATAGATCAAGCCATAAAATGCCCAAATACACAGGAATTCAAACTCAAGAAAGTTGAAAAATGTCAAAGCACAACTAGATCGAATATCCCGACCCAAGAGAACGCAAATGAGAAAGCATAATGGTAGGGAAAACTCCAAAGATTGACCAAACTCGGAAACCCGACAGCCAGACGAAAATCCAGAAAAATCCAACCCAGGTGGAATTCCATGAAGGCCCAAAAATCCTGAACCATAGCGTGAAACTAGAGTTTGAAAGAAATATGGGAAAATTCGGATGGACCGGAAAATCCAGAACCTGGGTGAAAACCCGAATTTGGCCCAAAAGTTAAGTTTTCAATGTGCAACTTGGGGAAAACACCTAGGCGAGCAAGATAAGCATATTAAGCACATACCAAGGCAATGCAAAACCTCAAAATTGAAGGGGGAAAAGCACAAAGAGCGAAAGCAAAAGAGGGTCCCTACTTTCAGTGGGGTGTGTGTGCAAAAACTACACAACAAATAGTGACTCTGTTGGGGAAATGCTCCAGAGCATTTGATGATGAACAAGAATCATGAACCCAAAATCTCTGGTTTCAATCCCACTATCAGACAAACAAATCAAAATGCAAGACCAAAGAATCTGAACCAAAGGCAGACTGGACCTTCCATAGATTGAAAATCCAAGTGTGTGCACATGAGTTCATTTCTTTCTTTGAGCTACTGCAGAAACCAAGTTCAGTCATGGAAGGCTACATAAAGATTCTAACTTCAAAAGCAACCTGGATAGAGCGTCGCTTCCAGTCAGGCATCTATAGCCTCGACAAGGTTATTGTTGTGACTCTCCCGAACATAGCTCTACTACCAGCTAGGCGTCCATAGCCCCGGTACAGATATTCAGATACCCCTGATAAGTTGAATTCATTTGATTTTCAATATTTTCTCTTTTCTTCCTTTTGATATTTCTTTTCTTTTCATTTTTTTTCTCTTTTCAACCTATGAACAATAAGTTCACACTCAAGGCTAAGAACCACAGTGGCACTGAAGCAGAAATAAGATTTTTCACCTGACAAGAGCTCACAAGGACCCTACTGCAACTTCATGATTCTTAAGATATATGAAAGATATAAGATTTCAGAATACTTCAAATTCAAATCAAACCAGTGACCCATCCTCTTTAAATCAAACATTTAGACTGTGTGATGATAACGAAGACCTCAACCATCCATTCAAGACACATAATCAAAGTTCAACAAGGAAATACTCAGAACAATCCCAGAAAAAAGAATACTTTCCATGCAGGTGCAACACATCCAGAAGAAAACAAGAAGACCTCAAAAGCAAACCTAAACTAACCAACCAAATCTAAAGAAAGCAAGAGCAGAAAAGAAAACTTAAAGAGAGCAGAGCAAACTGAATTTATTCAAATCAAACTATATAAAAGAAACACCAAAATGACTCATTACCAGACATGCTAAATTGAGACCTACACCTACTTGACTTTTGAGTGCATGAATAAGCAATAAGGTGAAAGTAATAGTCCTCAAAAATGCAAATTTATCTTTATATTCAACAAAATAGACCTCAAAAATGCAACATTCAAATTCAACCTCATAATCAGGAATAATCAATGACTAAGGTAACTCATTGAAATCATGATCAATCTGTATGCAAACTATCTTTCCTAAACTTCCATAATCGAATTAATAAGCCTAAAAATATTTTGCAAGGAAAGAAACAACCTGATCTTGTACTACTGTAGACTGAATGTGGTATTCATCATTCTTCAATTGTAAATAGCTGATATCTATATCATCAGGAGGTCTCCACTAATGGTACAACAATCCCCTTGTGTTGGAAACATGCAAAATAGAATTGGATGCATCACTATATAATGGAAAGTGAAATTTAGATTGAACAAATCTAGAATTAGCAACATGGAACCTTTCACCTGTTGGAGTTTCTTTATGAGGTATCAACGATGAATGTGCAGAAGTATTGTCCTGTACAACAAATTTCTCAACAGGATGTTCATCAGATGGCATTGCAGACTGATCCTTAAACAAATCTTCCCCTACAATAGTGTGATCCAACTCATCAATAATGACTACAACTTTACTTTTTCTAACATCACTCAAATTTTCCTGCATATCAATATGAACCGCATTAGCTATCTCATCATTGATGCATAAAGTTTGTAAATGTTCAGTGCTTAATTCAACAATAGACAGATTAAAAGTAGAATTTGATAAATGAGAGAACTCCCTGAATTCTTCCTCTATTGGCATTGGTTCAGACTCTTGATCACAGTTATCGGGAATGTTGACCGCCCTATTAAGTGCTTCCTCATGTTTTTCAATACATTCATCAGCAACTTGTTGAAATTCTCCCATCAGGGACCTGTTTGATGTATTTTTCTGTGTATCCTTCATATGTTGTGGTAGCTGCATTTGTTCTTCCACCTCTTTTATGACTGCCTGGCACCAGAAGCATGTGAATTCTGAATGCTCTTCCTCATGTATCCTGCACCAAGCTGGTAACAACAAGTCCTCTAAGTCAATTCCATAACTCAAGCTTAACCAATCTTTTATAATCCTGGCAGAAAATTATTCATATCTAGTCTGTATTGGATCCGCATTATGAATGGGAGGAGCTTGCATGGTAACTCCTTGCAACTCATCTTCCACTATATTTTCAGGAATCTAACTAACCTCTATAAGAACATCCTCCTTGATCTCCATAGGTAACTCTAATGCCTCATATTTGCATTCCTTGTATGTTGTAAGGTAAACAAGTGTTGTGTGGAACATAAGGACTTCTTCTACGTCTAGTTCCTCAAAAGGGGCTGCAGGCACATAATTCCCCATGCTCACCTCAGATATCAGAATTTTATTGGAGGTATTTTGATATTCTATAATTGTGTATCTCATCCTAGGTTCACTTTAAACTCTAATCTGGTTTGACACTCCCTTCCAGGGAAGCCACATATGAGAGTTATCAGTTGATGCATATCCATTCAAGGCCCTAGTAAAGTATCTCCCCAGGATTATGCCATAAGCATCAGGTATATCGGCCACTTGTAGATTAATGACCTATTGAATCCTAGGGTCAAAAGAAACCTGCATATGAATCATATTTAATTCTCCTACAACATTAACTTCAATTCTATCCAATTGTGTAACTTTCTTCTAGGAATCAGCAGGAGTAATACCCAAAGCTCGACAGACACCAAAGGGAATTACATTAGTAGAGGCACCTGAATCCATCAAACAATTATGCAAGTTCTTACCAAATATGCGGACAAAAAATAGGAATGGAGGAGTCTCTGTCTTTCCTTGAAACAGAGTTAAGGGAGTATCCACTTGAGCAACCTGAGTTTTATCTTTCTCTTTTCCCTTATCTCCAGGAGGCATATGAACTTGATTATGAGTTTGATTTTTCCTTCCTACTGCTTGAGAGCTAGATACCTTATTGATACTTTCACTAACTCACTTATCTTGTGATATAGAATTTGCATTACAAGCTCCTAGAACTGCATTCCTAATGGTTGGAACCCTTAATAACTCAAATGTAGAGAGACTTACCTTAAGTTTCTTGAGTTCATCTACAACATACATGGCCAGTTGCTCCTCACTCAGATCAGTAAGAGTCTCTTTCATAAATTCCACCACCTTGTCTTTGCTAGCTTCAACACCCTTTCCTTTTGATATGTCCATATGTGCTTGATCTTTAGAGAAATATTCCCTTGACACCAGAGGATATGGCGGATTATTGTTGGCATTAGGATCTGGAGGTGTTGTAAAGTTGTTCGGTGGAATGGAGGTGGTGAAGGGACCTCCAGCTTGTGGATGTCTATGTGGCATGTCCCTCAAATCACACTTCTTGGTAGGTCTCTCGAAGGTCTGCACCTCTTCAACATAAGCTTCTTCTTCATCCAAGGGGCCATTGTCATTCAATGTATTTTCATCAAACAACTATGAAATATCATCTCCATTGCACACTTGGTCTGCATCTTCCTTGAGCTGGTCTAATTCTTCTTTAGGAACATTGTCTTTGCTTAGTGGAAAAGGAGCATAATTCAATACTAACACTAATGAATCATAAGGAGTAGATGGCACCATCTCCTGACCACTTGAATTGTTCTCCACTTCATACTGGAAAATTGAAGCTACCATCTGGAACTCTTGACAATCTAATTTAGAATGCTGAATTTTTTTATGGAGCCTACACCAACCTGATAAAGTAGCCTCAACTAAAAATACACCATTAGGAGGCTTCTCTTGATTAATTGGCTGATTGACTGGTTGATCCAATGGAGTAGGGACTCCTCCATTATTAGGCCTCGTGTTCCAAGTCCTGTCCTATCTGGGTGGCTATCTCCTATCGAATCCTTGTCCACTAGCTTGACTTCTATCAAAGTTCTAGCATGAGGATTGTCCTCTATCATAATTCTGTTCTCTATCATTATTATATCCTTTATCATTACTATATCCTCTGTTGTTGTTATATCCTCTTTCAAGATGTTGCTCTCTATCAAAGTTCTATCCTTGTTGAGTTTCTATGCTATAACTAGACTGCATATTTCTCTGAGCAGCTTGCAATTGACTGTTCTGGTTCCTCAAATAAGTCACTTCCATATTTAGCTTCTTCACTTGTTCAGAAAATTCATCCAGCCTCTCCTTGTCAGAATTTCCGTATGGACGCTGATTCACATTATTTTGGGGATATCCTGCTGTAGTGCTGGTATGCAATGACTGTCTCAATACTTTAGAATTCTGCATATATGGGGGATAGCTAGCATGAGATTGTGGATGAAGAGGCTGATTTGCATTCTGCTGGGGATAGCTGACTGCAGGTGGCACTTGACTAACTAGAGGCCCTGGGTGAGGGACCATAGGCAAATGAGGTACTCGATTCATGATGGGAGTTTGATTGGTGAGAGCCTGATTGAGAGCAGGGACTTGTCCAGGGTGAGCAGCGGTTCCTAGTGATGGCAAAGGGCCAGACAAGTGTTGCCTTAAAGCAGTGCTAACCTTCCCAACCTCTGCATATGCATCAAGAAAAGTATTAGGAGGGTTGTCTCTCCATTTCATGAAAGTGGCTATCAGACTATCATGTCCCTCATAATAGTCTTCTAAAGCAGTGGGCACATCAACAACATAAGGGGCTTGTAGTCTGGTATAGGCACAATGAAACCGGTTGTTGAAGGACCCTATAGGCTCATGGACTTCTCTCTTAACATTAGTGAACTGACGGTAGAGCTAATTGGGATTGATGGGGATCATAATATTTTGTAGAAATGCAGCCTCCAGTTCATTCCAATTCCGAATAGATCCAGCAGGAAAATGATTGTACCAATAGAATGCATCCTCTCCTAGGGAATAAGGA
Source organism: Sequoia sempervirens (assembly GCA_007258455.2). Classification (NCBI taxonomy): domain Eukaryota; kingdom Viridiplantae; phylum Streptophyta; class Pinopsida; order Cupressales; family Cupressaceae; genus Sequoia; species Sequoia sempervirens. Next base: position 535,383,766 of record VDFB02281492.1, on the reverse strand, counting down.
AAAATCCTGCATGGTACATCTTCATGGTTAATCCCTCTATCCTTAAGGCAAGTCTGAAAGATCTTGATGTGTTCCTCAGCAGTTCTATTGGGATCATTAACATGAAACTTTGAACAAAAGTGCTCAGGGTTCTTGGGCATGACATTGTAATTGGCGAAAGTCAATGGAGATGGGTTATTAGCAAGGAAAGCCATTGGTGGAGGTGGGGGTGGTAATGGCTTATTTAGGGCTGGTTGAGGTTGTGGAATGGGAATGTCCTTAGACTCAAACTCAGATGAACGTGATGAAGATGAGAATGATGGAGATGATGAAGGTGATTGGATGGATGATGATTCTCCCCTTTTGCTGGTCCTTCTTGACCTAGTAGGGGCTGGAAATTCTTGAAATACCTCCTCTCCTGGAGTAGATTTGGTTCTTCTTCTGAATCTTTCAGGAGAGATAGCGTACAAAAATTGATCCAGCTTAGCTTATTCATGCCCTCCTTCAAGTGCCAATCTGTTGATGATGTTTTCTACACAGCAACAACTTAGACAGAATATGAAATCCTATCTCTCTTGAAAGGTAAATCTCTATTAGCAAGCCTCAAGAGATAACCCCAAGGTCTCTAATGTCAGGTCTTGACAATGCATAAACAACTCAGATAATATGTGAAAATGTTGGTAATCACAAAGGGACCTTACAACAAGCAAAGACTGAATCTTGAACTTATCAGATCTGGCAATGTAATGATACTTCAATCCTAAATCTAACTTAGATAATAAAGAAATAACAAAAGATTAGGGTTTCAAAGAGATTCCTAAATTTAACTACTCCTAAGATTAACAATGCAAATGATGAAATACTTGAAATGGACCAATCCCTCATAAACTAATTCTTGCTTGACCAAGATAAATGTACAATCTCACAGAAACATTGCAATCTTCTGAGGCAATAAAGATTTTCAGATCATGAACATTCATCCAAGACAACCCAATTGTAATTTAAATGAATAAATCTCCACAATTGAACTAAGCACAATGAATATAAAGGTCCAGGCTAACTTTATAAAGAAACTAACAATCAACTAGCTGCAAAAAGTATGGACCAGGGATTGCTGCAACACTTCAAGCATTAAACCATAAACATCATTGAATCAAATCTAAATCTAAATCTAACATGTATCTAATAACCTTGAGCAATTTGAAAGATAGAAGCATAAGAACCATGCAAGGTAAGTCAACACAAAAGAGATCACTAGAAAATCACAATGTCTGCAATTGTATTGAATCACCAAATTTTAGCAACAATTTCAATGTTATGTTACAACACTTGCTGAAAAATTGACTAACTTCTAACCTAATTCGCTCTTGTATCAGCTATCTCTATCTTTCTATGTATTTTTTTTTCTATATATTACAAATGAGGAAAAATGCCCAATTTATAGGAAACTCCAAAACAAGTCGGCCAAGCTGGGGTTATACAATAATAAAATAACCAAAAAAAGTCAGCCCAATCAATGTTTACAATAAAAATGGCCATAAACAGGTCGACCCAAGGAGAATTCGAATTAAGATAAATATGCATTAAATGCAATAATTCAATCTAGGTCGGTGTGGGAGCTCCAATGCAATTCAAACCAAGGCAAGGAAAATGATAGGGAAATACAAAATTTGATGCGACCTTGTATTAACTACCCTCTCCATCCTGAGCACACCCCACCAAGTCGGCCAAGGGGAAGAGTATATAATATTTGAATTTCCTTCAGAGATTTTACTTCACCTCCAGAACTTCCTTGACGACTCAACAAAATTCAGCCTCCACTCAGCAAATAAACACCATTAATATCCATTATAACACTATCATAACATGAAGATCAATATTAGCTCATCATCAGTAATATATTCGTAATCCAAATAAGCTCAAATGCAAATTTAAATCAACCCAGAAATGCCTTTCAATTGCAAACTACACAATGCAGGATTTTGAGCCAGCCGCGGAATCCGAGCCAAAAGGGAAAATCTAGAAAAATTCGGTCCAGGCGGATTCCAACGAGATAGGCACAAAATCAACAAATGATCATTAAAAGTGATTAAAGCATGCATAAACATTGTGAAATTCATCTATTAAAATAATGGAATGATAAGAATTTAACATTGAAATCATCCAATTCACCAAATTTCACGTTCCATAGCGCCTCCCAGAAAATCCAAAAAAATCTTGTCGAACCGGATTTCTGCAAAAACGTCAATCATTGCATGAACTCTGGGGAAACAAGGGGAAAAAGGAGCAACCAAGAAAATCTGGGACCAATGGAAAATCTCGAAGCTAGAGGAAAACGCAAACATCAACCACGACTTCGCTCAAATTGACCAAAGGTCACAAATTTGAGGACCTTGGGCATGGAACAAGCTTAACCTGAACCCTTAATAGATCTTCCTTGAATTCTAGGCCCAACCAAAAGCAAACCAAAAAGAGATGGCAACGCCCTAGGCATGAAACCCTGAATCTTAACCATGAAAGCACAAAGCAAGCCATAAAATGCCCAAATACATAGGAATTCAAACTCAAGAAAGTAAAAAAAATGCCAAAGCACAAGTAGATCGAATATCCCAACCCAAGAGAACACAAATGAGAGAGCATAACAGCAGGGAAAACTCCAAAGATCGACCAAACTCGGAAACCTGACGGCCAGATGGAAATCCGAAAAAATTCGGCCTAGGTGGAATCTTGTGAAGGCCCAAAAATTCGGAACCACAGCGTGAAACCAGAGTTTGAAAGAAATCCGGGAAAATCCGGATGGACTGGAAAAACCTGAACCTTGGTGAAAATCCGGATTTTTCCCAAAAGTTAAGTTTTCAATGTGCAACTTGGGGAAAACACCTGGGCGAGCAAGATAAGCATATTAAGCACATACCAAGGCAATGCAAAACCTTAAAATTGAAGGGGGAAAAGCACAAAGAGCGAAAGCAAAAGAGGGTCCCTACTTTTAGCAGGGCATGTGTGCAAAAACTACACAACAAAAGTCATTCATGAGGATGAGCCCATCATTTTCAGCTATACAATACTGATGACGTTTTAGCACACAGGCTCAACAGGTCTACCTTATTAGTGTCGTGTCATAGATGATATGACCGTGTTCAGATGGAGGTTGTGGGTATAGGTCCCTACTTGGTATGATGACTAGCAGTAGTTGTACTTTACTCACTAGACCCACTATATCTAGGGGCAAGAGCACAACATGATAGAGTGGTACCTTATAGTCCATGTTGCAAGATAGTTCGGGGAGGTGCAGGATGTCCTCCCATAGGATTATACAACAATTTTTGTGAGATCTCAGAGAGAGGTCCAGTGGGGAGCACAGATTGACCCCATAGTGGCAATCAATGACTTCTGACAACTTCTTACCCATCCTTGGGCATATAATCAAGGTTTACTAGATGTGGGGACTACCCCTAGATATGATGCTTTGTTCAAACCACCTATTCACTTGGCAACACTAGTGGGGGCATACCCTGGTGGGAGAGGTATAGGTAGATATAGAGACAGAGGTAGAGGCCAGGATGGTGGCTGAGATGGAGGTAGGGATGGGGGTAGAGGCAAAGGGTAGCAACATATAGAGGAGGATAGAGAATAGGTTTCGAGGGATTGAGAGAAGCTTAGGTAGGATTAGGGTCACTAGGACCTAGGACATAAGGATGGCCAACAGGATGGCCAACAGGATAGACAGGTTCCATGGGCACCATCACCTCATCCACCACCTCCATAGCAAGATCATCAGTTACAAGCTGAGGTATAATCTCTCATAGCCTAGAGAGATTAGCTATGACAACAACTACAAGATATGATTGCTTAGAGAGATAGGGAGGTTCAGTTGCGGCAACAACTAGACCTATAGCTAGTCCAAGAGATTTGGCAATAGGAGCAACTTGAGGTCGTCATATTGGTATCTCAGGGATGGATGGTGTCTGGTCATATGTACAAAGAGGCAGTCATAGAGGTTGGATATTATAGGATGCACTATCATCAAGATGTTCTTAGAGATATGTGACAACCTGACTACTCTCAGAGGAGGGGAGCACCTCCTAGGGCTAAGGATCAGCCTTTGATTAGACAACCTGGGGAGTCAAATGACCACTAGGGCTAGCCGTCTCATAGACACTTTTTTGATTACTTTCCTGATCATTTATACAAATACTCATTCAAAGGCCCGTTTTTGATAGCCTCATGTATATTGTACATTTGATTGATATTCATACACACTGATTTAGATATTGTATTATGACATTCATTTTTTTGATATATATATATGAGATGATTTAGATTCATGATGTGATGTGATTTTGTTTCATGTTATCATTATGTATGGATGCCATGTGATGGATGAACTTTTGTTATTTATGTGATATGCGATATATGTGATGATCTCTGATTTAATGTATATGATATGCAATGTTTATGAGATGGATGTGATGTAATGGATGTGTTATCTTCTTTTTCAGTATCTTTTTATGATATGTTATGAGATGGATGATATGAAGATGATATGATATGCTTATGTTGGCTGTATGGATGGATGCATTTTTTTTGTGTACTTTTCTCATGTGATCTATGATGCCATGATATCTATATGTATGTATGGGTGATGCTGATGTTCATACTTCTGATATGGATGTTATGAATGATAATACAATGGATTAAGATTCTTAGAATAACAAATCCATATTATTTGAAACAAATTAAATGATAATGATAATGCAATAGTTATGTTTCTCATTATTATGATATGCTAACAATTTTGTGGATGTAGGATGGATGCATGATGATATTTTTTTTGAGTGTCATGATATTAGGTTAGCATGGAAATAAGATAGTAGAATAAGATGATTCATTTAACCATTTATTTTGAGATTGATTCAAAAGTCCAACAAGTCCATGATCCACCGAGACTTTATTAGATATGCTGATGAGATGGATGATTTCAATCATATCTTGGGATTGGGATTTTCTATCATTCCTTATGTTTGATATAACACATAGATATGATGTGTCATGGTATTGATAACCAAGACTGTGTTATATCTAGAGTAATGGAATTTGACTCTACAAATAGATTGGATAGTTCTTCTTCACACCTTGAAATACGAAAACCTCGTTGGAATGTAGTTTAATAGTTTAGAATATATTGGACCAAAACAGATGCAATAGTCAACAATCTACTCCAAACAACCTCCCTCCACACCACTAAGTATGCACCAAGATTATTTTACAAGGATACCCACAAGCACAAAAAATGAAAGATAATGATCGATGCCCCACTCCTTTCTCTCTAAATTGTTGAGACCTCATCAAGAGGTCCTCAGAATGGGTCAATAAGATAAATCATAAGAAAATATCAAAGACAAGCAGTCAGTGTTATCTATATCTCTGGCCAATTTAATATAGCTAAGGTGATTTTTGATGTTGATGTCCATTGTAGGAAGGATACACCCTAGGACATGTTGATCAAGTGTTTTGATTAGGACTAGGTGTGTGATAAGCCATTGATACAAACTCCACTAACTCATTTACCTATGATCTAGACTTTAAATTTGACACTTAGGTTCACTTTATGACTTTCAATACTTGTTTTCTACCTGTTTTACCAAATTTTGAAAATGATGGTTGATTTATTATGGATGAAGTTTATTGCGGGTGAAAGCGAGATGGGATGGGTGGTTTTGGATTTTTCTAGAATATTTCAATGTTTTTGGTATTTTGAAATGTTTTAAGGCTATTTTTGGTCATTTCAATTGTTTATGTGAATATTCTACGTTTTTGGTTATTTTGAGGCTATTTTAAGGTTTTCTAAGTTTTCCACTGTTTTGGGCTTTTCTGAGTTTGACCAAGAACCTAACCTAAAAGACTCTCCTAGGGGCCTCAGGGGCTTATCAAAGATGAGCCTTGCCTACGTTATACATGCAAAGACCACATAGTTTGACTGACTTGACATTTTGATGATGAGAGATGAATAGATTGCTGGATTGTTAGTTTATTATGATGGACTCCTAAAGAATTGACCTAGGGTGTCTTGGGGGAACATCAAAGATGACCTTTCCTATGTTCAAGCTCAAAGACCCATAGTTCAACATGGCACTTTTTTTGAATTTTTTGATGTTTTGACATGTTTAGGGATTTTTGATGTGTTTGGATGTTTTGTATTTTTGAATTTACAACTTTTCAAATGTTTTAGATTTTAGGCGTACAAGATTTTGATGTTTTTGGATTTTTGATGAATATTTTATGAATAATTTTGGGATTTTTGATGAGATATTACAATAACCTTAAGATATACAAGAACTCAAGTTGAACCATAATGAATTGTCCCTAGTGTGTTGTGATAGATTACCTCAATATATGTAGGAAAAAATGACATTAGGAATATGACAAGTAGTACTAAAGGGGATATGATACTTCACAATATCAAGCTATGATATAGACTTGGTTGGGTGAGGGAATAAATAGGATGAATGATGTGATAGATGGATAGATGTGAAGCATGATAAGACAAAGAGCCAAAGATATATGAAGGTGCTTTAATTATGAAAGGTGCCTTTTTTCCAGGTTTTCACCAAGGTACTTGCCCAAAGCGCCACCGAAGTGGTTTTCACTAGAGGATGATTGTTTTTCTTTATTGTTTTCAACCCTTTTTCTATTTATTTTTTTCATCATTTTTTGAGATTTACACCCTTCAAGACTAGGCATTAAAATTTTTAAGATGCAGACTGTTTGTTTGTTCCTGCAAGGGTTCACCTTCAGGTGTTGATAGTTGGTATGATCCTGATCCATAGCTTGCTATGATGACAAATGGACCTAACCAGTTAGGCTCAAACTTTCCTTTACTGTCCTGATATGGAAGATTTTTTTTGGTTCTGCTTGAGAACAAGATCCCCTACCTAGAAAGACCAACTCTTGATCTTCTTGTTATAGCTCTTTTTAAGTTGGTTTTGATATTCTTGCAAATGATTAAGGGTGTCAAGACAATGCTCATCTAGGGACTATAGCTCATTTGGCTAAGATAATTTGTACTCTTCATTGGTGATCAAATTTTGTAGTGACACTCACAACAAGAGAAGCTTGATATTAATAGGAAGGAAGGAATTTGATCCGTAGACCAAGGAGAAAGGGGTTGCAACTGTAGATGTGTGAATACTGGTTAGATAGGCCCATAGGGATAGATTTAACTAAAGATGTCAGTCATGGCCAACTTCATTGTCAGTCATGGGATAGTTGGCATAGCTCTTTCACATTCTGATTCTTGAAGGGTGTTCCGTTATTGGAAATAAGGGCTTGCAGAACACCATAACAGAAGATAAGGTAATTTAGGATAAATTTGGAAATTTTCTTCCCTATTATGTAGGTCATATGAATGGATTCCACCAACTTGGTAAAATAATCAGTGGCTATTATGATGAACTTGTGGCCATTAGATGAGATTGGAGTAATTTTTCCTATGAGTTCAAGCTCCCACTGCGAGAAAGGCTAAGGTGTGACCATTGGTTGTAACTCCTGAGCCAGAGCATGAATAAGATCTCCATGATTTTGACACTAGAAACACTTTTGCACGTACTTATGGGTTTCTCTTTCCATGGTTGGCCAGTAGTACCCCGTCTTCAATGGTTTCTTAGCTAAAGTCATACCACTAGAATGGGAACCGCATATGCCATCATGTACTTCTGTTAAGGCGGTCAAGGCTTCCTCTTGGTTGAGACATCATAGTAATGTCCCCTCGATGCTTCTTCAGTAAAGGGTATCACCTAGGATCAAAAATCAAGATGCCTTTTTAACAAAGGTCTTCTTAAGGTTAGAGGTGATATTGGATGGGAGGGTTCCTCTACTAAGGTAGGTGAAATTATCATGATACCACAGGGAACTAGAACCAATGATTATGCACATGAATTTATATTCGGGAATTTTGAAAGTAGGTACAAGAATTTTTTCTACCAAGAATTCACATTGAAGGACGTTTTGCAACATGTCTAACAATGATACAATTGTTGCCATGGCATCTATTGGCCAAATTTTCACGTGAGGTATCCACTCAAAAGTTATGTCTAGAAAAAATTCCTTAAGAATTTCCACAATCTTCTTGTAAGGAGCAAGCTTATCATCCTTGGTTTGGTTGTCATCATTGACTTGATTGACAATCAGCTGAGTCTCCATAAACTTTTAACTCTTGTATCTGTCATTGAACAACTATCCTTAGACCTGTTATTAGGGCTTCATACTCAACGATATTGTTAGTACATGGAAATGACAACTGGTATGACTTTGGAATGCAATCACCTTGAGGTGTCATAAAGAGAATACCCACCCTTGATCCATCAAAGTACATTTTCCATTGAGTTTCTATATTGACAAGAAACATTGATTCATCAAGAAATTCAAATATCAAAGGATTGTCTACATAGATGGGTGATTCTACTAGTTGGTACATGATCACTTGTCCTTTTATTTCCTTGTTATCCACATACTCTTTTAAATTCAGTCAAGATCATTACCCATTTGGCCATTCACCCAATGAGAGTTGCTTTGGATAACAGGTATTTCAATGAGTCGATCTTTGAAATAAGCTTGATTTGATGTGACAACATGTAATGTATGAAATTTTTTGAAGCAAAAAATACTACTAAGCATGATTTTTCAATGGATGAGTAATTCATTTCATAGCCTACCAAGGTCCTGTTGATGTAATGGATGGATCTTTCTTTTTCATTTTCATCATGTTGTACTAGAAGGGCACCCAATGTTGCTGATGTTGCTAAGATATATAGGACCAATGCATTGTTTGGTTTTTGGCTTTTACCTATTTCAACTTTGGGAGATGTCTGCGCTTAATGAAGAAGAGACTGATATGAAAGGTGTGATATGCACCACGTGGTGGATGCAAAAATTTTGTATATCGCTTTCCTTTTAGGTGTGAGTTGAAACACATGTTAGCCTAGTGGGGATTTTCTTCAAAATTATTATCATAAAATTGAGATTGCCCATCAGCTCGACACATCATCTATTCATTCGAGTAGTTTTGTTTTGCAGAATGGCTTCTTTGGGCAGAGTTTGTCAGAACATGATGAGTGTCTTGCCTTCATGGTGGAACCTTTGATTCGGTGCTATCAATCTATATGATTGGTCAATTATATTTTTGGAAGGATGTATTCAAAATCTGATTGTTTTCTACTTGCGATCTTTACTAAATATCTAAAAGACATTAATGAAGCAATTGGGACTTAATTAGAAAATATTGTTGTATCTAATCAAGATCTACGATTGGATCATGGGCTATCAGATGTAGGCACCTAATATTTTTTAATTTTGGAATGTTGGTGGTGGTTTTCTCTTCTCCCAAGTTATAAACAGGGTTTGGCAGTTGTGCCATAGATAAAAGGACCCTTTGCTTGACATGGGAATAATTCATGATAAATTGACTTAATGAGGCCTTGATTTAGTATTGTAAGGTGTTTTACATGTCCACACTAGGTCTTGGACCCTTTCAAATTGAATAAAATGCATTTATTAATTTCTTGTGAAGGTGTTGTAAAACATTTCTGCACTTTTCTAGACTCTATTCATTACAATTACCTAAAAATCACCTTTTTATCACTTATCAAGTCCTATTTCGAAGTGTTGTAAAGTCTTGTAACAAGATTTCACACTTTTCTAGGCATAATTTCACTATTTACACCTTTCTTAGTCTTCATTTGACCCCTTTATGCCCTTATAAGCCTTAATTAAGTTTATTCTTGAATGTAAACCTAACAAACAATATTAAGATGACTTAATTCCTGACACCCATTTTTAGGTCCTAGGTGGGACCCATTTTCCATGAGTGGCGAATGAGTCCCCCTTGGCTCCAAATTCAAAATATTTTCAATTTTATTTCAAGTTTTTATTCAAAATCACTTGATGTGGGCCTGTGATGAGGTATCATTGGGTTACTAAGGAACAAATGTGTATAAATAAGTTTTTTTCTCCTCATTTTACATCTTCTCCATTCAATCTCTTATCTCTTATCATTCATTCATCCATCATTATTCTATCTCAAGTCAAGCAACTTAGGGTTTTATCATTGTAAGACATCAAGAAATCTCCTAAAGACATTCGAGGGTTGAATCTTCCTCCATTGCTACAAAAATCCAAGATCAATCATCATGGAAAGGTAATCAATTCCATTATTACATGTTTCATTCCATTCTTTCATCATTTTGGTTTAATTACCTAAAAGGGGTTTGACCAAGGCAAACCCCCATTCCCTAACATCCAACATTTCTCTCTTGTCTTGTGTGTATGCAGATTTTGATCTCTTGGAAGCTTGTAAATCATTAAGAATCAATCTGCAATGTTGTTCAAGTCTTCTCGCCATTCAAAAAGTCAAAATATTAACAAAAACTCATTTTTAAACACCTAAATCAGAGTTTTGGAAGCAGACACCTGTAGGAAGTCAAAGTGCAGATATGAAGCTCCAAAATCCACTTTTGAAAGTTCAAAAATTCAAAAGTGGACTCATTCACCATGGGTGGAAAATGAGTCCCACTTCCAAGTCATTTTTGTGTTTTCTGCATTTTCTGATACCCTTTTGACAGAAACAGGTTCCGACTCAGTTTTGCAGAACTGAGACTAATTCGCCCAGAATGGCGAATGAGTCCCACCACGACTGAAAATCAGCATTAGTAGTGTTTTAGAAGCAATTTATAGTCTCCTTCAAGCTTTCAGGTGCACACTTCAAGTTTCATTCAATTTTGTTTAGTTTTGCATTTGTTTCTAGGTAATTTTGCATGTTACACAATGTGTTTTCAAACATTTAATATTTCACTAGTTTTGCATGTTTAATCAATCAATTTCAGTACTTTATTGCATCTAGATCATCTCATTTATGCATAATAACATCATACAATTCTTAATTTGAGTGAACCTAGCTAGAATTTTGGCCCTACTTTCTCCTTTTAGGTGAAAAATCCTAGAAGTGCTAGAAACGTTTAAGGTGCCAAAAATCTATGATTCAGTAGCATAAGTAGAGATAGTTTTTTCTTTCAGTCAGAAGAATTATTTCAAAAATATTTTCAAAGGAAATTGATCTAGTAGGAATTTTTATTGATTTAAGAAATAGAAAGTTTTACATAATATTTCTATTCTCTGGCATGTTATATTTTAACTCAAAATATCATCAGATTGGAATTTGACCTTTGTTTTTAGTCCATTTCATATATTTAGAAGAAATATTTGAAATTGTGCATGATATTGGCCTTTGTCAAATTTCTTCTTTATGTTTTCCCTCATGTTAAAAGCATTTTATTAAGCTCATTTTGATAGTTTGGGTAGCTAATTTCCATGTTGTTATGATTCTATGTTGAATGATAGTATTTAGAAATCGGATTATGTCTGTGAAATTTTCCATTTTTAAAAAAATTTGTTTCCCATATTATGTTGTAAAAGGAGAAAGAGTTTCCTATAATTTTTTGGATATTTTTGTTAACTTGTAGAGTTTTATGTTTGATCGGATATTAATGGGTGCTTGCCATGGGGAGATTTGAAATACTACACTGTGCTTTCATCTATCCTTTGTTGTTCATTCTCTTCCCAATAATGAAGGGTTTGTGGCATTCTATGTCTATTATATCATTCATAGAAATTAAGTTGAGGTTTGAAATATTGTAAAAGTTTTTTTGTATTGCCATTTTTATGTTTTATTTGCATTTATTTCTACCTTTTTCTCCCAACACAAAGAAGAGTCAACTTTCTATTAAAATCTCAGAGGTTATTTAGTGAGACAAAAATTGGTCCCCCACTCACTGAATTTTTCATAAGACTGTTAGAGAGGTGCAAGCTTTGATGATCGACAGTTCTTTTTTTGGCATGCCTGGTGGGACAAAAAAAATTCAAATGTTTGATTAGAAGTTAGAAATATTTCTAAAATCAAACTAAGAAAAGAGGCTGGACATTTCATGCCTAGAATCCAAATAAGAGCATCCTCAAGAGGCCATTTCTAGTACTCCTAGTTACCTGCCTCAATATCAAGGAGAAGAAGACTTATAGGTTTTGTATCACCTGTAAGGTGCGACAGAGCAAGAAGTGTTAGCCAAAGATCTAGAGCTTTATCTACTCCACTAGAAGGCTAAAATTTTCAAATCAGAATACCAGTATACCCTATTCATAGGAATCTATTCTCAATGGCTCATCTAGTTGCCCCCACTCCTAGGAGTTTTGTAACCTGGGATAGTGGTAGCCTGCTACAACCGCCTCCACCCCCAGACATATGGCTTGCCATACACACCAATGCCCTCAAAGTTATCCCAATGTTTTTTGAGGAGGATTTCAAAACCCCCTTCGAACATCTCCAAGATATAGCGAAGGTATGCAAAGTACATAACATAGCAAAAGAAAATATTGCTCTTAGGTTGTTGGCCACATATTTCAAGGGAAAAACTCAAGATTGGTATAGGTCTCTAGCTTTAGGTTCTATTTTCTCTTGGGATCAGCTCAGAGAAAGGTTGTTTGAATTTTACTTAGAAAAGGGAGATCTCTTCTCACTACTACATCAATTGATCACCATCAAAAGGGGTTCGCAAGAGGCCATAAATGACTTCAGCACTAGGTTCCACAAAACCTGGCAAAGGATTCCTATGATCGTAAGGCCTTCGACTACGATGGCATTCATGTTTTACCTGAAGTATTTCAATTCGAACATCACGGTCATGATAACCTCTATGGGAGGAGATATTCTGCCTGGCACATACAATCTGGCTATGTGCATAGAAAACATTCTAATCGATGTCAAGAAGCTTCCACAATGTCCACCGATGCCTGTATTCACATAAATCTCTAGTGGCCACTGGGAAGAAATTACTCTGAGCACCTCTTCTCCACAAGCAACCACATCAATTGTACCACCATCTATGTACGTATATGCCACTATGCAACCAAGCATGTTGAGATCCTCTTCACTAGCAGCCGACATCAATGATATGAATAGTCTCATATAGTCCTTTTCTAATGAGCTAGTCCTCATCCAACGACAACAAGCAAGACCACCAAAGCAAGCCACACAAAGATATCAAGGAGGAAGGCCATCTTATCAATAGAACACGTACTAGGGAGCCTTGAAAGGAGGAGGCCAACAACTAGTTTCCACAAACTAGATAGTCCCAGTTACCATGTTGCTTAAAGCCATCAAGAGTAGTCCAAGCAAGGATTTAGGCGTAGGCCAAAATGACTTGGCAGAAGACGAGAACACATGGTGCTTCCCTGTAATGATATCCATATGCCCCGAAATTTTCCAAGTGGAAACTTGTAATAGAAAATAGCAAAGCAGAGAAGCTAGGGAATGTTCTCAAGTACAAAAGAATATCAGTTTTCAGAAATGGAGAATGCTCCCTTAAGAGTGCAAACACAAGGGAAGTCTTTAAAAAAAGAGCTGGATATTGCATTGGACCAAGTGCTTTTCTCATGGATGGAGGAAGAGGATGAGGTATTTACAAATGATGCTTTGATGACTAGTTCCCCAGAAGTACAGTTGGATTACAACACGAGGTCTAAAGGAAGGCTCTCTGGTGAATACGTGCAACAAGCTCCATCGCGTCCACAACCATGTCAACCACAACAGGAAGAAAAAAAAGCTCCGTAGGTCATCACTTGACCTACTCAATAGTTGCAAGCTCTAGAATTTCCAGAAAAGAAGATGGAAAAGGTGTCGAGTCTACTCATTTTGAATCAACTCCTCCCAAAGATAAAAGAGATACCACCATTCAAATCCAAGACCCCGCTAGTCAGAATGTTCAACATAGTTGAAAAACTAAAGAAGGTGCCCACTAACGCATCTCTATGGTACATAATTTCCATTCTTGAACAAAAGACATTCCTCTAGGAAGTGTTGAAGAAGGAATAGCAAATACTACGAAAGGATGTGATTCCACTGAGTGATCAAGTTAAAGACAAGGGGGTCCCATTGGAGCCCCAACCTTCAAGAGCCATGGATTATGTGAACATCGCAGACAATGCAAAGGAGAAAGAGGTAAGCAAGTAAAATCCCATGCCTTTCTTTTTAACACTTATTGTGGGAGATAAGCTTTTACATAATAACATGATTGATTCGGGAGCTAGTACTATGGTCATGCCCAAACAAGTGGCCAATTCCCTGCAAGTCAAGTATGAGCCCCTTCAAAAAGGAATTATGCAGTTAGATGGGAAGAAATTTTTGATTTCCAGATAAGTCAAAGATCTATATTTTACCCTCTTCTCCTGTTTGAGCCAAACAATCATGCAAGTAGTCATGAAAGAAATTCCCCCAGTATTTAGGATGTTCCTTTCTAGGGACTTTACAATAAATCTTAGTGGATATTTAGCGCTCAATTGGTCTCACTTGATATTGCAAACCAAACATGGGGAAAAGATGGAGATCCTAATTGAATCCTTGAATCCAGAACATGTAGTGGACAATGCGATCCTATGCTTTGAAGCAACACATACCTCCTTCTCACAAAGGGAGAGGTATTGTGTAGAAATGTTAGAAGATGAGGAAGACATGAGTGATCAAACCCCCAAAGAAGAGGTCCTCCTAAACCAATTTATTGACTCTGAATTTTTAAGAAAATTTCATGCTACCGGATTAGGCACCTATGTGATCTTCGACAATGACCAAGCCTTCCCAAAATTGATCAAGGAACGAGAGGAGCATAATGGTCTGGGTGACAACAGTTTATGGACATTATATTTTGATGGCACCAAATGCAAGGCCGATTCTGGAGCAGGCATTTGACTCGTATCCTCAACAGGGTTAGATACCCTCAAAGCCTTTTGTTTCCAGTTCCCATGCTCATATAATGATACAAAGTATGAGGCCTTGGTTCATGGTTTTTTCCTCACAAAATGGATTGGTGTAAAGAGAATACAAGCATTCAGAGATTTAGAGTTGGTTGTAAGTCAAGTTCATGGGTAGGAGGCTACCAAGAATATAAGAGTGAAGTCACATAGACACAAAATATGGGATTTGATCAAGAGTTTTGAGGCTTTTAACATTCAGGTTATCCCATGTTCCTAGAATGATGTTGTTGATTAGATGGCTTTGATCGGTTAACAGTTTGAACTAGTTTCTGATTCAATAACGAAGTAAAATGCAGTACAGATCATCATCTGACTGACAATTCCTGACAATGATTAGAATTGGTAGGTATTTGAGGATGATGTCCAGATTGCCATTTTTTTATAGAATTAAAAAAAATCTTCCAACCATTCACAATCCAAAGCAGATCCCTCTGAAGAGCAAGTGATCCACTTAAATGGAAATAAGCTCCCTCGAGGTTTAATATCCCTTAATAATCTTTTCGACATGGAGGATGTGAGAAATAACAAGCAAAGGTTCACTGCTAATGAGAAAGACTATGAAGATCTTGATGTTAGATACGACAGAAAATTAAAGGTCAAAAGGGATGTTCTTGAAAAAGAAAAATATAGATTACAAGGGCTATGTTTTAGATATGACAGGGTCACAACTTGGACCTACTATTGACTTAGCCAAAGGATCAAAGCCTACTTGACAAAAATGAAGGCTAGTGAATCCAAAGGTTGAAGCATTGATGGCCCAAGAACTCACTAAATTAATCAAATTAAGGATCATATACCTGATTAAGCATTCCACTTGGGTGTCTAATTTGGTAATAGCTCAAAAAAAGAATGGTGATATTCAGCTTTGTGTGGATTTAAGGGACTTGAAAAAGCCTTGCTGAAAGATCACTACCCTTTTCCATTAATGGAGCGGATTCTACAGACTATGGATGGATCGAAAATGTTCTCTTTGCTCAATTTTTTTTTGGGTTATAATTAGGTCTATGTCCAAGAAGGATATCAACATAAAACAACGTTCACTACCAAGTGGGGAATGTTCACATACTCAAAGATTCCCTTTGGATTCTCCAATGCTGGTGTGAATTTTCAACAAGAAATGGATATTACTTTCAGATGTTTAATTAATTAGATTATTCTAATATATTTGGATGACCTAATGATCTTTTCAAAATCAAAGGATAATCACTTTGATTATCTAAAAAAAGGTTTTCAAAAAATGTCAATAGTTTGGGACTTCCTTAAATCCCAAAAAATGTGTCTTTGGGGTGCGCTAAGGAAAGCTACTCAGTTTTGTGGTATCAAAGGAAGGGATAGCAATAGATCTTGAAAGGGTGATATCCATAATGGGGCTACCTCTTCCAGTGAAACATAAGAGGCTACAATATTTTTTGGGGAAGGTCAATTTTGTTATTTGGTTCATTTCAGACTTCTTGGGCATCACAAGAGCTATCACACTGGTGCTAAAAATAATTTAATGTTCAAATGGACCCATAGGGGCAAGGTATATTTCAAATGAATAAAGGAAGCCATATCCGTGGCCTCGATGTTAGCTAATCTAGACTTCTCCAAGGATTTCTTGCTCTATGTGTATAGTGGCCAACACAACATAGCTTCGATGCTCACTTAGAAGGACAAAGACAATAGCAAAGAGCATCCGATTGCATTCCACTCTAAGACCTTCAAAGGATATGAGGCTAGGTACAACTTTGTTGAGAAACAAGATTTTTCTATTGTTAAAATCCTGAAGAAATTTTGACACCTGGTATCAACCAATAAAATCACCATTCTTGTTGCCCATCCCAATGTTCGGGAATATATCACTAAGGGTGAAATAACAGAAAAAGGGCCAACTAGATCACCAATATCCTTGAATACGACATGGATATTAGACCAACCAAGCTAATTCGAGGAGGAGGTCTATGAAAATACCTTGTACAAGAGTTAAGCTCTTTGGAGAAGGAAGAATCTGACTAGGCTTACACAAACTAGTTTGAATCTGACGAGTCATGGGTGATAGATCAAACACTTGATACATGCAAAAGGTGTAATACCTGATTAAAATTCCACCTCAAAAAAGGCGATACTACTAATTGCAAGGAACCGAGTATGTACTAATTGAGGGTATCTTGCTCAAATAAATTATGATGGTGTCTTGCTCTAATGCTTAGATAATCCATAGGTAGAAAGAGTTTTGAATAAATTTCATAGCAGTCCTGAGGGTGGAAATTTCTCCACCAAGACTACTACTTTGAAGTTAATGCAAGTAGGATACTACTGGCCTTCCATGTTCTCCAAGGCACATCATCTAGTGTGAAGATGCACTCAATGCCAATATTTTGTTGGCAAGTGGAATAATTCTACCATGCCCCTAGGCCCAACTGTAAACATGAAGAACCCTTTGCCTAATGGGGTTTGGATTTCATCAAGATGATAAATCCTATTTCCAGTGCGGGGCATAAGTGGATACTTACAAAAATTAACTATTTTACAAGATGGACATACACCATTGCTCTAAAAAATTCTATGAAGATTGAAATTTTCAATTTTCCTGAGGAGTTGGTGGCAAGGTTTAGTTCACCAAAAACCATCATATCTGATAACACACAAGATTTTATGGGTTTTGGGATGTTATATTTTTCTGTCAAACATGGGGTTTACCTCAAGACCTCATCAAATTACTACACACAAGGAAATGTTCTATCCGAATCAACCAACAAAAACATAATTAGGTTGATCAAGCACATTAGATCAGAAAGACAAAGGGAGTGGCGCAAGCACCTGTGAGTTGCTCTATGGGCTGATAGAATTATGACCAAACAAATCTTGAAGGATTCTCCTTATGAGCTTGTATATGGAAAGGAGGTGGTTTTACGTGTTTCTATAGAGATTCCAACATTAGAACTGTTAAAGGCTTTGGAAGTCAAACAAAGTAGTGGAATGGAAGTAATATTGGTAGAACTCTTGAACCTTGAAGAAAAAAGAGAAAAGGCATATGAAGCCATGATCGGTCGCCAAAATATAGTCAAACAATGGCTCAACAAAAAGGCCTCTGACCTAGATTTTCGGGAAGGAATCTTGTTGCTAAAGTATGATGAGCGCGTTGCAAAACTAGGGCAACATGCAAAACTTGAAGCCTTATGGAAGGGTCCCTTCCACATTCACACATGTAAGGAAAAGAATGCATATGAGCTAGAAGAAATGGAGTTGGATATACTAGTAAACAATATTCATCTAAAATCGTTCCATTAAAGTGCATGATTTCTTTTAAAATTTTCATAGTTATGTACCATATATAATTTTTTTGTAAAATACGATTTAAAGTTTTATGAATAAAGCCATTGATAATAACAGGAAGAAGCAAAAGTGTATTATATATTATGTTCATTGAAAAATTTACAATATAATACAAGCTTGAGGTTCTGAGAAGCTTGGAGCTTTTTTGAGAAAACCCAAAAAAGGTTACAATGCAAAAAGGAAAAAAGGAGGAGGCACACTACGAAAGGAAGTGAAATTAAAGCCTCCAGGCCATTGCTATGTAGTAAAAATGGCACTTCGTCGGGTTCTTCTTCTTATTATTCTTCAACAGGGAGGAAAAGGGGGTCAACACATAGCATGGGAAAGCTCGACATACTGGGGACCTTAGTCCTCATTCCCATAGTTGTACACCAGAAACTCAAAATGCTTTTTCTAGTCTAGCCCAGGAATGTGTTCCACACTGAACTCGCTTAGAAGGAAGGTAGCCATTCGATGGGACAATGAGTGATGCCTCTCAAGGTCCATAGTTTGAAAATCAATAAGTAGAGGAAGCCAGACCACATGTTCCCCATAGTCGACATGCCTGTGAAGGTCCATGTCATTCAGAATACCACCACCAAGGATGGCCACTTGAACAATTTCACCAAGCTTATCCAAATATAGAGAGTCAAACATGGAATGACATAGCACAATTATCCAAGGCTTGGATATATCCAAGTTGAGAAGGGAGGCCACGAAGCAGGAGATGACATTGGAGTTACAACATGGCCGGTTCTCATCCTTCACATAGTCCTTACCGAGCACCCACTTGAACGCCACCACAATAAGGTGGTCATTCTTCCTCGCCGGGAATTTAATTTGGTTGCTAGTAATTTCAGCCAAAAAGGAGTATTGTGGCCTTCGTGGAAGGAGCCAACTGGGAGTACCTAGGCTAGACGACATGATAGAAAATAAGCTAAAGCTAGTGGAACAATATACAACAAGGAAAGCTTGCTAACTAAAAGAGCTTGTCAAATGAATATTTCATTAAGGTAGCATAGCTATTTATAGAAAAAAGGCATGCTAGCGAGCTCAACCAACAGAAAACCCATCACCCATCGGATGAAAATGAAAAAAGATCAAAGCAACTGGAGGGCAAGAGATGAATCATACAAAAAATCTGTCAACAAACCATGATAAATAAATTTGGGTGTTGGGAGTAAATGCTCAGTATGTTGATCGCTGCCATGTTTCTATTGTTGTCATTAGCACTAACTTGCTTGTTTGTGGGAAAAAGATGTTGATTAATGCACTAAGTTTTGACAAATTAAATGAGCATGTATTTTCAGAGTACTTTACATCTCTTAAGCACACTTCCCATGGCTAAAAGCATGCTTTCTAAGAACATAAAGCTTAGCTTTGAAAGAGGCGGTGATGAGAATGTACTAATTACATTCTTGTGGTGATTTTGGAATTCCCAAGGGATACGGATCCCAAATCGACACGTATCACCTTGGTGGCAGCATTTAGTAAGCCAAAGGTAATGATAGTACCTTAATGTATGTATGTGCAAGATGTATTGAATGCACCCAAAAATAAATTTTTTATGTAGAAAAATGCAAGTAGTCATTTCTTTAAGGAAGCTCTCTTCAAATTTTCAAGTACAACAATGGAAAAAGCATCAACTTCTGGAAGAAAGGTTGAATCCTCATCTAAGAAACAAGGCTATGTTGATGTCTTTGGGAGAGATTTGTTTACAAATGCACCAACACCAATAGAGTGGCATTTTCCCCATACCAAATTGGTACATGTAGGTGACCATATGAAGAAGGAGGTCGTGCTAGACTTTAAAGACAACATTTTTGACCCTAAGGTGGTGGCAAACCCTAAAAGCCATAGGGAAGGGGATTTTCAAAGAATGATCAAACATGGGGGAGCTGAAGGGTTTGCGTCACAACTCTAGAATTGTGGTTTTCCATAATTCATCTTGCCTACTTTGCACCCATGTCCAGAGCTGGTAGATGCATGTGCCAGGAGGTTCAACAAGGAAATGGAAGTTATAATTGGTGACATAATAAGGGTTACTATCAATGCAATAGTCATCTGGGATATGTTATGTATCCCTACAAACTGTGGCACCGAGAGCTTCGAGAAAGAAGCAATGGAAGAGTTTTGGAGCACCAAAACTAGAAAATTGGCATTTTATGAAGATGAAATCAAGGAAAAGCTAGGAGGAATTACACTCCTCTTCGCTTTTCCATGTGAGAAATTCAAAATGGATCCTTAGGCTATTTTCACAATGTTGGTCCTTATCTACAACTATGATGATGATAAAAAGGTTTATCCTTTTCAGATGGGCATGGCCTTTATGCTCAAGAGGGAAAAGAGCCAAAAATATTATGATTTTGTAGAAATAATAGCTAAAAATATGTTGGAATAGTTGAGGAATTACGACATTGAATGCAAGTTCAGGTACTCTTCTTTTTTGGTGCATTTGATTTTACATCAAAACTATGAGTTCCTTGTGAGGTATTTAACATTGTTTAGGTTTGATGTAAGGGGTCATACCACCCAATTTTTGTCTAGACCCATGTGCTTCCAAAGACATGTGATTATTATTGGTATGTGGATTATTTTATGAGGCTAGTGCTTGTAGACTTTTACCCACACCCTCTAGGGAGTTTCTCTCCTGAGGTCTTGTAATGGATAAGATGCTTGCAAACCCTAATTGATTATTTTCTAGGAGATGAATTCACATTCATCAAATTTCATGGTTTCGTTAAGGAGACTTTTAGGCTCCCTAAATTTGTAAGGGATAAGGTTTTTACTTTGGAGGTGTGCCAATAGTTAACTATCATTAACAACACCTATAACACTGGAAGGCACAAAATAGGGCTTTACCCAACTCCCCTCAGCATTGCCAACAACTAGATAACATTGATAAAGAGGAAGACATATGAGGTGCTTACAAAAAAATTGGTGCATTTGGGCGTGGTTCTCATTTTTGATGCATGGAGCTACAACCTGATAAGGCAACTCCCAACTGTGAGGCATGATAGTCGGGAGTATTTTGAATCAAGAAAGAACCCGATTAGAGAGAGGATAAAACTGTACATTGAATTAGCCTACATACTATTTGACCGACCACCATGGCTTGAATTTTATGTTAAGAGAACGAAGTATTATCCAAGCCTTTTGATGGGAAAGTCTCTAAATACATAATTAAAGTGCCTAGGGTGGTCAGAGAGAAAGAAGGCATATTTTTGGAGGTTTTGACAGGAAATGAAGAGCCTCCACACCATTTATGGGTAGCTCCATCCACATGATGAAAAGTTTGATGAAATTTAGGATAAAGAGGCTAACACTGAGGATACTGATCCTTAGAAGAATTAAGAGATTGAAGAAGGAGAGCTTGCATCTACACTTCTCAACCCTAGGATCCCAACAAAGGAGAGGGGTTGAAATAGAGGGATCCATAGGTCACATCCTCCATCAACACCAAAGGAAAGGGAAAGAGAACTTGATGATCCCCAAAGAGATTCAATGTGGCTATAGAAGGCCAAGTTTTGGCAGGATTGACCACTAAGGGATCTCAATCTGTTGGTTCCGCTCATGCAAAGAGAAATTGAGTCTAGGACCTAGGTGGTCCTGATGTACCTACCAGAGGAGAAAAAGAAGTGGAGTCTGCTCCACTAGGATATTTTTCTCCAGCGGCTTAGGTAAGTTTTTCTCCCCCTCTTCTTTTTTCCTCTGTATCTTTGGTCGTGTTGGAACCAAAATTCACCCCCTAAAATTTCATTAATTTTTTCCACCTCAATATGACCACTCTATTATACACCATATGCATCTACCCTCAAAATATCATTTCTATGTAAATAAGCCTAAAATATTACAACTATAGTCTTCCCCAAACCCATTCTAGTAAAAATAATTATCACTCAAAAAATTATCCTTCCCATAGTTGTTGGCTTAAGTCCACCACTGGGAACCCTTTTTTCCAAGATAATGTCATTTCAAGGAGAGTTTCACTACAGTCTCCTTGAAAAATAAAAAATGAAGCCAACATAAAATATCAGTGACACCACCATGCTTCAAAGTGACATACTCAAATGTCTCTTCAACAACTCAAAAATAAATCTATCAAAGAGACCTGGGTATCTCATAGTGAGAAGTCATCTTGTCTCTTTGAAAAAATATAGAGCAAAAATGTTGATAATCTAAGGGTACTAAATCATTTTTACATTCAAGAAATAGAAAAATATCTCTCGGGCATCAAGAGATTATTATATAATAAATGATGGACAAATTGTGAATCTAAAATGGGGTGAGTACAATAGTGATTTTGAAGACATATCAATGTATCAGCCTAAGAAATGAGGAAGTCTCTTTGACACCATGAGAACAACAAAAAATGAAATGTCGAAGAGACAAAATAGCATCAAGAATACATTGAAAAAAGTCTCTTTGATCCCCCAACAACAAGAACAGAACAATAAGGAAATAATTTCGAAGAGACTATAGGACATCAAAGAAAGATAATGACAAGTCTCTTCGATATCCAAAAATAAAAAATGAAAGATAAGAGATATCAGAGAGAAAAAATCACATAAGGAAGAAATAAAAGGGTCTCTCCAAGGAACCAATAAATGAAAGAAGATTGGTATGTCTTAGAGACATAGGCTTATCGAAGGGAGATGGTCACAGGTCTCACTAACATCCCGATAATGAAAATGAAAAAAGGAAGAGCAGTGGAAGCCTTAAGTAAATTTATCAGAAAGAATTTATGATATCAAAGAGAAATACTCAAATGTATCTTCGACATGGAATAAAAAGGAAAAAAACCATATTAGAGTAAGAACAAGATATCGGTGATACTATGATCAAAGTCTCTTTGACATGGCAAAATAATTTCTCACCCGGTTGACATGAATAGTGAGGTTGTCAGAGAGATAACTGACATTAATACTAATGTTGATTAGAAATGTGGCACAAGTTCCATTTATGAACTAGATTTGGTGGAAGTGTGCTAAATCCCACTATATCTTACTCATAAGATCTTGAAATCTAAAATGAATTGTAGCTAAAAATTGAGGACGCGGGGTTCGGAAATAGCGAGCAGTTAAGAAACAATGACATTAAGTCAAGTAAGTATTTGAGCCCTAGATGAAGATATTTTATCAAAGTTTGTTTGAAGTACAGTGCATATAGGATTTTAAACATGCAAAGAACACCAAAAAAACCAAAAGTGAAAAGGTAGAAAACTATGACTAGGCCACTGAATCAAGATGTTATTGAACAATGTCTTGGTGCTAGGTAAAAGTCCAGGAGGACAGTCCAATTGAGCCCCTCATGTGAGAAATTGGAAGATAAACATAAAAACCTTTGAGATGTGTGGATGCCACAAAGAGGCTATGACCTATTTATATACCATTATAGGAAGAAGTACATGAATAAAGTTATATCAAGCCCATGGAACATAAACTAGGAAAAGCTTATGATGCCCAATGTATTTGTCAATGTGGAACTAGTTAAGAATTAGCTAAATAGTATAACCCTAAATCAAGGTCAATTAATTCTCATGATGACTCACAATTTATCCTCATAATGAGAGATTACATTGCCATGGTCTTTCAACTATACATGTCCAAGAAAATAAAACTGAGGATAAGGGATCTCTTGGAAGAGTATCAAAACATGGACACAAGATACAAGAGATGGAGATTACTTTTGCATAGACCCAGGGATGTAGGAAACCAACTTAAAATATTCTCTAGTGATGATAAACCCCCATTTTCTATGGATCTATTTGAAGAGTACCATCAGTATACCTATTATTCAGCTGGCTAGGTCTTAGGAGTAGATGCCCCTACTACAATGGCCATATTTCCCATGGTTTTAGTAGTAGATGTCCAAAGCCAAGATGCTAGGTTCTATGATTATGCATAGTACTTATCTGAGGTTATTAATACCTCACTTTCCATTATAAGAAACAACAATGATACTATCAATTTCAAACAATACTCACCTCTCATGCATATGACACTATATGAGGGGAAAGCAATATAATGGTCATGTGGGGAGAGGAATTAAGGATCAAAGATTTGGATAGTGAAAATGTAAGACCAATTCAAATGTTGACCTCCGTATAAGATAGCAGATGTGGGAGATCCAACTATTTGTATTTTGAAGAGTATTTTGTGAAACCCCTATACAGATTGCTTGGCCATAATTGTGATTAAAACTTGTCTCCAAAGATACAAAAATTTCTTAGACCAAAGGAGAAAACCCTGAAGGAAATATAAATCACAACTAGGGGGACTGGTATGTATTTGAAGATTTCATTGTAATAAGAGTATATGGATTTGAGGAAACTCCATTCTTGCTGCCTAAAATAGTGCCTGACAAGGTTGCATACTTGGAAATTGTGAGGAAATTGGCCTATTTAGACTACATGCACCTCAAGAGCTATGGAAGATAGTCTCTCATGCCTTTTGCTTTGTGTTTCGATGAGTTTACCATCATTTCTGATAAAGGGTACGATTCAATTGGAAACAAAATAGATTATTATGGCATGCCACTAGGAAGTAAGAGGGAGAAGTTTGACCCTGAGCATTTTATTCATAATGCCAAGATGACACAAAAAATGAAGAGATATGAGCATGTGTTTTTTGTAGATGATGTTATTAGAAATTGTGATGAAACTCAAGCAATGATGAGAAAGGTTCTGTATAATAGGATAGTTATGGAAGAAGCATGGAGGAAGGGCCATAACCCATCATACATAGATCCCTTTCATGGAATATTGGATCCCATGGATAGAATTGAGTAGTTTCTTTTGCATGAAGAAGAGTTAACCAAAGATGTACCACTTGTAGCTTTTGAGAAAAGGAGAAGTTCTTGTTCGAGAAGACAAGTTGAAAGTATTGAACCCTTGAGTCACTCATCACCACAACCCACTCTAGATGTCAGTTTCTTAGTTGATACCCCTATCATAATCAAAGATGACATTGAAGAAGAGAATGAGGTCACATAGATCACTACTCCTACCATACTGCAGAATGAAATACCACCAAAAAGGAGTGTGATCACCTTTGAGGCATCTAAAAATCTATCATATGATGTCAGGAATTGTGCGATCCAGGAGTTCATTGCAGACAATGCATTTTTTCAAACTCCTGAATTTAAGACTTTCATTTATGAATACAAGGAAAGAATGATAAGAGAAAAGATAAAAGAGATAAGCCCTGAGAAAGAAGCAGATGCCTTAAAATAACTCCAAGATGAAGTTGATAAGGAAATGGAAAATGTTACCCCTAAAGAGGACAAGCATTACTACAAGAAGCTGGGGTCGTGCTTCTTCTAAGGTGGGACATTAGCTCAACCATAGTTTTTGATAGTTTCATGAAGAGAGAAAACAAACCCTTGCAATTAACAGATGATGCTAGTGATAAGATCTACATAGGATCGGGGTATAATCCTGACAATACCACCTTACAGATTTGGGCCCTTTACCCACCAGGAAAGAAGCCTTCTCTTATTGATAATCCTTATCAAGTCTTTGGTCACCTTATATTGCAAAGAGTAGGGGATACATACCCTATTGAAATGGCTGAACTAAATGTAAATGTTGCTAAGTTTACCAAGGTTGAGATTGATAAATTAATCAAAGATAATAAGGAGTTGATCGATGAAAATGAAAGATTGAAGCAAGATGTGATCAATTACAGAGATAAATTACCATCATCTTTAGGTCTTTACTCACCACTAATGGAGTGTGAAAGGAGAGTGCTTGAAGCAATGTTTGAGACTACATATTGGAAACACAAATATGAAATAATCTAGAAAAAATAGGAGTTAAAGAAAGAATTACAAACTAATAAATTTAAGGTAGTATCAAAATTGATCTGCAAAATATTCTCCAAGAAGTTTGAGAATGTCGACAAGGTCTGGATTATCCATAGTAAGACATTTACAACTTTCCAAGAGCATGGCAGATTAAGCAGCAAAATGAAGGAAGTAGAGGAAAAAATAAAAGCCAAAGGGGTTGGTGGTGAACATATGCTTCAAGAATACCAAGAGTTGGTGAAAATGCATGATCATTTCCACAATCTACTTACGTAGGAACTGAGTGACTTCAAGCAACCGTTAAGCATGGCCCTTCCAAACTTCTTTGATGAAGGAGAATTGAAGGATTAAGATGTGTGGAAAGATGAGATCTCTTAGTATTTGCTAATGGCCCTAGATGAAGTTAATGATGAGGAGGAGGTGTTGTAAAAACACATGTACAATTAGGACTAGTCTTTGATCTGGAGTATGCAATGAAATACATTATCAGTAATGTGGACACTTATGCAAAGTCGGGGTATATTGAACACTTATCAAAGATCAATCTATTTATTGCACAAACCAAATGAGGAATATAGGGTAATGGAGCTTCATAGTATCTGGTGCACGATCATGGAGTATGGACCTTGAATATATCTTCAATGATCACAGGTTCTTGTTGAAGATTAATAGATCATGGTACATCTACCCGCGAACTTCTAAAGATTTCATGTTTTATGTTTAATTGTGTTTTTTAACATTTTAGTTATCAAGCGATGTGACTTTTTGTAAAAGGAGTAAAGCTTGTTACTTCCTGCATATAAAATGGTAAACCAAGGCCTGATAAATATATAGAATAGGATTATCATTACAATAGTATTATTAGAAGCATATCATTTTCATAGAAAGAAGACTCATATATAATGTTTGAATCATTTTTTAAGTAATATAAAAAGATGGATGAAGATACTTAATCAATGTCCCAACACTAGTGTCGATTGTTTGTTGTTATTAGCTAATTATGTATCTATCTCCATTTACTATTTCCATATTATTTAAATTGATGTGTCAAAACTCAATTTATCCAAACACATTTGTTGTTCTATTGTGGTTTCATTGATTGGTTTCTTTCAAATAATTAAATATCCTTTTAATAAGATCATGGTAATTTGGGAGTGCTATTTGGATCGATAAGAAGAGTCATATAATCATTAAAGTTGTCATATTGTCTCCAACTTGGTTTTATCTTGTTATTCAAATCAAAAATCCATTTTGATTTGTTAGAGCACATTTGTTGTTTTTGTGTGATTTAATTGACAGGTTCATCTGAAGGATTAAAATTCCCTATAATTTAATCACAGTAACCTGATAAGAACCTTTTGGATCGATAAGAAGAGTCTGAAAATTACATCCTTGCACATTTACACAAGGTGTAAACAATCAAAAGTTCCAAAAAGTCCAAAATTTATCCAGTAAGTAGGTCATACATCATTCATCTCTTGAATCCATCAGACCAATAGTAGTAGCCACTAGTCTTACACATATTATTTTAAAGTCCCATAAAATCTCATTTATACCTTCATATTTGAATTTCAACATTAGGAGTAGGATTAGTAAACAAGCCTTCATCTACTCCACACTTCATGCCATTGTGGGTAGATACTTAAAACCAACCAATTCACACAACTTGCTTAAATCCACATCAATCATCAAGGTTCACCCACCTAGGTTTAGCAAAGCCTAAAGTGTAAGGAGTCATCAACCACATAGGTTAGCTTTGTTTGTTAGTTAAAAAATGTTGTAAGTCTAATCATAGAGTCTGGAATCCTCGTAATATTTACAACTTGCATTTTTGAGACCTAACAGGTTGTTCCACTGCCTCGTATGTGGAAAAGAATCCTCCCTCCATAGATTCTAATATTTTTGTTCAAAATGAACCCCCTACCATTTTCAACAATGATCTTTGTGAGGAAACCCCATGCACTGAGCGAGCATCATCCACGTCAACTGCGATTGATTCTTTACTGTCAAGGGCCCCCATTGAAAAAGTTGAAGCGTCCATGTTTCCAATTTCATCGAATCCATCTATTTCTGGACAAATGTCACTTTTTTTGCCCACTTTTCCTTTCACTCCGATGGGTGTTCCTCCTCCACAGTTCCCATATGGTATCCCACCATTTTCAATGACAATGCTCCCCTTCGCCACCCTGCAATCTCATACATTCGAGGCTTCTCCATTCATCACTCTATTTAGTCTCCCTCTAGGTGCTTCCATTGTTGTACAAAGAATCGACACCCCACAGAGTCTACTAGGTCATTTTGATGTGATGAGGCAGGCTTGATAGCCTAGAAAACAAAAGCGACAGATGAAAGTTCCTACACAACTAGCTACTAAGAAGATTGAGGCTTGTTTCAATGAAGAGCAAAATTCCTTGTTGATTTCTATCATGAAGCCACTAGTATCGATGTCAAAGGGAGACATGCAGATGGATGATTACAACATTAGAGCTATGGGCCTAGATTTAAGTGAAATTTGTCTGCATGACAAAATGGTTTTGGCCAAGGCCACCTAGAAAGTGGTCTATATCGACTATGAGAAGCTGGACAAGAAATTGAAGAAGCATGAGGCTGAGCTGGTAAATGTAAAAGAAACAAAGAGCAAGCTGTAGGCAGAAATTAGGGGCAGAGAGTTGGAAATGGCTTGCATAAGGGAAATATATGATCAACAGGGAGAAGCAACTAAGTTGCTCCAAAAGCCTCAAAATTAACAAAGTTGGCTTTATGCTGAGATATAAAAGTTAAGGGTTGAGCTTGCTGGTGAACAAAAAAAAAATGAAGAATACCAGTGTATTTAGGAAAACATACAAAAAGAATTGGATAGTGTCTGATCTCACGCTTTTGATTGTCTAAGGAAGGCCCAAGCAGAAGAAAAAAAAAAAAAAGAAGGGGAAAGCAAGAGAAGTAGGACATCGAGTCTGTTTTGTAGACTCGTGATCAAGAGGTAAGAAGGTTGAACTCTGAACTGACAAACACCCTCCAGAAGAAGAACCAAATGGAGGAGAATATGAAGGCAAAATAATCTAAATTCCATCAGGAGTTGGCTACCTTGCAAGGATCCAGGATCCTCCTGATATTAAAAATATTGATATCCATGTATTGGGAAAGGATCATAGTTACATTTGCTACTCTAAAGATTCTCTTGTAGTTTCTAAGGGCTGCTCGAGAATTAGATGAGAAGGTTGGCTCAATAGTTGACCAAATTCTAAAAAATTATGCTCCTAGGTGTGTAGAATCAGAAAACCTGATTGTCAGGTTATGAAAAGATATTGAAGAAGCTTTAAGAGGTGTAGAGATTCTAGATTAGAGGGCCACCTCAAGGAAACCAAGTGAATTTTTCAATTGCTACAAGATTGTGACATAGAGCAAAGAACACTAGGAAATGTTTAATTGAAAGGTAAATGAGATCAAAATGGATTTCAATGTTCTGCTTGATTTCAAAAATCTTGCCATTTTCTCACGAGATGGAGGAGCACTATCAATCAAGCAAGTTGTGGATGCAATTAGACACAAGGTCCAAGCTTCTACAAAACTCCCAAATATAAGCTCGTCATGCATTGTTGATGAAATTGAGAAGTTAATTCTTCCCTTTCTCGGATCTATTATCACATTGGGGATATTTCATCAAGGTGGGGAGGTGTTTCTTTTATAAAAGTTTTTAAGTTGGATCAAGCATACTAGATTCTCTACACTCTCATCCAACCCACTGATTTGGATTGGGAAGTACAACATTTTTCCTTCTTCAAACTCCAAGAATTTCTAGAGCTCTAGGTTTTCACCTTTGCAAGTGAAGGCCCCCTGTGAGTCCCCAAAATTGTAAAGCAAATTTTTCTTTTTAATCATTTTGGTTTTCAGCTTTTACCTGTTTCATCTTCAATAGATGTATGCAGTTAATGAAAAAAAGACTTCTCTAAAAGGAATGCAATGTGCCACGTGGTGGCTATGCAACTTTTTATATCACTTTCCTTTCGAGTGTGAATCGGAATATGTGTCAGCTTGGTGAGGATTTTCTTCAAAGCTATTCTCATAAAACTGAGATTGCCCGCTTGCTTGACACATCATCTATTCGTTTGAGTAGTTTTGTTTATTGGAATGGCCTTTTTTGGAGGAGTTTATTGGATCATGGTGGGTGTCTTGTCTTCAAGGTGGAACCTTTGAGTCAATGCTATCAATCTATATGATTGATCAATCAGATTTTTGCCATGCTTTTTTCAAAATTTGATTGTAATATTTGCTAAATATCTAAAAGACATTAATGAAGTAGTTGGGACTTAATGATCAAATATTGATGTATCTAATCAAGATCTATGATCAGATCATGGGCTATCAGATGTAGGAACCTAGCAGTTATTACTTGTGGAATGTTGGTGGTGGTGTTCTTTTCGCCCAAGTTATAAATAGGGGTTGGCAACATAAGTAAAAAGAGTTTTTTTCTTTCAGTTAGAAGAATTACTTCGAAAATATTTTCGAAGGAAATAGATCTAGTAGGAACTTTTTTTTTTCAAAAATAGAAAGTTTTAAAAAATACTACTATTATCTGGCATGTTATATTTTAACTCAAACTATCATCAGATTGGCATCTGACCTTTGTTTTTAGTTCATTGGATATTGAAAGTTTGATATATTTAGAGGAAATCTCTAAAATTGTGCAAGTTATTGGCCTTTGTCAAATTTATTCTTTATGTTTCGTTCATGTTAAAATAATTGTGTTAAGCTCATTTTGATAGTTTGGGTGGCTAATTTCCATGCTATTAAGCTTCTATGTTGAACGACAGTTTTCAGAAATTGGATTATGTTTGTGAACTTTTCCATTTTCTGTAAAAGTTGTTTCCCATATTATGTAATAAAAGGAGAAATAGTTTGCTATAATTTCTTGGATATTTTTGTTAACTTGTAGAGCTTTTATGTTTGATTAGATCTTAATGGGTGCTTCCCACGGGGAGATTTGAAAAACTACATTATGATTTTATCTAGCCTTTGTTTCTCATTCCCTTCCCAATAATGAAGGGTTTGTGGCATTCTGTGTCTATTATATCATTCATATAAATTAAGTTGAGGTTTGAAATGTTGTAAAAGCTTTGGTACATCACCATTTCTATGTTTTATTTGTATTTCTTTCTACCTTTTTCTCCCAACACAAATAAGAGTTTATTTTCTATAAAAAATTTGGAGGTTATTCAGTGAGGTGCAAATTGGTCCCCCACTCACTGAATTTCCCATAAGAATTTTGGAGAGGCACAAGCTTTGATGATCAACATTTGGTATTGGTGGCATGAGTACTGGATGTGTCAATAGGTAATCCTTGATCTTCTGGAAGAATTTATCACACTTCTCACCCCACTTATAAGTTATTACTTTATGGAGAAGATGCAAGAAAGGGTGAATTTTATCTGATAACTGTGCTATGAACCTTCTAATGGATTGCAACCTTCCTTGTAACCCTCTCATCTAATTCAATGTTTGGGGTGGTTCCATCTCTAGGATAGATTTCACTTTTTTTGGATCTATCTCTATCCCTCTTTGTGACATGATATAGCCAAGAAGATTTCTTGATGTAACCCCAAAGACACTTTTTTGAGTTCAGTTGAACCTTATACTCTTCGAGTCTCACAAAGATGGGTCCCAATACCTCTATGTGCTCACTCCTTTTATTTGATTTGGCCAAAATATCATCCACATAGTCTTCAACTATTTTGTTGATCATATCATGAAAGATAAGGGTCATTTCTCTTTGCTAGGTTGCTCCTACATTCTTCAGCCCAAATGGCATCATGTTCCAACAATATGTACCCAATGAGCAAGTGAATGCGGTTTTTTGTTGATCCTCCTTGGCAATAATGATTTGATTATAGCTTGAAAAACCATCCACGAGTGATAACATCTCATGTACATCTATTAAATCAATAATGATGTCAATTTTAGGGAGAGGGAAATCATCCTTTGGGCATGCTTTGTTTTATTCTCTAAAATACATGCATATTTTGATGCCCCTAGTGGGTTTGGAGACTAGTACCAAGTTCAAAACCCACTTAGGATAGTCAATTGGTGGGATAAATCCAACATTAAGAAGCTTTTACAACTCAAGTTTTACCAAGAGTTCTATTTGAAGGTGCATCTTTGTCAACTTCTGCTTCACTGATTTGGCTTTAGGATAGATGACTAAATGATGCACTACTTCTAGATGAAGCCCTTGCATAACTGTGTATGACCAGGAAAAGTTGTCTCTTCGTCTTTCAAGAACGCTACTAGGTTTTTATGTTCTTCATCCAACAAGGATTCAACATATAAATTTATCTTGGGTGCTTCTTATGTTCCCACATTTATTGGAGTATCCTTTTCTACTAGAACTACTAACTTTTCAGGATGCATTGCACTAAGGGGGAGATTGAATCTCTCATCCTTGGGTGCCTCAGAGAGGTTTTCACCCTCGGATGCATCCTTTATTTTTACTATTTTAGGATCATAAAGTGCTACAATGTGGTTTTCACTTAAATATATGCATGCTATTTTCATGTCATCCATTTTCAATTGAAGGATTCAATCATCTCCCCATAGTACGCCCATGTGTCTAGCTCTATATCAAAACCAAATTTATGATTTTCCCATGATAAGTCACGATGGAGTCCCATGAATTCTGAGATTGCTTCATCATTTTTGTATAAATCTAGAATCAATGGTCCTCATTGGTCCTAGTCTATGAGTTGTGGGTACACTAGGCTTATTTCAGTGGTTTGGCTATTTTGGGTGAAGGATGTTGTGTATATCATGAATTGAGATTTATTCTCAAATAGTTCAACAACATCGAGGGGAAAATCATCTAGGGTAGTATCACAAGATGTTGGTAACCAATAGGAAGCCTCGTCCTATTTAGTGGAGGTACCCTTTCCAATAAGGGTAACCTTGGTAGTAGTACATCCTAGGAAAAAATTCTTTGGACATCTCTCAGGAATAATGGGTTCCATAAAATTGTTTTCATTTTGACCTAGCTTCTTGTTCTTGTTGTATCCCCATCCCTTCATTAGCTATAAGCCTTTATTGTCATCTTCCATGGGAAGAACAAGCATGGGTCGATCATCTTGATAGAGTAGTTTAGAGACATTCTCCTCATTGACATCTTCTTTGTTCAAATCTCCCACTTGGTGAATGTGGTAGATGTTATCTTTACTATTTTTTCCACTTTATTGATAGGTGCAATTTTCTCATGATATTTGGGAGAAAGAGGTAGCTCCCCCAGCGCAACAATTTCCTTCTATAGTTTAGAATTTCCACAACCATCATTCAAGATCATTGCTTTGATGTCGAGAATGTTCTACACAATGTGTGTTTTTGTTTCTAAGGTAGATGCAAGGGATGATGGGTCAAAAAATGAGGAAGAGGTTGGAGGACCTTCATCTTTTTAGGAATTTTGGGTATCTTGTAAAGCTTGGCCTCAAGGTTTTTGCAGTAGTAAAATGGCTTAGGATTTCCATAGATGGTAACTTCTATGTCCTCAAAAGGAAAATTTACAAATTGATGATAGGTCGAAGCTACAACTTTTAAGGCATGAATCCAAGGTCGACCAAGCATGATGTTTTAGGGGAGGTCAAGGTCTAACACTTGGCATGTAGTCTCAACAATGACAAGTCCCACTTGGATGGGTAGTGTGATGATGCCTTGCGATGCCTACTCTTGATCATAGATGCTCTGATCATTATATGATAATCAATAACATCTTCTGAATAACCCAAATTCTTGAACAATTGAAGGGTGCAAATGTTTAGAACAACACCTCCATCTACTGAGACTCTTTTAACCTTCTTCTTATGAACAATGAACTCAAGGTGTAAAGCAAAATTTTGAGATGACTGTGATGGTAGGTATTGTTCCGACAAGGTTAGAAGATGAGGGATAGTGATATTCCCTACCATATCTTGAAACTTATTTTTATCAATATCCTTAGGGATGGATGATGTGGAAATATTTTTCTAAGATTTCCCTATGTGCAGGGGATAGCCTCAATAGTTCTAATATAGAGATTTGTGTGGGGTTCTTCTTAAGCTAATCTAGGAGACTGTATCTTCTAGGATTTGAAATTGGAAAAGGAGGTTATTCCCTAGGTTGAGATGGATCTCCTTGTATGGTGAATTTTCCATGTCGTGTGGTGAATCCACACTCTGCACTAGGTCCTTTGATGGTAACGATGATGACTACATTGTCACAGGAACTGATGAAATTGGAATAGACATGTTGCATGTTATTATAAGTCTTCCCTATTCCATTTCCATTCCCTTTGTTGTGATTTAGCATAGGGTTCTTGTATATCTTGAGATCCTGGTTAGCGACTAGTACTTCAACAGATATGTCTCCATTCTTGACAAGATCTTGGATAACAATATTTAGTTTCATGTAGTTTGATGTTTTGTGTCCTTTGATTTTGTGAAGTCACAAAGATCTTTTTCATTGTACTAGGGTGGTTTATCCCTCGATTCTTGGTAGTTTTGGAAATTGGAAAGCATTATCAAAATGAATCTACCAATTTCTTCATGATAGTTTCAATAGGTTTCAACAACTGTGTGTATTTATAGTTTGGATAGTTGTTCCTGATGGGGGTTCATCTTGGTTGCATTTCAGTGCTATTGATTTGATTTTTTTGTGGTGGTGTGGCTTGTTGTATGGTTGTTTGAGCATTGGGCGTTTGACTGTTTTTCTGCCAAGAATACTTAGGACCACCTTAGCATCTACCATGCCATCATTCGTCACATTCTTGTTCTTAGCCTAGACTTGAGGCTTGTCACTTGAACTAGTTGACAGGTGGTTGTCCTTGTATTCTTGGCTATTTGCCTATGAGATTAGGGATCTATCAATGTTAAGGGATCTAGGGGCAAGCTCATCATAAGAGGTAATGCACTGCATCTTTAAGTGGAAGGATAGATCTGGATCAACATTTGTGCTGATAATCCGCACTTGTTCATCGAGAATGGTCTACTTGCTCTTACTAGCTCATTTCCTCCATCATTGTATGAAACTAGAAAAAGATTCTCTTTGTTTTTTTTGAGATTATACAACTCTTCTAAGCTCATGTCCATGTCAAGATTAAAGGAGAAGTGGTCTATGAATGTATCAATTATTTCTTAGGAGGTTTTGATACATGGAGGCAATTGAGAAAACCAACCGATGGATGGGCCTATCAAGCTTCATGGAAAAAGGTGCATCAAATAGAATCATTGTAGGAAAATTCCATACACTAACATTGAATTCTTTGACATGGTCCACATGAATTCCTATCCCTTTGTATTTATCAAATTTGGGAACCTCAAAGTCGGGAGGGAAAGGCACCATTTCGACATTTCATCGAATGGATATGGACATATATTTTGTTGTGTATGGGGCTTCTTCATTTTACCCATTTGCATGTCATGCATTTGTTGCGTTAATGACTTGAGTTGCAATGCTACATCATCCTATGGGTTTGGAGGAGGATCATATGTTGTGTATGGTAGGATGGTGGATGGATTGTATGTGGGATTTTGATATGATGGGATGTTGTATGGTGAGTATGGAGGTGTAGTATATTGTGAAGGTGATGGTGGTGGAGGCATGTATGTTCCTATCATGTTTGTATTGGTGATTTTTTGTTGAGGGTTATAATATAAACCATTTTGTTGTTATGTTGCTATTGTTGTTGGGCATATTGTTGTGCTAACAAGGCTTCCTATTGTTGTTGGGGCACTAATGTTTCTTGTTGGGATTTTTTGTTGTTGTTGTTGTGATGCTAAGGTCGCTTGATGTGCTTCTTGTTGTTATTGTGCCACTAGGGCTTATTTTTTTGTTGTGCTGCAAAGGCTGCTTGTTGGGATTGCTTTTGTTGTGCTAATAAGGATGCTTTCTGAGGTTGTTATTGTTGTTGTGCCACTAGGGCTTACTGTTGGGCTTACTATTGTTGTTGTGTTGATAGGGTTGCTTGCTATTGTTTTTGTGTTGCTAGGGCTACTTCTTGTTGGAATTTCTATTGTTGTTGTGTTGCTAGGACTACTTCTTGTTGTTGTTATGTTGTTAGGGCTACTTGCTATTGTTGTTGTGTTGCTAGGGATACTTGCTATTATTGCATGGCTTGTTGATAAGCCTACTATGCTTGCTATAAGGCTAGAGCACATGCTTGTAATGTGGGATCATTTGGTTTTTGGCACATCTACAGTGGGTTTTAGGCCTTTATGGTTTGAGTGGGTTGCGGGTTGTTGACAAGAGGTTGGGGGGTTCAATAATCTTTATGGGATAGTGGATTGAGATGGAGGAATGTAATATTAAGGTCTCATTTTATTTTGCATGACATGTGGGACCAATGGTAATGATGAGGATGGTACCATTTGGTATTGTGATGCAGTGGCATATTTAGACCTTGTAATTGATTGAAAGGGTCCCTTTGAGTGACGGGTAAGGGGTTCCCTTGTTGTATTTAAGGTGGGATCAAGGTATTACCTTGGTTGATGGGATTTGTAACCAAGGTGTTGATTTGATTTGGGTTGATTATGGATGGTATAGATGTGTTTTGTGAAATCAGTCAGATGGATGAACTGATGAGGTGGTTGGATAAAGATGTCCCTATCTGCATTAAGGGTTGATTTTGTGTAAGGGTGTTGACATACCCTTGTTGATCCATTTGAGACACTTGGTCAACACTACCTTGCGTGATATTGGGAATACTTGTGGTACTTATGGGGATGGGTGAGGATGGCTTCCCTCAATATGTCAAGGTTTTCATGGATTCATGAAGTGTGAGTGGCTTATGTGCATGTAGGTGTTCGAGAATAGTAGGAGCACAAAATTTAGGTGTCAAGGTAATGTTTTGGGATGTATTGATGTTGAGAGTAACCACAAGTGTGTTGGTTTCCAAATAAAGAGTGTGGAAAAAGTCCTTAGCAAGACTTGTTGCAAGACTAGGAGTTTGTGTTTGACTTGACTCTAGTGATGGAGTTGATTGTGAACCATCAATTTTTTGTTGTTCTATGTACTTCTCTTACACTCTTAGGGTTTTTCACCTAAAAGGAGAGAGATAGACCCCAAAAATTGTGGTGGTTCACTCAAAATAAGGAACGTATGATGTAATTATGACTAAATACAATTATCTAAATGCAGCTAAGTCATGAAATGGACTGATTATGAATGAAAAAATTATGAAATATGCAATGTTTAAAAACATAGTGTGATATGCAGAAATGAATTAAAAACATAAACAAATGCAAAGAGAACTGAATGAGAATGAACAGAGTGCACTTGGAAGTTGAATGCTGATGCTGGAAGATTCTAGAATTTGGAAAAGTTCACTATTGATGACCAGTGGGACTCATTCACTATTGATGGTGAATCAGTCCTCCTTCTAGTAAACTACCCTAAATTGGTTTCTGCCTGTCAAAAATTGAATTCGAAAGAAATCAACTTTTCAGCCTAAAAGTGGGACTCATTCGTCACTGATGGTGAATCAATCCTCCAAAAATCTACAAATCCAGGAGTCAAGTTTGTGGGTCCAGATCTGCACTTGTCTTCTTGTTGGGTTAACGAAATCAAATCTGCAAAAACTGGGCTGAATGTTGTCTACAAACTTGAATTAGGGTTTGGTTGACTTGAAACATTTTGATGAATTGTAAACCACTTTCCAACACCTATTTATTTGAAAAATCTACCTACAAGACCTGCAAACACACATGCAAAGAGGGGAAAAATTGTTAAGGGTTAGAGTATAGGGATTTTCCTTGGTCAAATCCCACTTTGGTAATCAAACCCTTGATAAAGAAATGAAATGAAAACAAGAAAGAAATGATGTATAAACAACATGCAAGTGTTCTAAACTCACCAAATCCTTGTTGTTGAAGTCTGAAGATATGTCAATGGCTGCTCCAAGATGCTTGATAATTGCTTGATTGAATGATGCTATGATGAATTGAATGCAAGAATGCTAATTAACTATGAATGAGTGGATGAGATGAATGGGGGAATGGGGGTTAAAATGGATGGAAAAGCACTTATTTATACACACTTATGCCCTAATTACCTAAAAATACATCATAGGATGACATAAGGTCTTAGTGAATAAAAACGCGAAAGAAATTTAAATTTATTTTGAATTTTGAGCCAAGAGGGACTCATTCACCACCCATGGTGAATGGATCCCACACTAGGATTGTAAGTGGGTGTCAGGAATTAAGTTTCTTTTAAATTTTTTTTGTCAAGTTTGAATTAAAAAACACACTTAATTAAGGCCTATAAGTGCATAAAGGGACCAAATAAAGCATAATAAAGGTGTAAATAGTGATGACAAGCCTACAAAAGCATGAAAGCTTGTTACAAAACATTACAACACTTTAAAATAGGACTTGATAAGGGATAACAAGGTTATTTTTAGATGAATTATAATAAGAAGAGTCTAGAAAAGTGTAGAAATTTCTTACAACATTTCACAACACCTTCACAAGACATCATAATTTGAATATTTAGGACCTAATGTGAATGTATAAGCTACATTACAACATTAAATCAAAGAAAAATAGGTCAAGCATCACAAGAGAAAGTCCTAAATGACCATGAAAATGTCCAAGATCCATTTTTATATGGTACATTTAGCCCCCACTTTAGTGAGAGGATGAACTTGCTTCAAACTCACGCTAAAGTAGCTGATGAGCCTAGTTTTTGTTCTAATTTTGGGTAGAATCTATAGTTTATTTGCTCATAGGTGTCATGAAATTTGATGTTTAAGTGTTGGTATTGGCATAATGTTTCCCTCAAACCATTGACATTTGATATTATCCTATCTCTGGAACCTTAATGATATTTTGCATAATATGTGGGTTATCTATATAGATTTTGCATGTGATTGATGAATAATTCTTAGAATGGTTATAGATGTGTATTTGTTATGTGTACTGACCTTGTCATGCACCATAACTTCCAGCTAAGGAATCACTCCAAGTCAAAGGTAGTCGATAACAAAGATTCTTCATGCAACTGAACGTAACCACCTTGTAGTGGACCTTAATGATCGAGCATGCATGGGCGTTATTGTTGTGTTGGACTTGCGCGTGACTTGCATGTCTAACCAAATTCCATGGATGCGTAACTTCCATCGCTCCACTTTCCCCTGTTTTCCCTAAATGGCATCCTCTGAGTCATGGAGTTAACTTCCTTGTTTAGCTATAGTATAAATAATGGTTCGATGCTCCTTCTTCAGGAGGTTGCAGGATTTGACTTTGTACTTCCATTCTCTAGTTTTAGTAATACAGATACATTATTCTTTGTATGCATGATTTATAGTGAATGAAATAAAGTTCTGAGTTTGAGCATCTTAGTTCTTGTTAGTTAGAGGATACTTATCCAAGGGGGGGCACTTGGTGAGTAATCCATCTTCTTAGTTTAGATTTAGTTCAGTATTACTTGTTGTTTAGTGCTTAGTTAGAAATTTGACATTGATTGTTCCTGCAGCCACTAGAGTTCCATTTTGTGACTATTCCTGCAGCCAAAGCAGACAAAGTAATTTCCTATTTTTTGTTCATATCTTCATTCTTGTCTTGCATTTCAGCTTAGCATATTTGTTGGTTGATGTTCAACATTTTCTTTATTTCCTTCGAAGCAATTTACTTTCAACATTGTGTTTCTTAGTTGTAGAATGCAATAGCTACTTGAGCCCCTAATTCACATATTGTGCTGACCCATTTCAAGTTCACGTCCCTGGGTTGAAAAGTTAAATGCACCTTCATGATGATTGAAATAGCTATTTAGGTCAGATGTCCAATCATTGAATCATGGCTGTAAGGGCCTAGTTATTAGATCATTGTAAGAGGCCAAAATTTTTGGCGCCGTTGTTGGTGATGGTGTCAAGCTAGGAAGTCTTTTGGAGTCATTGGTAGTTTTTCTTGTTGTAGTGTTCTAGAAGTTGTTCTTATCATATCCTCATTTAAGAAGTAATGACCCCCCCTTTTATTCTTTACCAATTCTTTGTGTGAGCTGACTGATAGTGAGTGATATTGCATGCATAGAGGAAGGAGAAGGGATGCTTATGGGAGATTTCTTCCTAACAATCCTTGTCCATTCTAGCTAGTTCCTACCAAAAGAAGAGGAAGAAGAATATCCACACTCCTTTGTTGATGCATATCCTGATCTGACTAGTTCTGAAGTCTCCTCTATAGATCAAAATCAACTTGAGAACCCCTTTGTCTTGGAAACACATCAAGTAGGCATGGACGATGCAAATAGGAATAGACAAAACCAACCAGCTTTTCCTTTCCCCATTTCCCATCAAAATGAAGTTGACAATATCAAGAATATTCCTACCTCAACACTCCCCAAGTTTTATGGACTTGTGATAGAAGATCTTGATAGCTTCTTATTTGAGTTTGACATACTCTGTAGGAGTTATGATTATACTATTGATACCCACAAGCTTAAGTTATCTCCCACCACCTTGAAAGAGGTTACATTAAGATGGTTCATGAGCCTAGGGAGAGATACTATGGAAACTTGGGAAGACATTAAGACAAAATTCCTTGAGAAATACAAGGAATACTGCAAGGGTAGTAACCTGAGAGGAGGTAACATTTTTAGGATGTAGCAGAAGGAAGATGAGAGCTTGGAAGACTACATTGCAAGGTTTTTGTTTTTCTTGCAAAAATCTCCACACCATGCACTTAATGAGGACTCACAAAAGTTTCTTTTCCTAAGAGTAATTAATGATAGTTGTACTGATGCCTTGGACCTCATGGTAGGAGGAGATATCTCTCAATTTCCTTGGGAGGATATCAAGAAAATATGCCAGAACTATTCTAAGGCAGCTTCAAAGAAAGGGAGAGCTTACCAATCTTTCGCGGGTAAGTCAACTACCGGTGGAGTCTCAAGAATGGAGACCACTCATTTGCTAGCGAACTTCAAGTAGGACATTATCAACAATCTAGCTACTCATCTAGATACATTTCAGGCCAAGAAGAAGCAAGAGGAGGCAACGAAAATGTTGACAGAGTATTGCCCTCACTACAAAAAAAAGAAGAAGGACTATAGATGTAAGATGGTAGCTAACCTTGAAAGCAAGCAAATTCCACCCAAGTTCAATCCAATTTAGATTGAAGAAGACCAGGTGTACTATGTTGCACAAAGGAAGCCTTGGGCTTCTAGACAAGGTATGCCACCGGATCCACTATCCTATGCTAGGCCATATTTTAACTCTTATTCATCTAGTAACCAATGGAAACCCCCATATCCATCTAGTTATGGATGATATCCACCACAAAATTGGGGTAACCATCCAAATTCTTGGCCCATTCATCAGAGTTCTCCACCTCAGTGGCAACAACCTTAGGGAAATTGGCAGCAATTTCAAGGGCACTAGCAATCACCTCCAGGAAATGGCAACAAACAAATCTATGGAGAGGAGGACAACAATAGTCTACCTAGACAACCAGCTACATGTAGCTACCTTCTCAACCCAAAAAACCTACTATAATGCCTCCACCTACTAATCCAATCCCAAATGCACATAAACCCACTTAGCTACCAACTCAACCCACACCCAATCTGAATAACAAACCACAACAACAACCTACATACTCTACTGATTCAAATCAATTTCCTGCATATGCTGTGAGTGTAAGTGACATCCACTTGCATTCAAGAACTACTCTGCTAGCCCCTTCCAAGCCAATTATGACTGAAATTCCTATGGAAGAGGAGCCTCTGAATGATCCCATTTAGTCAAATGCACCTAAAAATCATGAACCAGTGCAAGTCAACTAGACTGAACAAGAACCACCATTCCCTTAGAGGTTAGAAGTTTCCAAGAAGAAAGAAGAGGAGGATACCACTTTTGACATCTTGGATCAGCTAAAGCATATATGTGTTCATATACCCCTATTTTAGGCCATAAAGGATGTTCCAATCTATGAAAAAGCTATCAAGGAGGCCTGTCTTAAGAAGCCACAAAAAAAGAAAAGAGACCCAACTATAGTTCATGTGGTGGGCCAACTAGCTACCATCATGTTAGGAAAAGTTCTATTCCCAAGTACAATGACCCAAGTAGTCCCGTTGTAGCAATTGTCATAAACGAGATTCAAGTAAAGAATGCTCTGATTGATTTAGGGGAAACAATAAATGTAATGACCAAGGAAATCCTGTAAAAACTAAACATTGAAAGCATGAGATCTACTCCTACTATCCTGCAGCTTACTGATAGATCTACTGTCAAACCTGATGGTGTAGTGGAGGATCTTGTGGTAGTTATAGACTCCTTGGAGTACCCAACATATTTTATGATTCCTTCCCCTAAGGCTACACTAGGCGGGTATCCCATCATTCTTGGAAGGCCTTGGTTAGCAACTGTATATGCATACATTGGATGTTGGTCATGTGACATGACCATTTCAAATTGGAGTACTAAATTTTTTGTTTTTTATCCACTCGCTTAGCCATCTCGTGACGAAGATGATTATGTATGGCCACAAGTTGGTGAAGAGGCCGAGGAAGTTAATTATGTGGCACAACTTATGATGCTAGGAAGAAGCTCTCTTATGTAGCTCGAAGATGAGGATGAAGTATTGGCTAAAATAATTTAGAATTGTTATGAAATGGAGGAAGCATCATCCTCTCATCTTGCTACTTTATTCAAGACACTTCTTCCTGCAACCACTTCCTGCAGCCACTCTTCCTGCAAACATTCTTCCTACAGCCACTCTTCTTGTAGCCATTATTCCTGCAGACAAATTCCCTACAACAAGAAGTATGTCCCATACATTTCTACCATATGAACTAAAGGTACCTTGTGTTACTGAAGCAACCATGATAGAGTTCACTACACAAGTCCAGGTGTTAGAATAAAAATATCTGAATGTTAATAGCAAATTGAATGAAGAGCAACAACTATTATTGGAAAACCTATTAAGGACCCATTAGCATGAATTTTCATGGGATTATCATGATATGAAGGGATTGGATCCCAAAATTTTTACCCACAAAATTTATATCAGAGATGATTGCACTCCAATAAGACAGCCACAAAGAAGGATTAACCCTGCACTAAGAGAAATTGTGAAGGGAGAACTGCAAAAATTGCTCGATGCAGAATTTATCTACCCCATTTCAAATAGTCAGTGGGTATCTCCATTAGTGATTGTGCCCAAGAAAGGAGGGAAGTTCTGAGTTTGTGTTAATTATAGGGAACTTAATATTGCCACCAAGAAAGATCACTTTCCTTTACCCTTCATTGATCAAGTTTTGGACACCCCTGTAGGAAAGTAATACTTCTCTTTTCTAGATAGATTTAGTAGCTACAATCATATCCAAATTGCACCAGAAGACTAGGAGAAGACCACCTTTACTTGTCCATGGGGGACCTATGCCTATTCAATACTTCCATTTGGCTTGTGCAATGCACTTGCAACTTTTCAGAGGGCAGTAATTAGCATATTCTCAAACATTTCTCATGATTGCATGGAGATTTATATGGATGACTTCACCACTTATGGTGTTGATTTAATTAAGCATTGGAGAATCTCAAGAGAATCCTACAAAGATATGAAGACCAAATTTTTTCCTTAAATAGTGAAAAGTGCTTCATGATGATGCAAGAGGGTGTAGTTGTTGGCCACTACATCTCCCACATGGGAATATAAGTAGATCCTGCAAAAATTGAGGTAATCACAAATCTACCTACACCTGCAAAACAAAAGGATGTTAGGATTTTCTTGGGTCATGCAGGATATTATAGACAATTCATCAATGATTTTAGCAAGGTAGCAGCACCATTATATGCCCTTCTCACTAAAGATGTTGAATTTCAATGGACTGAAGCTTGTGACAAGGCATTTTCTAATTTGAAGGTAGCTTTGACTCACGCTCTTGTACTCAAGGGACACAATTGGGAGCTTCCTTTCCACATCCACAATGATGCATCTAATTATTCCATAGGAGCAGTCTTAGGATAGAAAGAGGGAGTTGTTGAAAATGCTATTT
This sequence comes from Sequoia sempervirens, assembly GCA_007258455.2. NCBI lineage: Eukaryota > Viridiplantae > Streptophyta > Pinopsida > Cupressales > Cupressaceae > Sequoia > Sequoia sempervirens. The sequence continues at coordinate 535,339,840 of VDFB02281492.1, read as the reverse complement.
ACTTTGTTAGAAAGAATTTGCAAGAAGTTGAATTCAATTATACAATGACAAAAAGAAATGTTGGCAGTAATCTATGCATTGAGAAAATTTATACATTACAGAACGGGCTACCAATCGTTTGTGCACACTAATCATGCAACCATTAGGTATCTCATGAATAAACCTTTGATCATAGGTAGATTGGAAAGATGGTTATTGTTGATGCACGAGTTTGATATAACCATTGTGGATAAGCTAGGGAAGACCAATGTTGTTGTAGATTTTCTTTCAAGGCTGACTACATCATAAGACAATCAACCTATAGATGACTCTTTCCTTGATGAACATCTATTTTCTCTCAGTATACAAACACCCTAGTATGCTGATATAGCCAATTACTTGGTCATAGGTAGAGTTCCTCCTCACTTCTCCCCAAAAGAGAAAAGGGAACTCATTGAAAAATCTTTTCCTTTCTCTTGGATTGTTGGATGTTTGTTTTATACTGGGCCAGACCGTGTCGTGAGGAGATGTGTGACAGAAGATGAGACATATGATATTTTGCATGCATGTCACAATGAACCATGTGGAGGACACTTTGCAGCCAAGAGGACAACAATGAAGGTTTTGAACATAGGGTATTACTGGCCAACACTCCACAAGGATGCATGAAGGTATACTAGAAAATGTGATAGATGTCAAAGAGTGGGTGGACCAACCAGATTTGATGAGATGCCGATATTCCATCAGGTAGTAATCACCCCCTTTAACAAGTGGGGATTGGAATTTTTAGGACCAATTGACCTTCCATCAAATGGTAAGTCCTATATATTGGTATGCACTGATTATGTGACAAAATGGGTAGAAGTTAAGGCAATGAAGAATGCAAGAGATAATAAGGCTGCAAATTTTCTTTATGAGGAGATTTTTACAAGATATGGAGTCCCAAGAGAAATAGTGATTGATCAAGGGCCACAATTCACATTAACTCTTGTTGTAGCACTAGTGAATGAGTACAATATAAGGCATAGAAAGTCTACTCCTTATCACCCCCAGGCTAATGGCCAAGTTGAGGTTACCAACAAAGAGATTGAAGCCATTCTAACTTCAACAGTAGCTATCCATAAGAAGGATTGGGAAATTTTTTTACCAAAATTTGTTTGGGCCTATAGGACAACATGTAAAAAAACTACAGGCTTCGACCTATTTTAGTTTCTATATGGAAAGACAACTATGATTCCCGTTGAATTTGAATATAATACTCTACGAACTGCATTGGATTTGGGGATGGATATTTCTAAAGCACAGAGAGAAAGAATCATGCAGCTAAATGCTTTGGATGAGATAAGATGATCAACCTTGCAACATATAGAAGTAGTGCAAAATTAACGAATCAAGTGGCATGATAAATTTATCAGGGACAAAAAGTTCAAACCAAGAGATTGGGCCTTGCTCTATGATTCAAGATGCCGGGACAATTCGGGAAAATTACAAACAAGGTGGCTAGGACCATATGAAGTTGTTGAGGTCTTTCCCAATGGAGTTGTTTAGCTCACTACCATTGACCCTGTCAGGTTCAAATTAGTTGTCAATGGTCATCACCTCAGATTATATCATAAGCCAACTTCTAAAGAAGAGTTCCTGCAGCAATTCACCCAACACTTAGAGCTTCTTGTAGCTGAAGGTGGTGGACCTAGTGTCCCTCCTTTAGCCTAATTGAGGTACGTACATTTCATAATAAAGACTTTCACTTACGTGGAAGTCCATTTCTTCATCATCCACCCATCCACCCATCCATCACCACCTTTCTCTCTCTTCCATCTCATCTTCATTTATTGCTCAATATATTTTTCAACAAGGTGAGTGTTGCTTTATCCATGATCTTTGAAACAAATCTTCCACACATTCAGGTATGTGCATATTAATTGCTATCTTTAATCATCATTTAAGTGCATTCATTTAATCACTGTATGCTAGTATTGATGTTCACATAAAATGCCATCATTATCTGTCAATCATCACTCCCATCCCACATGTGCGGACACATGTCCAAATTTAGGTTGAGGGGAGGGAAACGAAAAAGTTACAAATATTTTATGAATTTATTGCCCATGTCTCAATTCATACTAGGCCACTTCAGAAATTTAAAATGAGCTGATTTGAAATCCAAGTGAAGGGACGACTTGCATGTGTGAAGTGACAGTAACTACAACCACCATTTCTTCCCATCATAATTTCCCTTTTTATCACTCCTTTCTTGTCATTATTGACCTTGTCGAAATCTTGAGTTGAAGAATCGCAGTGCAAAACAAAAGAAGGAAAATTCAGTTGGTTGTAGCACTAGAAATTTAGCAGGTTGGTACTAGAATTTAGCAAATACTATAGGGAAGTGCATTGGATTTTCAGGAGGGAATTGCAGGAAAGGAAGGGAATTGCAGGAAAAGAAGTTGTAGAGTATTTGTTTGATTGCAGACAATGGTAGGTGGGTTAATTCGAAATGAACCCATGGTGCATGGCATTTTATTGCAGGATGCACAATGCCTACCTAAATTTCAAAATTGTGGATGGATAGATTACTTTTTTAAGTTGGATGGTTTTGATGAAGGATTTTCTCTTGAATTTTCCCAAACATTTTTAGAAGGAAAAGCCATAGTAAAAGGGTTAGAAGTTGTGGCAACAGAGGAAATAATTGCAGAGGTTATAGGGTTACCTGCTAATTGTGAAAATTACCTTGCTTCCAAAGACACTAGGTCAGCCAGGGCTAAATTCAGAGAGCCAATTGAACCCCCATTGAGCATAGACAAATAGGGTGCAAAAAGAATGTCTCTGCCTGAGCCATGGAAGTAGATAGTTGTGTATGTCATCAAATACATCACTTGTGAGGGTTGCCAGTCAACCTTGCATTCTGTCCACTTCAAAAAGGTAGGTATAATTCTATTTTCACCATTGCTTGATTAAATTTCTATTTGAAAAATATTTTCATGATGTATTTGGAATGATTTGGGAGGAGTTTATCAAAGTTGATCAAAATTATCGTCAGGAAGAGTTTCTCAATGTTGAGCATTTGCCACCTAGGGCTATACGTCAATCTCATAGGTCTAGAAGGAGAGTAAGCATGACTGAAGCCATTCCTAGTGCTTTGACATCTAGTGTTGGCTCTATTGTGAATCCTCCTACAACAAAAGAAGCTATAGAAATTAGTTCTTCTAAAACAGAGCACACAGAAAAAGAAAGCTCTTCCTCAGATTCTGATGATGAAGTTCTACTTGAAACCCTCATGAAAAATAGGGCACAAGAAAGAGAGGTAGAGATGAGAAAAGGGAAGGCTAAAACATAGCCTATAGAAATAAAAGTGTCAAATTCTAAGAAGAGGAAGGTTGATACTGTTCATCCTGCAACAAAAGGGAAACATGAGAAACCTCCTAGGAAATCAAGACCAGTCAGGCTTGCGATTGGTATGCCTCCACAAGAAAGCCCTAAACTTGGTGAGACCTCACATGAGGATCTTGAAGCTCCAATGGAGCAGGAGAATGTTGAAGAAGAAGAAATTTTCAAGAGAGCAACAAATATAACACTGGCTGATCTTGCTAACATTACAAAGGAATTGGAGGAAAATCAGGACTTCCTACAACATGAGCAAGAGGTCCTGCAGCAACAACCAGAACCAGAACAAGAATTCTTGTAGTCACAATAAGAGAAAGAACACGAGTCCCTGCAACAAAAGGAAGAAGAAGCAACACCTTTGCAACCTAGGATAACTAGATAGCCTGAGTCAATGCAAATAGTAATATATGAGGAGCCACCGCCAAAAATGTTGGTAGGAATGCATAAGCCTCCTGATTTCACATTACAAACAACAATTTTGAATTTATGGCAAGAAATACAAAGAAGAGAAGAAGAATGGAGAAAAGAAAAATGAAAATTGAAGGAGGAAATTCAAAAGAGGGATGAAGAAATTGAGGACAAAAATGCAAAAATTGCCACCCTGAAGGAAAGGCTAGATGATAGGGTAGCCTTGGCGCCAAAGATTCTGGAATGTAGATATCCCCTAAGGGTCTATGCTCTACTCCTGAAAGAAAATTATCTCTCTTTTAAGATGTCAAGACTTGGCTTAGGTTTGAATCCTTCTATTGATACCCCATTTGAATTCTTCAATGCTTACAAGATTGCTTTACCAAAAATGAAAAATTTGCTATGTGAATTTTATTTACATAATTATGCTGTCACAAAAGACCATGATTGGAATCTGTTGCTGTATGTTGGGGATATTCAATTAAGAGCATTCATGTCTTGGATTCAAAATGAGATCAGTTGGGGACAACAACATAATGCTTATAAGCAATTGGAATCCAATATTCCCCTGCATGTTAGAGCTGAATCGAGCAAGCCAAGGGATATTTACAAAGAATGGCACAAAATACTGCTCAAATCGAGTGATGGTAATAGGATTATGCCTTGGATTCAAGCAGTTTACAGTGAGTATGAGGTAAAGACAACAAAAAGGAGGGGACCATGCAGAGATGTTTATCCCAAAGATGGAATAGTTTGATTGATGAGCTAAAATAGGCTGAACTGCATTCCATCCACAATTATGTTGCAACATTGAAAATAATTGAGAGGTATATTGATATTGGAAGAACACATGGGCGAGACTCGCTTCCCTTGATTTTCCAGCCACCTATGCTCATGTGGCCCATGACAAAATTTAGATTTTACTAGTTTGACATTGCTACAGAGAGGTAGAGATGGAACAAGTTTGACAGATTGGGAGGATTCTATTGGGACCCAAACTCACATTCTACAACCACTGATGTTGGACAACTCTTAGTTTCAAATTTTAGAGCTTGGACCAAATAGAAGAACAACTCTTCCCCTGTTGGAGGACTAGCAAGACATTAGGTTGGCGGGAGTGATGAGCCTAGTTTTTGGTCTAATTCTAGGTAGAATCTATAGTTTATTTTTTCATAGGTGTCATGAAATTTGATGTTTAAGTGTTGGTATTAGCATAATGTTTCCCTCAAGCCATTGACATTTGATATTATCCTATCTTTGGAGCTTTATGATATTTGGCATAATTTGCGGGTTATCTATATTGATTTTGCATGTGATTGATGAATGTTTCTTAGAATGGTTATAGATGTGCAGTTGTTATGCGTACTAACCTTGTCTTGCAGATTTAATGAGCCAAGTTGAGGAAGACACCGCCAGCTGCACATTCACCATAACTTCCAGTTGAGGAATCGCTCCAAGTCAAAGCTAGCTAGCAACAAAGATTCTTCATGCAACCGAACGTAACCACCTTGTAGTGGACCTTAATGATTGAACATGCATGGGCATTACTATTGTGCTGGATCTGTGATTGACTTGCATGTTTGAACAAATTCCCTACATGCGTAATCACCATCGCTCCATTTTCCCCTATTTTCCCTAAATGGTGTCCTCCCAGTCATGGAGTTGACTGCCTTGTTTAGCTATAGTATAAATAATTATTTGATGCTCCTTCTTTAGGAGGTTGCACAATTTGACATTGTACTTCCATTCTCTAGTTTTAGTAATACAGATACATTACTCTTTTTATGCATGATTTACATTAAATGAAATAAAGTTATGAGTTCAAGCATCTGAGTTTTTGTTAGTTTAGAGGATACTTATCCAAGGGGTCCCACTTGGTGAGTAATCTATCTTCTTATTTTAGCTTTAGTTTAGTATTACTTGTTGTTTAGTGCTTAGTTAGAAATCTGGCATTGACTATTCCTGTAGCCACTAGAGTTCCATTCTATGACTATTCCTGTAGCCAAAGCAGACAGTAATTTCCTATTTGTTGTTCAAATATTCATTCTTGTCTTGCATTTCAGCTTAGCATAGTTGTTGGTTGATGTTCAACATTTTCTTTATTTCCTTCGAAGCAATTTACTTTCAGCATTATGTTTCTTAGCTATAGAATGCAATGGCTACTTGAGCCCCTAGTGCACATACTGTGCTAAACCATTTCAAGTTCATGTCCTTGGGTTGACAAGTTAAATGAACCTTCATGATGATTGAAATAGCTATTCAGGTCAAATGTCCAATCACCGAATCATGGTTGTAAGGGCCTATTTATTATATCATTGTAGGAGGCCAACAATAGCCATGCATATCGAGAGGGATCCAAATGCACTTATGCTAGTAAGATGGAATAACAACAATCAAGAGGGATGATCAAGCCCCCAGGATGAAGATCCTATGGAAAATTCAACATAAGAACAAAGGAACACATGTGTGAAAGAAAAAAAGAGAAGGAAGAGGGAAAGGAAAATTTAGATCAAGCTTCGATCATTTGTCCAGCTAGTTGTGGATCAAATCTAGACTATTTGTTCGAAAAAGAAAATGCATAATCACTCTAGGGCGACAGAACTCATGGTTGTCCGCCAAGTGAAAAACATACACTTAGCTGGTATGTACTCACAAACACATAGGTGGCTATGGGGAAAGTTGTGCCACAAAATGCGCTTCCCGTACAACCATAACAAAGTTATACCTCCTGAAACTTTAAAAAAGCACCATAAAGGAAAATGTCAGTTCATGCTTCATGAGAAAAGAAAAGCTTTGTATGGTTAGAACTCATGAACAAATATGGCACCATAGGCATGCAAGTTGTGTTATGCAAGGTAGCCATGAAAATGTAAAAAAGTAAAAATGTAAAATGCAAAAGAAACGTTCAAATGAGTCTTGTTAAGTTCATGCGAGGTCTATAACTTAGGGAACATTGTGTCTAAAATCTCCAAGAGAGGAACAATCAAAGAATAGAATATTCACAACTTAGGGGATGCAGTGTGTCACATCAAGCTGCTAAGAGGAATGTAATATGCTAAGATAGATCACACTTATGAAGGACATCAAACGCAATGTCATCCACAAAGTGACAAACGCATTGTATGGAGCGGCAAGGCTACACTAAGAACCAAGAATGCAAATGAATAATGCCAATGTATGCCCCCAATTTAAAGGAATTTCTACACACTATTTTGTGAGCAATTACTTTAAAGTAGAGAAGGGAAAAAATGAAAAAAGAAACAAGACATGAGAGCCAACTTGGAGAGCCCCTATGCCAAGTCGTATGTTTCCGAGTAAGGTTGCTACATGTAAATGAAAAAGAAAACAAAAGAAAGGGGGATTTCCCCCCATAAAGGAACACACCAAACACATAAGGGATCTATGGATTTGGGGTCAGTTTGTTCGTTGCTACAATGTTTTGATTAAAGAGCTCAGAACTGTCATCATTCCCCGAATACATAGAATTGGAAGAATGATAGAAAGAGAGTGAAAAGAAAAGAAAAATAAAGTCCATTTTGGGTTGTCACAACCCCTATTTTTGTTTTTTCCTATTTTACAATGTTTAATTGAAATAAGTTATGGCGAAATAGAAGTACAAAGAAATAAAATGAATTAATTATAGATTTTATTCTTACAAATAAATGATAATGCTTGGTTATTTAGGATAATTATTTTATTCTCAAGTGAAACGGTATTTCTCTATTATTATTTAAAATAAATATTTAATTTGCAAATAAATGATATTTATTTATTGCTTTTGCAATTTAAATATGGTATTTCCCCACTATTCACTATGGATAATTACGTAGTTGCAACTAAAACATAAATTCTTTGCTATTTATCAAAGGAAATTAATGTGCACATAAATAAATTTTATTTTTATTCTTTTCAAGATTAGCTTTTAAAAACAAAAAGAAAACTTTAAAAAGGAAGAGAATAACAGAAAAAAATAGTTTTGGTTGATCTTTCTTGGTTGCTCTAAAAGGAGAGAACTGAAAATGGCTGTCAAAAAGAAGCTTTCAAGAGTACAGTAGATTAAAATAGTAGAAATAAGAAGAGAAATACAAGAGAAAAGGAAAATAAAAAGAGGAAGATTCTTCAAAAAGCAAATTCCAAAGAAAGTAAGAACAAGAGAAGAAGAAGAAGAGGGGAATTTCAACATGAGGCAAATTTTTCCAGGTTTTTAAATCTCTTCCATTGCATTTAATTTTCAAAGTGTGAGAAAGATTGTCTATATTGTTAAAAGATTAAATTCTTTGTGAAAACTATGGTGCCAAAACCTCTGTATTGAGTGCTTGTTGTATGAAATTCATTGGCATAACTATACAATTTGTGCATTCTTTCCCAATTATTTATATATATATATGTAAATAATAATAAAAACCCCAGTATTGAATACTTCATGCCAGAAGGGAGATTTATGTTGTTTTCTTTAAATTAAAATCTTGTTTCAGACAATGATAATATTACATATATAAATATATGTATATACATAAATTGAATTGTGTAATTATGTATATATATATATATATATATATATATTTATAAATATATATATTTATAAATATATATATTTATAAATATATAATATGTATGTGTCTAGAGGAAATTAAATTATAGAGCTTGAATCCTCCATTTTTTATTTAGTTTAAATTGCAGATTGTAGGCTTCTCCTAGTCGTGTCCTCCCCATTGGGAGAGGGTTGCGCTGTGGAGGACAACGTAGCTTGTGGAGGGGGTGTTGCCCTCCACAGGCAACACCTCCCCAATGGGAAGGCATCGAACTTCATTTCAAACACTCTTTCAATTAAAATTTTGATATGAATTTCTCCTTCGTGCTTTCAGAAGGTAACTTAATCTATGTGTAATTTTGGCGGAACATATATACATGAATACACATTTATATGAGTCTTTGAATTTGAAATTTAGCATTGAAATTTATAATAGAGTATATCTAGTTGTAGACGCAACAAGTATGGGAATTGTTTATTATTTCATTGCAATGAAGTATTCCTGATAATGAAATTACTTCAGTTAGCAAGGGTGAGTTATTTGTTTATGTATATCTGTAAATATATGACCTGTTTTGAACATTTCGATATCCTCCCCTTTATTCATTGACACTGTACCTCGTATATTTAATACTTTCACATAAGTGATACAACATCATTATCTGCTTCTTAACCCAAATCCCAATATTAGTCAATGCTATCCATTATTGCTAGTTGTTGTGTTTCTTGTATTGAATTCACTTAGATGTGGTGTATTTCTCTGGACATATTTATTTAGTTAGAACACAATTTAGTTAATCGGTTATTATGTTATGGGGCCTTTCGTAGGTTTTTACCTCACAGCCTCAAAACTTGTAGTTGCTCCCATTGAATAAATTCTATATTAGATTAATCTTAAATAAGATGTTTGTTTGTTGAATGCTAAGCTCAAGAAAAGAATTGACATGTGAAAAATTAATTGCTAAGTTCTTTAAGGCTATTGATGGATTCTTATGATTTTAAAATTGGTCTAGGAACATTAGATGGTCATAGTAGCTTAAGAGAATGAAGAGGGTTTGTCTTGGAATTTAATGATAGGTATATGGACTAACCTCTTAGTAGGCTTGAGCTTTTAATTAGCCAAATCTTATATTCTAATCTCCACAGTCATTATACAAATATAAGTTGTTAATCAATGATTCTTCTTCCATGTAAGGTGACGATATTTCTTTCAAATAATGAATATGTTAGTTGATTATCTATCATGAGAGAACATTCATTTATCAAATTGGATATTCGATAGGTTATTGTTTAATGCTTATGTGAAGAAATTTTTATAAATGAAATGCTCTTTTGGTTAGTGTGAACTTTTGAGTAGCTTAAACAATGGTAAACCAAGGATATTGTTTTCAAGAAATTCGAGTGCAGGGTATGGAGCATCTTCTAGAGATTTGGTATCCCACTAGTACATATTGAAAATGAGGTAAGTACATAACTTAAGCTCTTGTCAATAAACTATCTTAGGTGAAATATGACTAATAAATACTCCATTTTCAAACTTGTAAAGTCGGTTATCTTTATACATAACAGGTCAACAAATAGTAAAATATAGATATGGATTTAATGATGGGTTGAGATGAAATTATTAAATGTTAGTTTGAAAGTAGAAATCCTTTTGATAACCGATTGTTTGATATTCTCCTTAACAATGATAGTTTCTAGACATTAGTCAAATTATAAATGAACACAAACATTACTTCATGATCCACACATTAAGTATATGCAAGGTGAATTGGCTTTAATAAAGAATTACTCCTACTTTCATTATCATCAAGTGAGGATTATCTTATGCCTTTCTCTTTCATTAATATCGAATACTATAGATTATCTATCGATATAATCAGATAGGAGGTTTCAAACGTTTTTTTTTTTTTTCTTCATTACCTTTCCCTTAATCTACTTTTCCAATTTAGTAGGTTGGGAATTAATTTAAGATCAATATAGAATTTTCCTCATGGAGATTAATCTAGATTTTCCCTCTATTTTGGTTATGTAGTGAACTATGTTATGTTACTAAATTTTATGATCTAAGGATTCTTTTTCGGTTCCACCTAAGTGGGTGGCAACCGACAAGGTACTGTCTAATATAAATTGAGGGAACATTTTAAGTACACATTTATTCTAAGTCTCCCCCCTTGGAAAGGAAAATTAGGAATCCATGCTTGTTGGATGGTAATATAGAAATATCTGAGTATGTAAATGCAAACATTCTATATACCTTCTTAACTCTTTTATAGTGTTATTTTTTCTTATTGATAAAACCTCTAGGAATTATTGATTTTAGAAGTAAACATTCCAGTTTTAATTACTTAGGCAGGTGTGCATTCTAGCAGGGTTAGAACTATTTTCATGAAGCTTTATGTGAATGGTCATGTTTTCCAGTGCACTTGTATGATATTTGAGAGGTCAATGAAAGTGGAATTTTCTTATTCGCAAATACTTGGGAGTGATTCTTGATAGTGTTGGATTTATTTTAACTTCTTATGCAAGGATGATGCATTGGTGGAACTTGGGAATATTACTTGAAAATTTATGTAACTTGTAAAGGAACTTCAATAGGTTCCTTGAGATATAGAAATATGTAATGAACGGTCATGTCAACGAGAAAGTATGATCATTGCATGTGAGGCATCTTGTAACCATTGGAACCTTGTAGCCAGTAAGGCTCTGCCAGTGAGGCATTTCTTTAAGCGAGTGAGGCACTTTTGACGAGTGGTTTTTCATCCCGACGAGGGTTTTCCACTCATGAAAATATTTGTGTGATGGTTTCTTTGTGGGTGCATTTGTGTACTTGTTACTTCCTTTATTTTCTTTACATTATTTGAATTTACAAGTCTTGCTAAGTTGATGATGATTCATGTGTAATCCTTTAAGGCTAGATTTGGTAAAGGCATGACCTTGTGTAGATATACACAGTAACTCATTAATGTATGAAGTTCTTTCTAAATTCTAATGAAGTAAGTTTATATGTACTGAGTATCTTTAATGAACATACCTTTGAGCACACTTGGAAATAAATGTTGTGTGATGTGCATTGAACATGGAAACTATTTATTTTGGAATGTGTACATTTTTTGAGTGTTACATGGGTCAACATGGAAGAGACATTGTGGTCTCAATGCTTTGCATCATCCCCAAAAGGAGAAACACAAGAGTAAAGTGAATGAAAAGGCTAAAGAAAAGGAAATTTTTTTGGGTCAACATGAAGGAGACATTTCGGTCCAAATTCCTTATGTCATCCCCAAAAGGAAAACACAAGAAAAGACAAAGTAAAAAGGAAAAGGGATTGATTGGGTCAATATGGAAGAGACATAGGGTGTCTTAACACTTTGCGTCATCCCCAAAAGGAAAAACACAAAACAAAAGAGAAAAAGAAAGGTAAAAGTTACAACATATAGAAGAAGAAAGGTACAAATAGAAGAAGGGCACAAAGAGAGAGAACATCAAATGCACATTATGGGGGAACATGATACACACGTAGAAGCACAAAATAAAAAGAAAAAAGAATAATGCAAAATGCTAGTAAGGAAAATGAAAGTCAACCATCTAACAAGTCATCTGCCTCCCAATAATGTTCAATGTATTGTGAGGGCGGTTGACTGTCCAAAGGGATAATTTCAAGTGTTGAACTAGGGGAAGTGCTAGGTTCTTCACTCGATGTAAGAGATTTATCATTCAAGCTCATGGAAGATGAAAACAAAGAATTTAGATTGTTATTCATCTCTTCATCTATTTTAGAGATCTCATCATTATCATCATCATCAATATTAATCACGATGGGAGGACAGATGGTAATTTCCAATGGGGGATGTATCAAGAGTTGTGGTTGTTGTATTGGATCATTTTGTTGTGATGGTTGTAACATACTATGTTGTGGTGGGTCAAGAAGAAGAGGGTGATCAGGTATTGTTTCTATCAAAGGCGGAGGTTGATTTTCTTTGTTTTCTTGTGTTTGTAATTGACGAGCGAGGAGACGACAATGATGCCTACGCTCCCTAGCACCGTGGTTTCGTTTGATTCTATTTTGAAGTTGTTGAAGTGTAAGAGTAGGTTGATCCAGCATAGGATCCTTTTCATCTTGAGGAGGAGGAATGGATGGAATCAAAGGAGATGGGTCAATCACTTTCTCTTTGGCTTTATAAACTTGTTTAATGTGAGGAGGCACAACGGGGTTGGTTTCATTATCTCTTTTCATTTAAAAGATGAAGGTGAAGTGTTTATTGAACTAGTTGTTCATGAGGTTGCATTGTTTGTGTAGGTTTGGATTCAGGTTGAAGCATTGTCTCATCTACGATAGGAGTAGTGGAAGTGGATGGGGACACATGGTGAAGAGACAATTTGGCTATTCGTTTGGCTTTGAACTTTTGATAGGCAATGAAAAATAAATCTTTGCGAGGGGTTATGGGTTCCATAGGTTTAGGCCAAAAGGCTTCTAAGGAGAAATTACCTTTAGAATACAGTGGATTAAAACCACTATGGTGTATGGTAAATATCTCATTGTCAAGCAGAAACTTACAAAATTTGTGAATAACTGAAGGGACAACTTTCATTGAGTGAAGCCAAGGATGAATTAGCTGTAGATGAAACTGATCAAATTATGGAATGATAGAAAATGTTACATCTAATATCTTAGGTCCTATTTGTAATGGGAGTACGATCGATCCAATTGTAGGGCATGAAAAAATAGTATGTGTTTTAGTCCATGCGGTTGGTTTGTCATAATTATCTTGATAAAGATAATGTAATACTAAAAATTCTTCCGTGATCACATTCTCACCACGTGAGGGATATATTAATATCCCATTGGTGGCCTTATCATAGATGCAACCAACTATTGAAAGAGGACCATCGAGAATATTTTTAAGTATATATCATGAGAAGAAAAAGTAATATCAAGAGATTTGTTAACTGGGCCCTTACGAGGGATAACGTCTATCATACCCACAAGTTCATCCATAGGATTAACATGGGTAACATGTGGAGTAGAATCACGTTTTTCAATATTTGTATCAATATTCATCACATGAGTGTTTGAAGGTTCACTAGCTTTGAAAATTGATATATTGTGTTTAGGCATAGGATTGGTAAAGATTTGTAAATTTTGATTGGGGGGTGCAGCAATTTTTTTTCCTTTATCATTGACACCTATAATGGATAGATGAACAAAATCAATGAGGTTTTGCACTAAGTGTTTGAGATGCTTACATTTTTCTGTGTCATGTCCATTTTGGCGATGAAAATGACAATAAGCATTTGGTTTAAAGGTGGGGGGTAAAGGCTTGGTAGTATCAAGTGGTTTAACTGTAGGTAAAGTGATCATCTATTGTTGTAGCAGTTGATTCATTGTATTATGGAGAGTATCATGCAAGGGGATAAATTGTCTCTTCGGGTCCCCATAGGTAAAGGGAATCGCTGATTTAATAGTTGCCACTTGATTATGAACAAGTTGAGTTGGTTGTGGAGGAGGGGGATTGAACTGTAAGAAGCCTCTATTTGGTTTTCTGAAGTTTTTTGAATTGGTTTGGTTGCTTTGTTCAGACTTCTCAGCTCGGTTAGAAGTGGACTTCGAATAATGACTAATAACCGAGTTGTGATAGTCACAAAGGGTTGTGCATAAATGCATGAAGGAAGGGAATGTCATCATGGTCAACCTATCCTGAATGTGAGTTTGCAATTTTTCAATAAACATCTTTTGGAGATGTGAATGAAGAATCTTGACACCTACTTGAGCATACAAAGACTGATAGCATGAAATGAAATCAGTGACTTTTTCATCCGCATTTTGTTTACACCTCATTAAATCAGCCATTGTCTTTTTGGAAGTCATATTGACTTGGAAATGACTTATAAATTCATCCAAAAGTTAATTAAATGATCAGATGGAATGATTAGGTAAGTTTGAAAACCACTCTAGTGCAGTTTCCTTTAAGGTCCTAGGAAATAGTTTGGCTAACAATTTATCGTCAAGTACAAAGTCACTGCACAAGGTTGTATAGGCATTAACATGACTGGTAGGGTCTCCTTTACCTCCGTACTTCTCAAACTTAGGCATCTAAATTCCTTTTGGAATCAGTGTTCTTAAGATTTATAAAGATAATGGGCTACTACATACATAGTATGTGGGTGGTGCAATTTTATTTTGGTTAATGGTGGATATTTTTTGTTGCATGGAAGAAATTTTTTTAAAGAGTTGTGTAATGAGAGGGTCAGTGTAAGTGGTATGAGGAGGAAGAGAGAATGGTGATGGAGTGTAGGTAATGTTAGGAGAAGTGAATGGGACACTAAGAGGGGTGAAGGTGGTGGAGGATGGAACATTCGATGCCACAAAAGAACTAGGAATTATAGTAGGAATAATGAAAGAAGAAGTGACATGACTAACCTGTTGCATGGTTGTTGTAACTTGAGGAGTGGTATAGGTGGGTATCGATGCTATGGTTGAAGGAGGAGGAATGTGAGATCCCCCTTGGCTAACCACTATGTTTGCTAGTTGAAATGTGCTAGAGATAGAAGATGTATGTTTTTGGTATATCTCAACAATTTTTTTCATGAAATATAAACCCTCATCACTTTCAAGCATTTGATGAATGTTGTCAATAGCAAGAATTGCAGTGGTGGAAATTTTCTCAAGACAAGTTTTTTTGCAAATGTGCTAAATCCTGATGAATGTTAATGACTTTATCTTATGAAATGGGATCACTTTGTCTATCAACATGCATTGCATGTGAATTTAAGGTGTACTAGTGGTATTATTCATTTCTAATGCACCATTTTCCATACTAGGAGTAGGAGCTCGAGACAACCCAAGGTCCACAATATGCCATGAGTTAGGAACTTCTCCTCACTAAAGTATTATCAATAGGGAACCAAAAACTCATACAAGTACCACAAGAGGTAGGGTTAATGAAAATGCAATGCAATCTAGGAATAATAAAATGTAAATAACAGAAATTCTATTGACTGAAACAAGAGTGCAATACTAGAAAATAGAAATGCAAAAACTACTATGAAAATGACAAAAATTGTTGTGCAAAAAGTGCAATTGGACGAATTCTCCCAAGGTGGCGAATGAGTCCAAGGGTGAATTTTTGTGTTTTTTCAGAAAATTTAAAGTGATTTTTATGTGTTTCAGATACAGATGCAAAATTTCAGGTTTTGTAATGTTTTGGAATAAAAAAATGAAATCTATATGTGATATTCACTAATGCAAGTTTATAATTCCTAGGATGCAAAAAAAATGCAAAAATCTAATGCAATAGCTAATGTTATGAGTCCTAGGATGTAAATACAGATTCTAATCAGAAAGATAATGTGTTCAATATGTAGGTTCACCAAAATGAACCATCATTTTTTTGTCGTTCTATGTCTTCTCTTACACTCTTAGGGTTTTTCACCTAAAAGGAGAGAGATAGACCCCAAAAATTGTGGTGGTTCACTCAAACTAAGGAATGTATGATGTAATTATGACTAAATGCAATGATCTTAATGCAGCTAAGTGATGAAATGGACTGATTATGAATGCAAAACTAATGAAATATGCAATGTTTGATAACATAGTGAGATGCAGAAATAAATTAAAAATATAAACAAATGCTAACAAAACTGAATGAGACTGAATAGAGTGCACCTGGAAGTTGAATGCCGATGCTGGAAGATTCTAGAATCTGGAAAAAATCACTATTGATGACCAGTGGGACTCATTCACCACTGATGGTGAATCAGTCCTCCTAGTAAACTACCTTGAAACTGGTTTTCGACTGTTAGGAACTGAATTTTGACAAAACCAACTTTTTACCCTAAAAGTGGGACTCATTCACCACTAATGGCAAACTAGTCCTCCTCCAAAAAATTTCAAATCTAGGATTCAAGTTTGTGGGTCCAGATCTATACTTTTCTTCTTGTCAAGTTGACAATCAAATTTGTAGAAAACAAGTTGAATGTTGTCTCCAAGCTTAAATTAGGGTTTGGTTGAATTGAAACACTTTAATGACTTGTAAACCACTTTTGAACACCTATTTCTTTGAAAAATCTACCTACAAGACCTGCACACATGCAAAGAGGGGGAAAATGGTTAAGGGTTAGAGTATAGGGATTTGTCTTGGTCAAATCCCACTTTGGTAATCAAACCCTTAATAAATAAATGAAATGAAAACAAGAAAGGAATGATGAATAAAAAACATGCAAGTTTCCTAAACTCACCAAATCCGTGTTGTTGAAGTCTTAAGATATGTCAATGGTTGCTCCAAGATGCTTGATAATTACTTGATTGAATGATGCTATGATGAATTTAATGCAAGAATGCTAATTGACGATGAATGAGGGAATGAGATGAATGGGGGAATGGGGGTTAAAATGGACAGAAAAACACTTATTTATACACACTTGTGCCCTAATTACCAGAAAATACATCACAGGCCAACATAAGGTCTTAATGAATAAAAACCTGAAAGAAATTTAAATTTATTTTGAATTTTGAGCCAAGAGGGACTCATTCGCCACACATGGTGAATGGGTCCCACTCTAGGCTTGTAAGTGGGTGTTGGGAATTAAGTTGCTTTTAATGTTGTTTGTTAGGTTTGAATTAAAAAACACACTTAATTAAGGCCTATAAGTGCATAAAGGGACCAAAAAAAGCATAAGAAAGGTGTAAATAGTGATGACAAGCCTACAAAAGCATGAAATCTTGTTACAAGACTTTACAACACTTTAAAATAGGACTTGATAAGGGATAAAAAGGTGATTTTTAGATGAATTATAATAAGAATAGTTTAGAAAAGTGTAGAAATGTCTTAAAACACTTCACAACACCTTCACAAGACATCATAATTTGAATAGTTAGGACCTAATGTGAATGCATAAATTACATTACAACATTAAATAAAAGCAAAATAGGTAAAACATCACAAGAGAAAGTCCTAAATGACCATGAAAATGTCCAAGATCCATTGTTCTATGGTACAAATTGGATTGTAGATTGGGTGAACCCTTGTGTCAAGCTTTTTGCGACAAAAGATGGGAAAATTGTAGCCATTTTTTCTAAGGCTTGACACTCTTGTTTATACTTGAGGATTTCTTCTTTGGTAAGCTTATATGGATTTTTTGTAACATCTTCTACCTCATATGGTCCTACAGGATCTTAAGTTTTGTTGTGCGGGGGTAGTATGACCTTGTGGATCAAATTCTTGAGGGTTGTTATCACTGATGGTGGATGAGACTTTGGTTTTCTCCATGATTTTATTGTGTTTTGATCTTGTTGTTACCATAAATTTTGGGTCACCTATGGGAGAGTTATGTTAAGATTTGTAATGTTTAAACTCTCTAGTTGACTCAAATTTAGGTAAATGGAACATTCTAAGTTGTTTTGGAGCAATGATGTGAGTGGGAGATGAAAAAGGTGAGTGATATGGGAAGTGATCTTTGAAAATGTTTTGGGACAACACTTTTGACTATAGGTTTGATGTTTGATGTTTTGATAAAATATGTTAATGAACTTGTGAATATTTAAGGTAGACTTGTGACCTTCAAGATAAACTTGTCCAAAAGTGATAAATAACTTAACTAAATGCTTGAAAAAGGATCCATTTCACACACAAAGTAGCTAAGTTAGGGTTTGGGGTTGGTATATGTCTAAGTCCAAGGTGTTGGTGTGTTCAAAATTTTACAAAGTTTGGTGAGGTGAAGTGTGAAATATGTTGAAGGATCAATAAAATGTTTGACCCAATGTTGACCTAGAGTGAACCTTTCATTTTGCAAGACCAAGGTAGTGAGAAAAATGCTTGAACCTAGGAGTAACTCAACCCAAAAGACCAATGTTGACTTAAATGATAGGGAGAATTTGGACATATAAATATGGGTCACACAAGGGTGAGAATAAAAGTTTCTTATCAAGTTGTCCCGATTGTGATAAAGCTTTAAGGCCCATTTTTTGATAAACTTTAAACTATGGTGTCTATTTTTGAAATGATGGAATTTTGACCTTCATTTGGGGTTTTGATTTTGTAGGAGATCATGTAGATAAACACAAGAGGATATCTATTTACACACAAGAGGTGGTAATACAGGCCTTCTAGCCGTAATATCAGCTTTTTCCTCTTGTTTTTCTAAGATGTTTGTTGTGTTTCTCCACTGGCTTGTTGTTCCCCTTGTTTAAAAAGTGAAGCTCCTCAAAGTGTTGATTATATTTATTTGTTATCCTTCAATTAGTTCAAAGTTTGGTTGTATGATAGCTGACGTAAGGGTTGGTTGTTCAACTGAAGCGATCAAATGACAAAGGGTCATGTTTTGGGTTCAATTTGTTAATTTATCTTGCTTAAATGAGTTTATTTTTACCAAAAACACTTTTCTTGCTTATGTTTCAAACTAAATGTCTATGTCAAAACATCATTAATTTCACAAGGCCCATTATGTGAAGTCATGAAGTTAGAGGCATAGTTACCTATGTTGACTTTGGAAAGTATGGATTAAGATATGAGTCAAGATATTTAGAAGTCTCTAAGGATAGAAATCCTTAGGAAAAACATCAATATAAAGATTTTTTTAAATGGAATCCATGATTTAGACCAAAGGGTTTGAAATTTTGAGGAAATTTATTGATGTTTATTTGCAATGTTTTGGAACCATGCAGGTACCTTACTAACTCACAAGCATTCACAATCCTAGTTCGAGCAGGTGCGTATTTCTTAGTAGGCTTACCATCATCCCCTAGGATTAATCTATGAAGATGGAATGGAAAAATAGACTATGTCAAGGAAATGTAACGTCTTGACATGCCAAGAAAAAGAGTTCCTTCCCTATTTGCTTTGTTCCCTCAACCAAAAATTGAGCATGGTAAGGAACTTCTTGGAACGATGCTATTTGGGATAAATCAGTGCTATACATGTGGTGATTCACTCAATTAAGAGGCCTCCCAACCCTTAGAAACATCTAAAGTTTTTAACATATCAAATGGATACTAATTGAGACATTGGTCGGTATAGGAAAACAACACTAGCTGGTTAATGACTTTAGTCACAACCAATTTATTTATATTTTAGACCAAAATGAAAGCACCACTTGGGTTGTTCCCTCTCACAAGTTGGGAAGTAGGCCCTCTAAAGGTAACATAGTTTGTGAAGCTTAAAATGATTTTCATCACCCAAGATTGGCAAAAGGCGTGAGGGGAGAGGATAGGCACTTCCAAGAAGAAAAGTATACTTGTGTGTTTCTCTTCACCCAAGATCGCATGAAGCACAAGGGGAGAGGATACACACAACAAGCATACACAAGAAAACCAGACACACATTCAATTTAACTTTTAAATTGAGCATAATGAGTTTATTTGAAGCACCAAATGAAGTGTTTAGATTGTTTTGTGTAATTTTAAATCTGATATTGCAAAATAAGGATATGAGGGTTTAATTTTAACCAATTTGAACATTTATTTTAAACCCAAAAGGAAATTTAGTTGGTCCTTGTTGTCACGTGGGACCCTCAACCCTTGTCAGTACCCCTTAAACCTCTTTGATGTTGCCCTCACTGATAGCTTAGGATTTTGGTGTAGTGGCAGTTGATCTGTGTTAACAAAATTGGTGACTCCGCTAGGGAGGGTTCAACTCCTACTCTTGACACTCTTTCCTTCTCACAGTCGAATGTGTCTATCAAACTCTCAATTGGGGGGTAAATTGTTGTCACATGGGACCCTCAACCCTCGTAGGTACCCCTTAAACCTCTTTGATGTCCCCCTCACTGAAAGCTTAGGGTTTTGGTGTAGTGGCAGTCAGTCTGTGTTAACAGTCCTAAAACATGAACTAAAGCATCATAAATGGGTTATAATTGCCCCATAAGTGTAAAAAAACTTGTTACAATATATAATCAAATGTTTATATGCTCTTTCACTTCCAATTTTATTATCCAAACTTGCAAAACCAGTTAGCCTAAAAAAAACTAGAAGTCAGTGACATGTTAGCAATTAGATGAAATCAAAAAATTAAAACACATGTCAAAATTTTGTTTTTTGTTTAGTTTACCAGTAAATAGCAATGTTTAAATCATTGAATTTCCATCAGATGCATTGCTATATCACAAGTGCATCACTATATTGAAAAATAGGATGCATCTCTCTACAGTAAACAATGAAATCAATAGCGTCACCAAATCAAATGCATCGCTAAATAAAAATTCATGGTGCTATTGAAAATAAGTTTAGCATTGCTATTTTAATATGCAGTGATGAAATTTAATAGCGCATACTACTAAATTAATTGTGCATCACTATTTTCAAACCCAAGTGTGTCACTGTATAGTGACACATCCATGGTGCATTGTTGAACCTACAAACACAAGGAAATTGGAATCTAAAGAGAAATTTGTTAGATTTGATTAGAAGGGCCCTCCTTCTAGTGCCAAAATGTGACAAATGTCATAGTATAGGTTAACTAGACATGATCCATATAGATTGAAGGCATATTTAATCCACTAAGCATCAATCCCAATAAGATATTCACTATCAATAAAATTGAAGAAGCCATTAAAACTAACATATTAAAACATGAAAGCTTGAAAAACATCTATTCTAAGACATTGAAACTTATCCTACTATGGGAGTGGTGTCAAATTGATGTGGAATGGTGATCCTTTCCCAATCCCTTGGATAATATGATCCTTTCCAATCAATTTTATTGATTGAAATTGATTGGAACTGATGAAAAAGATGAATGAAAGCATGATTTAAGCTAGATTAACATGATAAAAGCTAAGATGATTGATGTAAATGTATGCAAGATTCAAGGATGCAAGTCCTAGATTCAAAAAAATACTAAATGGATGCAACTAAGTTACCATGGAAGCCATTAATGATGCTCTAAGATTAAAATGCATGAAAATTAACCTAACATTATTTTAAACATAAAACATGGATGCAAATGGATGTGATTTTCAATAGCATAAGTTTTCTCTTAAAAGGTGGATCCATATTTAATAGATGCAAGGTCTATTTATAGAATAGGAAAAAAGAAACTGATGGTCAAGATTGAAAGAATCAATCAATGGTTAGGATGGAAAGAAGATGGAGGCATGGATCATGGATTCCCATCAAGGGTTGAAAATGCAAGGTAATATTTAATAAAAGGATCACAATCATGCAAAGAAGAACACTTGCAAAGCTTGCTCAAGAAGTTTGTTGAAATTTTGTTACAAGGAAGAATATTTCTTTTTTTCAAATGAGTGAAGAGGGAAAGAATATTCTATTTTTGGAGGAATGTAAAAAGGAGGAATACTCTAAAGGAATATTCCCTTGGAAGTGAGAGAGTTACAATTAATTATTAATTTGATAATTAAAACAAAGTCTTAATTATGCAAATTAGAAGAATTTAGGATATCCATTGAATAACTAACTTATTTAATGAAAAATGGGTCAGAATGGCATTTAATTAAATAATTAAGATTATTTAATTTAAATGAGAGGACTTAAGGTGTTAAATTAAATATTTTGATTTATAAAATTTAACAAGATGAAAGGTTAGCATGAAATGGGGAAGAATTAACCTAATTAGATTAACTATATTAATAGATGAAAATGATGCATTCAATTAAATAGCTAGGATAATTCAATCAAACAAGTGAAAAGATGATGGATTTCAAGATGAAACGATTTTAGTATATCATATTTAAGTGTGTGATATCATTCAAGACATTTTTAAGTGTCTAAACTTATTTTCATGATCACTTAGTAAAGGGGATTCTAATGTCACTTCATCTAAGGAAACCTCATCGCTATTGTTCCCATTTTCTTCGACCATGAAATCTTCCCTATTAGGAGATTTTTTAGGAGAACTACAAACTATATGTTCATGACATTCAAATATTGGTTCTTTTAAAACAAATTCATCACAAGTAAGGGAATTATCAATGGTTGGATTTTCTTGTTTGTCAATGATGTCATTCTCTTGTTCAATTACATTTTTCCTAGGGGAAGAGAGACAAATAGGACTATCATGACTCTCATTGGTTTAATCTTCTAACACCAAAATATCTTCTTCACAGATAGGAGAGATATTAGGAGAAGAACGAGTATGATTATCACTATTATCTATGATTGCATTCCTTTGTCCCATAATGTCTTCCAAAATAGGAGAGGTAAGGGAAGAAAAACAAATGTGGTTGTCATAGATCTTAAAGGTTTGATCATCTAACACCAACATATTCTCCTCACAAATAATCTAACTACATCATGATTTCCTACAATTGTATCTTCTTTCACTATAACATTCTCATAAGTGGGGAAGATGTTGGGAGATGAATGTAGACTAGTCGAAGTGGTATTTAGGTAGGTTTCAATGGCCTCTTCTTGTTGTGTTATGTGACCATCGTGATTACCTAGGGTTGTGTCCTCTTGTTCAACAATGTCTTGCCCAATAAGAGAGGTAGGAGGAGAGAAACAAATAGGATTCTCAAAACTCTCATTGATTGGTTCTTCTAACACCAAAATATCTTCTTCACAAATAGGATAGATAGTGGGAGAAGAACGAATATGATGTTATGATTGCCTAAGATTGTATTCTATTTCACTAGACTAATTTCACTCATAGGAGGGATACTAGGAGAGGGATTGATGACGAACAAAAAGAAAGAGGAGAGGACTTCATATTCATATGCACATAACATAAATTTCTTACAGTAGTCAACAAGATTTGAAAATAGAACATGAAGTATGAAGTACGAAAATAGATTTTTGTAATGAAAACATGATGTAATAATTGTCATACAAATTTTTAATGCGATAATGATAGAGAAAACATGCAAAAGGATAATGCAATTTTTTAGATTTATAACATCATGATAATTGACTTATTATGCTATGTAACAATCTAAAAATGAAATATTGTAAATGCAATTTTTAAATTAAGTAATGCAATCAATGAAGCAAATTAAGGTAGATGTAATGAAATGAATGAAACAAAAACTCAATAAACTAAACCAAATATCTGATGATAGAAAATAGAAGCACATAAATGAAGTTTTCAATGCTGTAAAATGTAGTTTTAGGTATGATCTAGGACTAAATTGCTCAGATTGGAGAATAAGTCCCAATTAGGGTTTTTGGAAGGTTCAAATAGTGAAAAACAGACATCACAAAATTCCCAAAAATCTAGGAAAAACACCTATACAAGGACTAAATCGCCCAGATGGTCAAATGAGTCCCAATCAAGGTTTTGGGGCTGATTTTGATAGATTTTTAGGTATTTTATAATAATTTTTAGATTTAGGTTTGCTACAGTAAGTTTTAGTTTCAATGTAATGTGAAATTCAAGTTAAAAATGTCACAAAATGATGACCTAAAAGACCTAATTTGATATGCAATTTTTTGTTTCAATGTTGAAATGCAAGTTAATATGATGTATATGATATACAATATGACTAGTTTTTTTAAATATTTTTCAGATTTAAAGAATGCAAACAATGCAATCCTAAAAACCCAAGATGAGATGCAAATTTGAATGCAAAGTAAAACACCCTAAATGTGATCTAATTCAATGCAAATGAATGCAAGATCTAAATCTAGGATGCAAAGAGATCCTAAAATCATAAAACTACAATGTTCAAAATGTCAGATTCAACAAAATGAACCAAAGGAAATAGGATGCTCCACCTTCTAGGAGATGGAGCAATTAGGGGTCCTATTTCACTCTTACTTCATTAGGAAACCCTAGAGACCCCTTGATCAAGAAAATTAAATGAGGGAAGGTCTACAAGGGAGGTTTCCTTAGGTGTGATTAAAGAGGGGTTCACCACTAACCAAATTTTTAGAAAGAAATAAATGAAATCGATATGAAAATATAGCTATATGAGCTAGGAAATGAAACTTAAAATCATAACAAACTGAGGCTAAATAGAGACGTACTTGGATGACTAAATATTTTCAAAACAAGGTCTACAATCCCAAAATTATGACTTTTAATATGAACTAGGACTCATACACCAGATTGGGTGATTTAGTCGCAATCTAGGGTTTGTGGAAAGGATCTGGAATCTCTTGATGATTGTTCTAAATCTAAAAAAATAGGCAAAATGGTTGTATTGGGACTCATACATCAGACTATTCCAAAGTGTCCCAAAAATGTGAAAGTGTCTTAGGAGTAGAATTTTGAACCGAAACTTTGTGAGCCTCTGAAGATGGATTAAATAAGCACTTTCTCACTGGTTTCATGTAAAATAAGTTGGATATATTTCTCTAGATCTGAGTTTCTGTGAGTCTTGACAACTTCTTATGACAACTTTTACAACTTTTGCTACTTTGCAATTTTGTCACTTTTGAAGGCTTCAAATCCACTTTTTGTTCAACCTATAAACCTACAACATACAAAGAGAGAAAAAGTGTTTTTTTTCTTAGCGAATGGGGGTTTTCCCTAGTCAAACCTCATTTTGGTAACAAAACCTTAATGAGAAATGAAGCATGAATGAAATGAAACATGAAAGATAAGATGAAACAATAAAACCTTGTTTGAAACCTTGTAGATCTCCAAAAAAGCATGAAGTGTCCTTAATGGACATAAATCTTGATCATGATTCTTGATGGAAGATAATTCCTTTGAATACTTGAGTTGATCTTGAACAATAAATCACAACATTATCTCAAAACCACATGCATGATGCATCAGGTCTATGACATGATGCTTGAATCTTTAATGCTACTCCAAATGCTTGATGATTTTCTCTTGAATTCCTTCTTAAATACTCTCTAATTCTCTAGAATGCTCTTGTGAAATATTAGGATGCTTGAATTAAAATTGCTAGGTGAAACTAAGTGAAATAGCCTTGTATTTATACTTGCTCATGAGAAATTTCTCAAAATTACAACACTACAATCCAACATCATATCTAGGATAATAAAATCTCACCAAGAATTTGATTTAAGTTAGGTGTTGGCTAAAGTGAGACTCATATGCCAGTTGGGGTGTATGAGTCCCATTGTCTTAAACATGAGACACAAACTCCAAGAAGTTTTTTGTTTAATGTGAAATTTTAAATCAAGTACCAAGACCTAGGCAGGACTCATATGCCCAAGGTGGCGTATGAGTCCCAAATCCCTATATCTGGAACACAACCAAAAAAATTGAATTATGATTTTTCATTTGTTGAATGTCAAGATTATCCATAGAAAAATGTATTTAATTAGGCTTGTGGATGGAAAATAGGACCAATTAGGGCACAAATAACTCCAATTAATTAATAAAGCCCTGTATTAGTGTGAAAGTGTAAAGATACACTTTACAACACCATAAATAAGGCACAATTAGGTCCATTTAGTTTAAAAGGTACATAAACTTAACGTGAATGTGTAAAACACATTACAACACTAAATCAAGGCAACATTAGGCTCATTTTACTATTATTTATTCCTAAATTAAGTGAGGAAAAGGGATACTTTTTTTGTTACTACACAGGGTTTCTAGGCAAGATCTGGAATCTTCTAGTGACTGATCAGGATCTACAAAAAAATGGAATAAAGGGGTATACTAGGACTAATACTCTAGGTTGGGTGTATGATTCCTATTATCAGGGTTTGATTGATACTTTTGTAGCCTCTAGTGATCCTCTATAGCTTCCTTCATATCCAATCTTCAAGTTTGAAAGTCTGAATTTTGGTCTGTAGGTGAGTTTTTGTGAAGATGAAAAATTCTTGACAACTTTGACATTTTTTGTAAATTTTCCTTCAAAGGATATTCAAGCTCCAATTCACCTAGATCTACAAACACACATCAAGAGAGAAAAATGTTTTTTTTTTAGGGAATGGGGGTTTGCCTTGGTCAAACCATGTTTTGGTAATTAAACCTTGAAATGAAATAGAAAAGCATGAAGGAATGATGAATGAACAAATGCAATGTTGTAACTCACCAAACCCTTGAAATGAAGGTTGCAAACTTGTGTGAAATGAATTCAATGGATGTGGATCTTGACTCTTGATTGAATAATTGAAACTTTTTCTTGAATGCTTACTTGAATCATGAAACCTACATAAAAAAATTTAGCTCACAAACACACATGATGCATGAAGACTTTGACATGATGCTTGAATCTTGAATGTAGCTCCAAATGCTTGATGATTTTCTCTTGAATGCTCTTGTAAAACTCATAAAATTTCCATTGGAATTCTCTATTGAAAATCTTAGATGACTTGAAAACATGTTAAGAAAAACTATGTGAAATAACCTTGTATTTATAGTTGTTTATGCTTAATTTCTCAAAATTACAACACTACAAGCTGACATCCAGAAATTGAAATTAAGGATAATAAAATCATGTTAAGACTTTGAATTAAAATAGGTCCTAGGTTAAATTGGGACTCATACACCAAGTTGGGCGTATGAGTCCCAGAGGCTTAAATCCAAGACACAAATTTCAAGAAGTTTTATGTTTAATGTGACATTTGAAATCAGGGCCCAAGACCTAGGGAGGACCCATATGCCCAGATGGGTGTATGGTTCTCAGATCCCTAGATCTAGAACACAGCCAAAAACATTAAATTATGATTTACCATTTATTATATGTTAGGGTTATCCTTAGAAAAATGCATTTAACTAGCCTTGTGGATGCAAAATAAGACCAATTAAGGCATGTGGACAAAGATTTTGGCACCACAGGACTCCCTAACACTTCTAAGGTTTTTCACTTGAAAGGAGAGAGGTAGGAAAAAATAGGAAATGTCCCCACTCAAAAATAATGCAAGTATGAATGAAATATTCCTAAATGAAAGTTCCTAAATGCAATAAACTGATAAAAGCTATTGATTATTAATGCAAAACTAATGAAGTGCAATATGTTTGAAAACACATTATGATATTAAAAATGATAGATTAAATACAATAAAGAACAAGATAAAGAAGCTAAACACAAAAAGTGCACCTGGAAACTAATGAAGGAAAAAATCAAGACTGTAAATGTCTTTGAAATTCTAGAAAATCTAATTTTCTAGCCAACTAGGACACTTACACCAAGCTGGGTGACTTTGTCCCAGATCTGGGAAACTACTCTGAAACTTTTTTTAGCCAAATGGGTATCTAAATCTACAAAAATTTCTGACAAACATGTGCAATGGGACTAAGTTCCATGATTGGTGACTTTGTCCACTTTGTCTTTTCTAAAAATCCAAAAGTGGAAACGGAAGCCCTCAATCTGCACTTTGTTTTCTAACAGAAACTTGGACCTAAATCTGTGGAAAGACCTGTAAAACAAAATATAATTTGATTTATAATGGTGAGCTTTCCTTGGTTAAACCCCTAGTTGGTATTTAAACCTTGAAGGAGATAATGAAATTTGTATAAAACCCCAACCCTAAGTGTGTCTAAGACTAGGAAATCTGAAGTAAGATGCAACCCTATTCTAACATGCAAGAATAAGATGCATAAATGAAACTAGAATGATGCAAGACTCATTCCAAGAGACCATAAATCGCATTAGAAATGAATCTTAGTAACATTCAAACCTTCCTTAGGCTAAAAATAGAGAGAAAATGGAAGATGGAATCACTTTGAAAACAAGTCCTTAGGATTGATTTGATGGCTAGTTGCATCTCCTCAACCTAGATTTCTCCATGATTCTCCATAGGAATCCATGATCAATCCTTTGCAATATGAAATCTTGGACAAAAAGTGAGCTTGAAGACCTACAAAAACCCCAGCTTGCTGCCCTAAAGCTTCAACTTTGTTGTAGATAGACTAATAAATCTTCTTGTGAAAGATATTCAATACTTGACTCTTAAATTTGTTTGTTAAAATGACTAGATGTTGTGAAAATGACCTAAAAACATATATTTAGAGGAATTCAAACCTAATTATTCATTATTTTGACATAGGCTGAAATCCATTGAAAATTTGAATTAAGCCGATGATTTTCTTGCTCAAAATTGAAAAATCCCCCAAAAGGGCCTAAGTTGCCACCCTGGGTGACTTAGTCCCACTAAGGGTTTTTGAGGTGGGTTTTCTAGAATTTGAATTATTTGAATCTTGTTTGTCAGAATTTGTATGATTTGTGAGTGGAATAGGCCTTAAAGTCCAAAATAATGAGTCCTAGGGGCCTATAAATGTTGTTTTAAAGGGTAATTAATGCAAGGGTGTCTAAATTAGGACAAAATTAGACCACATATTGTACTATCTCTAAGAAGGGAGTACAATTCTCGTGTCCACATTTAGCCCCCACTTTAGTGCCCATATGACTCTACGTGCATATGTAAGCTAAAGGACTCTAAATAGTTCATTTTATTTCATAAAAGGATACTCATTCAAAAGATGTGAGAATGAAGCCCCAAGTGTAGTTATCGAAAAAACCACAACATTAGGAATTGCATCAATGCAACACAAATTTTTTAGTTGTCCAAAAATACTCTTATGCCACTTCTAGAAATCAAATTCAAGGGTAGATGTATGCCCCCCTTGATGCCGCTTATTTTACGGAGGTGGAATCAAGGTAGCAAACTAGCTACATCAAATAAGGAAAATCATATCATAGGACATATCCAAGTACCATGCCACATAATGATAGAAAATTGATGATGTTGGGTGCAGAATCATGATTCTAACACATCAAACAATGTTGAAAACATAGTTCACTAGCACCTGTTATGTTGTTTTGAATAAAAAGCACGTTATTAACTTTAAGATAGTAAAAACCCTAATTTCATACATAAGAGTGAAAATAATTAAAAGGGTTAAAAGTGAAGTAATTTTTCACTTAATTTTTCATTTTACCTTCTTGTAGCGTGAGGTTGATAGGAGAATAGTGAAATATGCTAAGCAGATAGGGCTACACACCTGCAAGACTGGACATGCTATGGGACTAGGTGGCACACAATGAGCTTCATCATGAGGTGAGTCGATTCTGCTACCTGTGCTTTGTGATTATGCAATTATTTAGTGATTTTTATGCATTTGTAGGTTAATTTAGGATCTTGGAATTTTTTTTTGTAAACTGTCCCCTTTTTTCATGAAGTGTCCCATTTGTTCGCAAATTGTCCCTTTTGTTCACAAAGTGTTATGTTTCTTCATGAAGTGTCCCAAAAGGGTTCCAAAGTGTCTAGGGCCTTTAGGAAAGCAAACTTTCGTACACTTTCATGATGAATAAAGTAAAAATTAAAGATATTAGATGGTTTATAGAGCATAATTTTATGTTTTTGATAGGTAGGCACTCATTCATGGCAACGTCTAGGGGGTAGATAGCTGATTTTTTTGAGAGATTTATCCCTTACAATTACAACAAAGGACACAAAGCACTTGCAAGCTATGGGTATTTATTGGGCGTACCTCATGCCCCTCATGAGGTACCATGATGCTATGTTGATGGCGCTATATATGAGCATTGAGATGTAGACACATGTACATTCCACCTTTTGACTGGTGAGATGATGATTACTCTGGAGGATGTGCACCACATTATTTGAGTTCCTATTCAAGGAGAGAAGGTATGTTTCCAGAGAGATCACACCTTCTACGAGCATAAGGCCGATATGTAGTATTGTCTGGATGGGCCAGTGCACGATGAGCAAGTGAAAGGATGGATTTATCTGGCGATGTTGCTATATTTACAAGCCCCAGTTGTGAGATGGATCATGATGCATATAGTTGCACTAGTAATTGTCCTAGATGGGCGGACAACACACCTTGAGGGAGGACTAGTTCATCTAATACGCAGGATGCCGGAGCATAGGATAGTGTACGCCTTGGGGTGTTGTATCCTAGCACATTTATATTATGATCTTGGCCAGTTTGTTTTCTAGGAGGTAGACAACATGGCGCATTGCACACTTCTATAGGTTTGGTGCCTTGAGCATATCACATGTACCAAACCTACCAGATTCTTGTAGCCGACAGTAGTGGGGTATCCTCAGGCCTATGGCTATCCTCTACATCAGTTATGGTAGTATGGGGATTTACACTTTTGGAGAGTGAGATTTGAATGACTGGAGGAGGATGAGATCTTGTGGAGACCTTATCATCTGACACTACAGTGGCCAAATCACATGGGGTAGTTGAGGAGACTACAGTTAGAAAATTTTTTGGTTGGTTTTCATGATCATGTATTATGTCACTTCTACTATGATAGAGTCATTCGATAGTTTGGAAAAATTTAGAGGCCACCCAGGGCATGATCCTTTTTTAGGAGGTTAGTGTGAAGTGCCCAGAAACTAGGTGATACAATATGACTCACTTTAGACCATGTTGTTGAGAGTGACTCTAATTTATCAGATCATGATCAGCCTCCAATCTCTAACGTAGACGACATTGGTGCCACATGGGATTATGAGGAGTGGTGGAAAGTATCATGAACAACTCCTGTATATCTGATTGATGAGCCTATAGGAGATGCAAGACCATTTCCAGATGAGGGAGATAATAGAGAGGATAGGGCTAAGGAGACACAATACATAGCTACAGACATATTTATCGATGTCATTGATGATGAGTATGATGAGGATGCAGATCCTTACTATGATGATTAGGAGGGAGAAAAGGAGGATGAGGATGAGGAGGACCAGCGAGAGGACGAGGAGGAGCCACCCCTAAGTGAGAGTGATGAGGTAGCAGTTGAGGATCGACATGAGTGGGGAGAGCCCTCTCCTATTCGTATGACTAGATCACGAGCAGTGACTACAACAGGCAACAGTACACAGTCCTGGAGAGGCTTGCAAATCTCCCATGCCCCCTACATAGGATGATGTTGATATTTATCATCCTACCAAAGATATAGGTGATGATATTTGATTTTATGCATGTACTTTGGTGTTTATGCTCTCTATATATATATATATATATATATATATCATGATGTGTAATAATTGTGTATTTTTTCTACCTTGCAGGAGCTATGAGATATTGGGGGGATCTCTTCTGTTAAGAAACTATAGATATAGTGCTAGCATCCATCAACGAGGAGGAGATGAACTCAGATTATGTTCCCCCACCTATTATGGAGCATGATCTAGAGTCACTCAGGCCATTCATAAGATTATGAGGAACATATGAGAGTCTAAGGAGACAAGTCCAATGAGCTGAGACTACAATAGAGGCACAGTCATCCCAGAACCCAATAGAGGTTGAGAGACCAGAGGTAGAGGTAGCAAGGCTACAGGTAGAGAGGGATTAGATAGCAAGGGAAAAATAGGTGGCCCTTGGAGGTATATAGTGCTTAGAGTTTTCACTCAGATTCAGTGGATCATGGTCATGATCACATACGACCATCTCCCGATGTCCTGCTACCGGATCAACATGAGTAACAAATCTCGAGGGGTCGAGTACCTACAGACCTTAGTGATATTGTATATTTTGATGACATGTACATAAAAAAAATTGATATATATATGTGAGTGTTTGATGTCTTATTACTTGTCTTAATGTGTTGAAGGTTAAATGGCAATGTGATTAATTAAATAACCTTTATAAGATTACTTAATTAATATCTTCATGATGTAACAAAGCTTATGTGATCTAATTAAAAATTATGATAGTTTCTTTTAGATACAACATGCTGATTAACTATGTTGTGTTAAATTAAATGTATTAATTATCTAACTTATCACAACACACAAGATGGATTTGAATAGTATGACACCTAAAGTAATTATAAAAAAAAAATCACTTTAGTGCTCAAGACATACACATAATTTTTTGTCAAGAATGAAGCAATGTGAAAGCATATAGGATGTGACCCAATAGCTCTAACAACACTGCTTTATCATTCATACTATTCAAAGGGATTAGACATAATACCAACGCAGATGCGTGGAATTGATAATATCTAGTTTTGTTAACACGTATGCACCAGACCCAAAAGTTTTGTCAATGACATATGGTCCTAACCAATTAGAACTAAATTTACCTTTTTTATTTGGGTCAGCATTGATGTTGTGTTGATTTTTGGATAGAACTATGTCACCCTTGTGGAATGTACGAGGGATAACATTGAGATTGTAATAGTGCTCTTTCCTTTTGCAATAAGCTAGAAGATGTTCAAGAGTGTTAATGCACTATTCATCGAGCATATCAAGCTGGTGTAATCTTTGCTCTTTATAGTGTCTATCATCAGTAAGTCCTTGAAGAGCAATTCTTAGCATGGGAATCTCTAATTCCAAGGGAATTATTGCTTCACTGCCATATACAAGATTATAAAGTGTGGTCCCTGTGGAAGATCGAACACTTGTGTGATAAGCCCAAAGCATAGAGTGTAATTTTGCGTGTTGTGTGTGTGAAAAATGTATCAAGGTAAATGAGATTCAAACACATATCAATAAGACATTAAATCAGGAAAAACTAAAAAATAAACAAAATAAGCAAACCATTATTGCAGCTTCCCCGAAACCGTCTTATCTCTCTCTAACTCCAGTGTTTTGTTGGTTTCCAAATGGCTCTCAGATCAGCAGATCAAGCTCAACAAAAGGATAGCTAAAGAACGAGATTTTAAGATGCATATTATGCTAAATGAAAAACTATGCTAAGATGAAAATATGGCTGTGATTTTCATAAATTAATTGTGCGTTTTCATATGTAAATGCGTATGAATGCGTAGGTAGGCGTAGGTGTATGCGGGCGTAGTGTAACCAAAGCTTGGATTTGCACCGGCATTTATAGAGTTTTAGAATAGATTCGATTGGCTGATTCGATCGACGGCCCGAATTAAGCTTGTTCGAATGGACAGTGGAAGATTTTTGAAAGTGGATATGGAGATGGAAGGTTTCTCTTTTCCTTCAATTTTCGTCATTGAGTTTCGAAGGGAAATTTCCATTTCGAAGAGTGAGTCTAGAATTTGGAAGGGTGAGTTTAGAATTTGGAAGTAAAGATGGATATGGCAACCGGCATAATTAAATAAATCATATTTAATTATGTTTTAAAAATGAAATTAGAGTGAGGAAAATATTAAATAAAATATTTAATATTTAATTTAATTATGGGGTGAATGGAATATTCCATTATTTGAATATTTAAATATTCAAACTTTGGAATGATGTGATAATCAAATATAAATA
Organism: Sequoia sempervirens; assembly: GCA_007258455.2. NCBI lineage: Eukaryota > Viridiplantae > Streptophyta > Pinopsida > Cupressales > Cupressaceae > Sequoia > Sequoia sempervirens. The sequence continues at coordinate 535,306,517 of VDFB02281492.1, read as the reverse complement.
AATTATGAAAATTTATTTAATTTAATTAAGAAGAATATGGGAAATGTCAATAATTAAATAAAGTTATTTATTTAATTAAGGTAGAAGAATTAGAAAAATGAACGATATAAATAAATAATTAAATTTATTTATATGTAGATGACTTTAGGAAAATTAATTAAATAAATAATATTTAATTAATTCACAAGCTTAATCATGACCATTTTTAGACATATACATTTTGCCCCTCTTTGAAGTGATGTGTAAAACACATTGCTTCAAAGAAAATAAGATTTTTCCCCTGATATGCTTTCGATGCTTCTGCTGATGATGCCCCCTCAGGAGGTAAATCACGGAGGAGAGAGAGAGTGGTTTAGCTTGCGATAAATGATGAAAAAAAAATGTCCCATTTTGAAAATAAAGTCAAAAAGTAGCAAACTTACCCTTGGTTTGACCTTTAAAAGGTAAAAAGTTGAAAAAGACAAGTCATTTGCACTTTTGACTTTGGTGAATACTGTAGCTCTGAGAGTGACATCGCGACATGGAGATTCCTTATCATCGCCACCGATTCGAGAGATCTCGCCGATACCAGAGGCCAGCAGCTTACAGACCACCGGTGAGTCAATCTAACCACTTATGCTTTCGAATTTTTTGCGTTTGAATCAAAAAAATTTGTTTTTCTGCAGATTTTAGATTTAAAAATGACGTTTTAGCGCATTTAGAAGAGTTTACGCGCTTTCAAAAAAAATTCTGATGCTTAGAGTAAAAACAGTAGCGCATACAGGATAGGTTTGAAAATTTAGGAAAAAAACCAGTTTAGCGCATACCGTGAAAACTAGAGCGCATATAGGGTATGATAGAAAATTTTAGGAGTAAAGCACATATAGGAAAAACAGGCGCACATACAGGAAAAAGCACATAGGGCAAAAACAGTGGTGCTTAGGGTGATTAAAGTAGCGCATATAGGAAAACGCGCATTGGGGGTCTGTTTGAGCGCATCTAGTGAAAACAACGGCGCATACGGGTTTTAGCGCATAGAGTCCACAAAGTAGCGCATATGGTAAAATAGGTAGAATTGAAGATTTTGATGATAGTAATGTGAAAATGATGATTTACATTGCTTTCTTAGTCAATAGATTATGAAATTGTCGTGTCATCATGCTAATATGGATAGAAATGATAGGATAATCTGATGATTGATTGATAACTTTGCTTCCTAGAGTAGAAAACAAAGAGTAATTGTCTGATAACTGATTGATATGACTTCTGATAAATTTGCTTTCAGCGATAAAAAATAAATATTAATTGATGGTAGAGCAGATTTGATATGATATCCAAATAGATAGATCGTGTATTGTTTTTCCTAATAGGATTGATTGTGTGATATGGGTCGTTGATATGATGCATTGATATGAGTCATTGATATGAGTCTGATATAGTTCACTGATATAGGTCACTTGATAGATATGAGTCTAATTGATTTTGATTGATTGAGAATGATTGGCATGATTTTGATGAATTATCCTTGTGATGAAAATAGGAGGTTTTCAAAAACCTCCAGATTAGAGAGCGGCACTTAGCAGGATGGGATAGGATACCTGAGTTGACACTTGTTGAAATAGCATTGATAGATACTTGTGGCTTGAGATCCTTGTTGGCTATGCCGCCTATTCGGGTCAACAGAGGATTGTTGACGGCACTGGCAGAGCGATGGCATTCAGAGCACAACACCTTTCATATGCCGACTGGTGAGGTGACGGTGACTCCTGAGGACGTATACAGGATATTAGGTATCCCAGTGGTTTGTGCCCTTGTGTATTATGATCACAAGGAGCTTGGGGTTACAAATGCCTTGAGGAGGGTGTACGGAGATGCACAGATAGCTGGGTACTGGGTACCATGGGAGGACTTTTGAGGATATCCAACCTTGCCTGCAGTTTTGGGTGCATTTAATGGAGGTCTCCTTTGTCTAGATTGTCGAGCAAAGGGATTATCAGTGGGATGGGGCAGGATTTTGGAGCAGATGTTGCTACAGCCGCAGAGATATTCCTGGGGGAGTTGCATGCTAGCGCATCTATATCACGATTTGCATCAGGTGGTATACAGGGGCTCTTCCAGTTTGTCCTGTGGTATGACATTGCTACAAATCTGGGCATGGGAGAATTTTGTTGTGATGAGACCGACGTGCCCCACAGTTAGGCCACCAGGTAGGCCTTATATATACGTATGTTATGTTCCTTACCCAACCTAAGCTGGGCAAGTTGGACTACTGGAGGCGACTGCTAGATGATATGGATACAGTAGTATGGCGACCATATCTTGATTGCGAGCCATGGGATACGAATGATGTAGAGATGCCATATGTATGCATTCCTCGGTTCCTGATAGGGAGGACTCCTTTCATTCTTGAGAGGTTTCTAGCATTGCAGGTGCAGAGGCAGTTTGGATTTACACAGGGGATGCCATAGGGGGTTGCACATTATGCCCGGAGCAGAGATGAGGCCGAATAGGGGCCATGTATTTTTTATCAGATAGCATATACAAAGTTCATGTCATTAGCGCCGGAGGTATGGGATGACAGGCAGGACATTATTGATGCTGGCATGTCTGATGAGTATTCTGTATATTTTCACATGCATCCGTTTCCACGTTTTACCAGCCCCGATGAGCCAGCACCCATTCTAGTAGCACCACAGCCATATTACCTCAGCTATTGTAGATTGAAGAGGAATGGCCTCTACCCATTTTGTGAAGTAATCAGTTGTAGTGATGATAAAGGTATGTCATGTTGGTGTTTCTTCCAGTTGAACCCAAAAATTCTCTAAAGGATAGCCAATCCTTATGTTCAAGACATTCCTAGGCTAGTGGCCAACACAACGAGTAAAGAATTATGAGATCTTTACTCCTACACTTTAGGTTCTGTGGGACCAGGGAGGTTATTTATCAATTTGTTTTCATTCTAATTTTTTTAAATGGAGAACACTTCTTCACAAATGGGTTCCTACTAAAGGAAAATAAACAAAATTTTCTAAGGATTTGGCTGATCTTTAAGTAAATAATTATCCATTTTTTAGGAACGAGGATATATTTCAAACTTTCATTTTAGAATTGACATGATTTTAATAAGTATTATTCTTATTTTGAACCTATGCCTAGGCATATTGCTAATTCATTTGATTGCATGAATTCTTGACAAAAATACTAGTGCCTCATAAATCAGGTAAATGGAGTCAACTATGAAATACTCAGTAATACACAAATGATTTTATTCCGAAGTAGATGGACTATTTTCATAAAGCCTTGCAATATAAAAACTCACAATATCCAAAAAATGACTTCTTATTAGATCCTTTGCGAATTCTAACAAACATATTACTTTCCTCAAGCATTTAATTAACCCTTTGAGCTAAATCAAAGGAACAAATCCATACATTCAATTAAACCATTGATGAAAAATGAAAAGACCCTTGATAATTTCATTTATAATATGCAAAAGTGTACAAAGTGATGGAACTTCAATTTTTTTCTCCTTGTGTTCCGCTCATTCCCTGCATTATGTCACTGGTCTTCCATGGTGTTGGAAATTTTCCTAGGGTTGGGGGTTTAGTTTTATTTTCATGTAAACCCCTGCGTTAATTTTATGCCTTGGTTGGGATCTATTTTGCATGTTACTTTTTGAATGGTTTTAAAGACATCTTATGTCTTATCATTCTGTCTAGGCTAGGTCCCTTTGGTCTCAAATATTTTATTTCCTCCGCTAGGTTTTATTTTCCTGAGTCTTGGTTGGCCCCGGGTTTCATCATTTAAAAACAACTTATGTCATTGTTTACCATCCCCTTAGTAATGCCCCCTTGTCCTATTAATTTTATTTTATTTTGCAAAGGGATGAAGTTCACGCTACTGTTGATCAATTTCCTTTAGGTATCAACGGTTTCCCACCACCTTGTGATCAAGAATTGCAGGATCTTTATTGATCGCGATATCACGAGAGGGCACCACGTGCCCTCTCTAAAGGATAAAATTTGCAAGACCGTTGATTAACTACCATTTGATCTCAGTCATTCCCCGCCATCCCACGATGACCCCACCACTGTGCTTTGGTTGATCACGATATCACGGGCAGGCGCCATGTGTCCTATCTAGAAAGGCCGAAGGGGATAAATTTTGAGTGACCAATGATCAATTGCCATTTGATCAATGGTCACCTGCCATTGCGTGATCGAAAGTTGCAAGGTTTTTACCTATCACGATATCACGGGCAGGCGCCACGTGTCTCATCTGATGGAGCCGAAATATTAAAGGAAATATTGTCTGGCCTTAAATATATTAAAAGGCAAGTTACTAAAGTGCTCTTAAGGTGCACGTGTTTTAAATCAATGGATTTGTTATAATCTTGGTGGGAAAGTTGATCGATGGTTAATAATAAGGCTGGTGACTGTGTTGAAGGAACGAGATCATTGATGCTTAAGATCAACGGTTGCCTGCCATCGCGTGATCCAAAGTTGCGAGATCTTTATTGATTGTGATATCGCGAGTGACCACCACGTGGACTTCCTTCATAGCATATGGTATGATGGGCCCCTTATTGCCACATTGGTGATTATGTTAGCTTGTTTTAAGGACGATCGTTCGATGATTTGATTCAGCTGAAGGATCGACGACTCAAATTTAAGTCTGCGCCAAATATGGTTGGAGTCGTTCATGCAGTGCGCGGGTGAGCTTTAATGGCAGATGAGGTGTTTACTGGCACGATTTGATCAATAAATTAGATGTTGCAGTTATAGTAGTTTCCAGTTTTGCTTTAATGGTAGTCTCAACATGGGTTTCTTGTGGTTGTTGCATTAAATTTTCCAGGTGTGCCAATTGGCTGGTGACATGTGTACTTTCTGGCCTGATGCTTGTTTTCTCCTTCATTTTCTATAAGAAGGATTTCAAGGCCAGAAGTACGAGGTAGCAAGTTAGATAATTTTTGTCGAGTCTAGGTGAAGTTGTAGAGAAAAAATGCAATTTAGGTTTTGAGTTCATGGGGATTTAATGTTGTATAACAGTACTAGAATTTGAATTGAAATGATAAGTTCAAGCTCATGTCTCTCCATTCTACATGCATATCTGAACTTTGAATAAAATAACCAAGGGTTGTTTCATTCATCTCACTATTGTGGTGTGTATGATTCTATTTTAGCTTTAATTCAAGGAATTAATTAAAATGCTTGAATGGGATTATAGGCAGATATGTTCTGTATAAGGATTTGATAAGTAGTATTGAGTTAGAATACATGTTGATGAGATTACAAGGTAATGTCGTCAAGGATCTCATATGTTATGTGTTAAATCTGTCATATACCTTTAGATGCTTATGAATTTGACTCCTTCCCAAATGGATATATGGCACTAATCTAAGTTGTAACTACCCATATGATTCAATATTTGTCTGTCTTTTCCTAGAGCTTCCTACAAATTGCAAATCAATGACTATCTTATACTGTGGATTGTGTTTAGTTATCTCATGCTCCAAGTAGTTGATATTATCGATGAACAACTGATTCTATTCGATATTATCATATCATGTTGAGCTATTAAGTGAGATTATTTGTTGTTGTTAATGTCATTTATAATAATGGTGCAGAGGTTGTAAACACATTAAGGGATCACCCTCCCGGGTCTTGCAGAGCCCAAATTGTAGGAGGCTTCTTAAAGTCCTCGTCAGTTGGTCCAGGTCCTTCAAGCTACCTTTGATTGGAATTGGCAGTTCCATAGGTAGCTTAGAAGACAAACCTAGTTATAGTGTGAAACAAAACCAACAAAATGGCTACTCTGCTAGTGATGGCTTTGAATCTCGAAGAGTAGACTACTTAGTTACAGAGTCATATTATTGTTTTCCATTTTGAAGTTAGTTCAAATATTTAAGAATTTCAAGCCTGGAGAAAGATTTGTTGCAGTGATACTAATTATTTTATGATCTGTGGCACTCTACTGGTGGAAGGAACTCAGAGATAGACTTATTTGTGAAAGAACTTCATAGTACTTGAAGTTCAGTCCTCTAGAAGAAGAGGTGGTGACTCTGTCAGAAGAACCTATTGAAGATTTAAATAATACAGTTCCAAATATAAAAATTTCTAGAAAAATTTGTAGTAGTAGCAACGTTTCGAGGTATTGTTCACATGTTTGAACTCCTTAGGAAAGAAATTTGGTTCCCTTATTTAGTGATATTAAGCACTACAATCAAGGGAGATTCAATATTGTAATTGAATAGTTGTAGAGGGAATAATTTTCATTTGCAAAATGTATGGTTGTTTTTGTTCTGCCTCTATAAGCTATAGTATAATGCCTAGAACACTGCCCTCATAGGAAGGTGTTTGATAATGAAAGATACAACCCTTTAAATTTTAGTAAAATCCAAGGTTACCCACATTCTGTCCCAAGAATAATTAATGAACACTTGCCTAAGTTTAGAGATGATTTTGAAGAATCAACATCAAGACATGTTTAATGTTTCATTGATTTGATGGAGGATTGTCAGATTGAAGAGGAAGATATTATCATGAATTTTTTTGTAAAAACTTTAGAAGGTATGGCTGAAGGTTGGTTTACTTGCTTACCAAAGCATTCCATAGACTCATGCAATAAACTTAGAACATGTTTCCTTGATACTTTTAAAGATGAGTCAATAGTGAATGATGAATGCTTGTCTGAAGATAGAAGTTTGCATGCTCAAGACGAATTTGAAGAGGAAATTGCAAACAAGGTTGAGTCTAGATCATATAGTGATACACTGTGTGATATAGAAAGATTGGAGGATGAATCTATCTATGATTTTCATGATAGATTTATGAAATTTCTTCTTGCTATACCAAAATTAGAAAGACCTGATGAATCATTTTGCATTGATTTGTTCTGTGAGAATTATAAGCCAGGTCTGAGTACCATTCCAATTCATTTGAGGGCCCCTAGTCTTAAATGCTTATATCAATGGCTTTCAATAATTGAGGAAATGATAGATAAATGTGGAAATCATCTCTTAACTCAATTATGTGATGGTACTTATTCAAGATTTAGTCTAATGGATGTAGATGGTATAGTAGAAGACAAGAATGATAGTGCATCATGTAGTGATAAGGATGTTTTTGAACAACCTACAGAAGAAATATGTCCAGAAGAATATTGCAGCCATGATGGTCATGAAGAGATAAATGAAACATGTGAAGTGTCTTCCATATGCTCTGAAAATATAGAAATAGAAAGCAAATTTTCTATAGCAAATGAAGGTTGCAATGATGCAAATGATACTGAGAGTGTCTTCTCTTCTATGGACTCTGAATATACAACTGAAGATCGTGATGATTCTGATGTTTTAAGTTTTCCTTATGAGAACAATGATGTTGTAGATGGAAGTTTGTAATTAGCTGAAAAGCATCCTTGTATAGGTGATCAAGAGGATTTCAAATCTATTTGCAACCCTTGTAATTCTGATTCATTTCAAAAGCAGGAATTGGAGTTAATCTACTTGAATGAAAAGTATTCTAATGAAGATGATGACAATGTTTATGATGGCTCACAAGAACAAGAAGATAATGGATATGAATTGAATATCTTGTTTGAAGAAGACATGTGTAATCAACAGTACTATAGTACACTTGGTTATACCAATCTTTTGAGTGTATGTAGCATTTATGAGAGCTTTCATGATGAGATAAGGGAGCCTGTAGATTTGAAGAATGCTATTGAGAGCATCAGTGTATCAGTTGCAAATGACAGAGTATGCAAGGATTGTTAGTTAGAGAAATTGTGTGTGAGAAGTTATCATGAAGAAATAAATGATGATTTTATCTTTGATAGTAAGGAATGCAGCCCTACTGATTGTTGCAGCAGTGTGAACAAAGAGAAGGATATGCATGTAGGAGATGTATTGAATGAATCAATACAAGCATTTAATAATAATGAACAAGGAACCCCTGTTTTGCTTGATGTTTTTCCTTCTTCCATCCCTTTTGCTGCCTTTGAATCCATTACTGAATGTTTGCATGAGGATACCATTTCTGTAGATGTACATGAGAATGAAAATTTACAAATAAACATTGGTACAACTAGTTATAGCTTTCATGATGGGTTTGCACATGAGGAATGTGATTGTGTCTATCATATTGATGCATATGAGGACCTTTTTTTGGATCTACAATTCATATTTCCTCTCATGAGCAGTATGTTTCAGATTTTCATGTTGAAGCAGCAAGAGATGATGTTGATTTTGATACACCTTGCATTGGTGAATGTGTCTTTGACACTCACTATGATGATTTTTTTGCAAATGAAAGTGTTGATTCACGTGAACCTATACTTAGAGTTTCCCTTCATGATGACACATTGAATGTTGATGATTTTTTCTATGAACTTGAGGTAGATAACATTGTTTGGGATGTTGGAATTTCTTCTGAATGCCATGATTTGAATGGAGATGAAGGTATTGTGGGTGTTGATAAACCTAATTTTTAGAATCTTGAAACACATGGCAATGTGTTAGGGTTGTGTTGTTGGGATGAGGACAAGCTAACCAGTGATGCATTTCAGTTGGAGGAGACACATATGAATGAGAAATCTTTGCTCAATGCACAAGAGGATTGCATGTTGTTTTTTGGCTGTGGTATCTCCTCTGAGCATGATCGTTATGAGAGGGTTAGTGAATGTGGTCTTGATCACTATCCTCTCATGTTGCCACTTGATCCAAATGTAGAGAATGAGGAGAGTGGCAATGATGAAACCTATTTGGTTTGGCTACCATGTGATGACAAAATTGAACAGAGAGCAAGTTTCTACTTGCACAAAGGTAGCCTAATACTTATGTTTGTAGGGATGCAGTCACTTATGTTGTTATGGTTTGATAGTGGAAAGCATGAGTTGAGGGAGATTAGTTCTTTTTGTAGAATTGTGTTTGATAGAGGTAAATGTTGACTCCCCCTTTTCATTTGGTGGCCTGGGGTCACCAAATTGAGTTTTTTTTTTAAATAAGATATGACAGGGGATATTCTTGAACTGCCAGTTCATGGATAGTTTTTGAAGTTATACTTCACTCTAAGTATTCTTTTCCATGAACAGTAGTTTAGGTTTGTATATTTTGTACATAGTTTGGGTTTTTTTGTCTGAACAGTCCCTTTTTGGTCGTCTCTGCATCTTGGTCTGCTCCACCTGAGATTCTGAATTCTCGCTTCCTTCCAGTGAAATGAACGTCCCCAACTAGAGCCACTGATGGAACTTCAAATTTTTTCCCCTTGTGTTCCGCTCATGCCCTGCTTATGTCACTAGTCTTCCATGGTGTTGGAAATTTTCCTAGGGTTGGGGGTTTAGTTTTATTTTCATGTAAACCCCTATGTTAATTTTATGTCTTGGTTGGGATCTATTTTGCCTATTACTTTTTGAATGGTTTTAAAGACATCTTATGTCTTATCATTCTGTCTAGGCTAGATCCCTTTGGTCTCAAATATTTTATTTCCTCCGCTGGGTTTTATTTTCCTAAGTCTTGGTTGGCCCCAGGTTTCATCGTTTAAAAAAAACTTTTTTCATTGTTTACCATCAACCTAGTAATGCCCCCTTGTTCTATTAATAAATGTTTTGTTTTGCAGAGGGATGAAGTTTGCGCTACCATTGATCAATTTCCTTCAGGTATCAATGGTTGCCTATCATCGCATGATTGGGAATTGCAAGATATTTATTGATCCCAATATCACGAGTGGGTGCCACATGCCCTTTCTGAAGGATGAAATTTGTGCGACTGTTGATTAACTACCGTTTGATCTCAGTCGTTACCCACCATCCCGCAATGACCCCACCACTATGCTTTGGTTGATCACAATATCACGGGCAGGCGCCATGTGTCCTATTTGGAAAGGTCGAAGGGGAAAAAGTTTGAGTGACCACTGATCAACTGTCGTTTGATCAATGGTCACCCACCATCACATGATCGAAAGTTGCAAGGTTTTTACCGATTGTGATATCACGGGCGAGCGCCATGTGTCTCCTCTGATGGAGCCAAAAGATTAAAGGAAATATTGTCCGGCCTTAAATACATTAAAAGGCGGGTTACTAAAGTGCTCTTAAGGTGCACGTGTTTTAAATCAATGGATCTGTTATAATCTTGGTGGGAAAGTTGCTCGATGGTTAATAATAAGGTTGGCGACTATGTTGAAGGAATGAGATCATTGATGCTTAATATCAATGATTGCCCGCCATCGCGTGATCCGAAGTTGTAGGATCTTTATTGATTGCGATATAGAGAGTGACCGCCACGTGGACTTCCTTCGCAACATATGGTATGATGGGCACCTTATTGCCACATTGGCGATTATGTTAGCTTGTTTTAAGGATGACTATTCGATGATTTGATTCAACTGAAGGATCGATGGCTCGAATTTAAGTCTGTGTCAAATATGGTTGGAGTCATTCGTGCAATGCACAGGTGAGATTTAATGGCGGATGAGGTGCTTACTGGCATGATTTGATCAATAAATTAGATGTTGCAGTTACAACGGTTTCTAGTTTTACTTTAATGGCATTCTCGACATGAGTTTCTTGTGGTTGTTGCATCAACCTTTCCAGGTGTGCCAATTGGCTAGTGACATGTGTACTTTCTGGCCCGATGCTTGTTTGCTCCTTAATTTTCTATAAGAAGGATTTCAAGGCCAGAAGTATGAGATAATTTTTGGCGAGTCTACGTGAAGTTGCAAAGCAAAAATGCAATTTAGGTTTTGAGTCATTTTGTAACAGGTTTTGAGTTCATGGGGATTTAATGTTGTATAACAGTACTAGAATTTGAATTGAAATGATAAGTTCAAGCTCATGTCTCTCCATTCTACATGCATATCTGAACTTTGAATAAAATAACCAAGGTTGTTTCATTCATCTCACTGTTGTGGTGTGTGTGATTCTATTTTAGCTTTAATTCAAGGAATTAATTAAAATGCTTGAATGGGATTATAGGCAGATATGTTTTGTATAAGGATTTGATAAGTAGTATTGAGTTAGAAAACATGTTGATGATATTAAAAGGTAATGTCGTCAAGGATCTCATATGTTATGTGTTAAATCTATCATATACCTTTAGATGCTTATGAATTTGACTCCTGCCCAAATGGATATATGGCACTAATCTAAGTTGTAACTACCCATATGATTTAGTATTTGTTTGTCTTTGCCTAGAGCTTGCTACAAATTGCAAATCAATGACTATCTTATACTATAGACTATGTTTAGTTATCTCATGCTCTAGGTAGTTGATATTATCGATGAATAGCTGATTGAACCATAGTTGCAAGACTCGCACAAAACCCGGCGAGTAGTGAAAAACTCGCGAGTTTTTCCAGGGGGCGAGTTTTTCAGGCACTTGTACGCCAGAAAACTCGCCCGTACTTTCTGGAAAAACTCACCGTACTTTTGGCGAGTTTTTCCAGAAAGTACGGCGAGTTTTTCAAAAAAACCCGCGCGACAGTTAGAACGCCCAAGCAGCCGCTAAAAAGCAATTTTAAGTTGTCTTTTTTCATTCACTCTCTTCTCACACTCAGCAAAAAACCTCTCCAAGGCATTGTGCACTCATTTGCAGTGATTTTGCATCCAAAAGACAAGATTTGAAGGGCATTTACATCGAATTTAGAAGGCAAATTGGATTTCCAGGTAGGGTTTCTCATTTTTCTTGTTCTTTCTTCTTTTTTAAAAAATTCTTCATTCTTGTTGGTTCTATGTTTAAAAATCATTTGATTGTAGTGTGAAAATGATTTAAATGCATTTAGATTCATCAAAACAAGATTTAGATTCATCAAAACAAGATTTTTTAATGATTTTTTCTGATTTTTTAACATATTTTGCTGATTTTTTCATTTTTTTTAAATTTTCTTTAAACCCTAGTTATTTTTTTTTTGTTTTGAATGATTGAATCCTCTTTTTTGTTGAATAACATGCTTACAATCTTAGATTAGCTTAATTTTTTACTAGTTTGAAGTCATTTTCATATTTTTTACATTTTTTCACATTTTTTTGAAACCCTAGTTTTTATTTTTTATTTTTAAATCCAATTTTTTTGTTATGAAAATGTTTAGATTTAGAATCTAGTGATAGATTTTTAGTAATTTAAACTTAAAGTAATCTCTCTTGATTTAATCTAATTTAGTTTGTTTTTAAATTTTCTATCAAAAACTAACAAGTTGTGCTATGACTTTCACTTTGTGTAGGTTAATAATTAATTGATAATGGCTTCTGAACCCACTTCTGCCTCAGGCTCTGCCCCATCCGTGCCTGCGGACTTTGTAGGTAAACGTCCTCCAGGAGCTAGAGATCCTGCTTGGAAGTATGCTTATCTAGGACCCATACCTGGCACAGTATATTGCATTCCATGTAAAAAAGTATATCGTGGGGGCATCAATCGCCTCAAGTACCACCTTGCAGGCATCCCTCAACGTGATGCTAAGGAATGTCCTCATACAACAGAGGAAATAAAAAGACAAATGAATGCCATACTTTCAGCTGCAGAAGAAAAAAAAATGAAAAGAGAGATGGCAAGAGCAGCAATGCAAGCAACCATTGCCTCTTCTCAAGGTGTTCCAGTTGAGTCAGATGATGATTATGATGTTACTCAGGAGATTCAGGAGATAGTGGGCTCTCTTCGTGGCCCACGTGTGCGAAGGTCAAGGCAACCCATTGGCACCTCAACCTCCATCCCTTCATCTTCCTCTAGTAGAGCACCAGGGGCAAGGGCAGCTACAGGACCTACACCGACACGGTTGGATAGTTTTTTTGTGCCTAGAAACACAACTGGTGCACAACCTTCCTTAGAGGCGACTGGATGGAATAGGGAGGTGCATGAGCAAGCAGACATTGCTTGTGCAGATTTTTGGTATTTTAACAATATTGCTTTCAATGTGGCGAGTTCTCCTTACTGGCACAATTTGGTCACCGCATTGACAGTTGCAGGAAAAGGCTACAAGGCGCCTTCTCGCACGGACTTGAGTGGGAGGTTAGTTTATGTTATTTAATTTATGTTTTTTAAGTTTAATTTATGATGAATTTAAGCTATTTTTTTGTTTACAAATTAAAATTGTGTACTTAATTTCACTTTGTACTTGTAGGTTGCTTACTAATGCAACTGAAAGGGCAAGGGCAGCAGTAGAGGAGCAAAAAGAAAAATGGCAAAAATATGGCTGCTCTATTCTTTCTGATGGGTGGACGGATGGAAAAAACCGTACCATCATTAATTTTTTGGTTGCATGCAAAGAAGAGGTGGTGTTTTTAAAATCAGTTGATGCCTCCCACATTGTAAAAAGTGCAGAAAATTTGGCTAAGATGTTGGAGGGAGTTTGCATGGAGGTGGGGATTGCAAATGTTGTGCAAATCATAACTGATAATGCAGCAGCATATGTGGCAGCAGGAAGACTTCTCCAAGATAAACACCCCTCAATTTTTTGGACACCATGTGCAGCTCATGTCCTTGACCTTCTTTTGGAGGACATAGGAAAACTAGATTGGGTCACACCAATTGTAGAGGACGCGAGGAGAATCACTAAATATATCTACAATCACCCTTGGGTTCTTCGCTTGATGAGGGAGCACACCCATGGGAAAGAATTGGTGAGGCCAGGTGTCACAAGGTTTGCAACGATCTTCTTAACGTTGCAAAGCATTCTTGGTTCTTTGACGGCTTTAAAACAAATGTTTGTGAGTAAATCATGGGATGACTCAACCTATTCAAAGAAGCCGGATGGAGATAACGTGTCAAGAATTGTGTTTGATGCTGAATTTGCAAAAAAGGCTGCAGAGATTGTGAAGGTAACTTCAATTTCAAAACTTTGAATTTGAATTCAAATTGAATAAATTTTTTGATGTCTTTCATTGTAAATTTGAAACTCTAATCTTTTTGCATTTTTATATTGTAATTTGTAGCTTTCAGAGCCCTTGGTTAGAGTGCTCCGCTTGGTGGATGGGGATAAAATCCCAATGGGATATCTTTATGAGGCCATGGATAGGGCCAAGGAGGCTATAAAAAATTATTATAAAGGGGACAGCCTCAAATTTGATCCCATTTGGGAGATTATTGACAGGAGGTGGAACCATCAACTCCACCAACCCATCCATGCAGCAGGCTACTTCTTGAACCCTCATTTCTTCCATTCAAGCACCTACTCAGATCCTACTGGAGAGGTTATGGAGGGACTCATGAAGTGCATTCAGAGAATGTCACCTAACCTTGATGCAGGAGACCTTGTTGTTAATGAAATCCAAAGTTATAGAGAAAAAAGGGGTGAACTCTTCTCTTTAGAGCTAGCAAAGAGAGCAATACACAATCAACCACCAGGTATAAATTTTGAAATTTACAAGTTACAAATATTGATAATTTGATAAAATATGTTTTCAAATTTCAACTTTTGAGTTTTGACTTTCCTTTCTAAGTTTCTAGGTTCTCTTCTAACTCTTAATTTGTTTTTTGTAGATGTTTGGTGGTCAAATTGGGGTGGAAATACCCCACATCTCCAGCAATTTGCCCTCCGTGTCTTATCGCAGCCTTGTAGCTCTTCCAATTGTGAGCGCAATTGGAGCTTGTTTGAGGCCATCCACACAAAGAAAAGGAACAAACTAGCTCAGAAACGCCTGAATGACCTTGTGTATGTGCAATATAATCTTCGGCTGCGCAAAAAACAAGTTAAGGAGATATCAGATGATCCAATTGATTTGGATGAGATAGATCCATACAATGATTGGATAGGGCAAGATGAGCAACCTCCATTGTTTTCTGACAATGAGATTTATGACTTTGAGCGACAAGCAATGGAGGACGAGGGTGGATTTGCATTCTCATTGGATGACATTGAGGATGATCCTGAGGAGGAGTCATTGGCAGTGCCAGAGCCACCGGTAGTAGCCTCTGCATCCAGGATGGAGGTTGAGGAGCCACAGCAGATGCCTACAACTACAGCCGCTCCCGTAGTGAGAACACTGAGAAATACTAGACATGGGAAGAGGAAGATGTGAATTTGTAAAAGCTGAAATATATTAATGTTGTATTTACTTTCAGTTTTACAAAAACAATTTGCTATTTTCATTTTGTTTCAAACTATTAGTATACTATCAGCGTATTGAGCATTCCACATGGGGATGCGATTTTGTATCTAATTTTCTTTCAAATCAATCAAATATAACTAGACTCAGCTTGTTTCTTCTATGTTCTCATTTTATTGACTCATTGGATGCATCTTATCATTGAATTTTGCAAAAAAAAAGTGATTTTAATGAAGTTTAAGCAATTTTTTAAGTTGCCGAGTTTTTTCCGAACTTTTGCCGAGTTTTTTCCGTACCATATTTTCCGGGCTTGGCGAGTTTTTGCATTTGGCGAGTTTTGCAACTATGGCTGATTCTATTCAATATTATCCTATCATGTTGAGCTATTAAGTGAGATTATCTGTTGTTGTTAATGTCATTTATAATAATGGTGCAGAGGTTGTAAACACATTAAGGGGTCACCCTCCTGGGTCTTGTAGAGCCCGAAGTGTAGGAGGCTTCTTAAAGTCCTCGTCAGTTGTTCTAGGTCCTTCGAGCTTCCTTTGATTGGAATTGGTAGTTCCAGAGGTAGATTAGAAGACAAACTTGGTTACAGTGTAAAACAAAACCAACACAAAGGATAGTACTTGCTTTAGAATTTAGATTTGTTTTGATATCAGTCATTCATGTAAAACTATTTAAGATTATTACATACAAAACCTATACTTGAGACAATTAACAAGCAAATTCATCAAAAATTTTGCATTACATTTTTTTTCTGTGCTTAAATTCTACCTAGACCATCCTAGACTCAAAATTTTGACTGTCTGTAATGAGCCTTGAAATCCTTTTTATAAATAAACGGAGAAAAAAGTATTGGGCTCATTATAGTTACATTCATAATCATTTCAAAATTAATTTCATTTCGTTTGGGTCAGTTCCCGAACCATTATATTTAATCCTTCATTTACCACAAGAAAACAAAAAGGAAAAAAGAGTGCCAATCAATTGGTCGAAGATGCACATGCAAGCCTTCCAGAAGAGTTGTTATCAAAATTTTCACCAACACTGGGGAAGTCACCATTAGTACCAATGGAAAAAACCAATGAACTAGCCACAGGAGGGTTGAATCATCACAAAAGTACAAAAAACTGCACACCATTCAGTAGGAGAACATGGGTGCTACCCAGACTTGTCAGCAGCTGAGTAGACACCTTTGCTTGGTTTTATGACAAAAATTGGAGTTGCAACAATCACCTCATCATCTAAATCATCATAGGGCACAAGGGAAATAGGAAAATGGCCAAAATCAGGGCCAACTCCTCCTCCTTCACTTGAAGAACTATCTGAAATCACGACAAGAACATTGGGCTTCCCTGAACATACCCTAGGACCCTTACTTGGCCTCATTAATTCTTTCACAAACTCAATAGGCCCTTTTCCTCTAGACTAGACTAATTCTTCTGAAACAGTTCTATTTCTTAGACTGTAAGTACTCTTTACAACAATTTTCTCATCCTTCTTACATATACTCCTCTTACCCTTTTGGACAACTGGCATTTATGCCACAATGGGTTTGGCTTGAAATACATATGCAAATGGTTCCTGCATATTCAACCTCCTAGACTGTCAAACTAGTGTAGCAGGAGTACTTGGATTATTCATTTTCCTAGAGTAAAACACTAACCATAGCCTATCTTGTAGGAAAACACTAGCCACTACCTCCAAAGAGTCTCCACACACAAAGATGAAGACCCCAAGAGCCCTAGACAAGACAACACAGATTACAATTGAATTGCAACAACAATACTACATGCATGCACACTTACATACCAGAAGATATCACACAACCACCCCTGTAATACTTCATTTAATACTCAAAATTCTCTCCTCCAATACCTGCAACAATCATTTTTGTGCCTAGATAATTATAGTTGATCAAACAAACTACAAGAGATCCTCATTAAATAAGAGAATTAGAGGTGAGCTACATTTAATGGTCAAGCTGGCTCGCTCACGTGAACAAAAAATCAATCACTGCATGCTGGATATTGATCGTTGATCGTTCAAGATTTAAAACTTGATCGACACGGCTCATTAAGGATTGCCACTTGCTTTTATGCCCATACCTAGAAATAGTGATGAATTACTTTAAAACTACCACATACCCGTCCATATCCAAACTCCATCATTCTCAACATGTACACCATCAATCTTGGTTATCTTAGCTAGAAATCTAGCTCATATTTCTCATCGTGTCTTCCAGTTTTTCTTTTGGACCTTATGAAGTGATGGCCAAAAATCTAGCGATGAGATATGGGCCATTGATTTGGATTGCGGGAGGATCTTAACTAGAAATCTAAATTCCATCGCTCATTGCTCATTCACTTTTCATGGAGCAGTCTTAACTTGTGATGCACTAAGCCCATGCGATGGGGAGAAACTTCACCCATCCACGGTCATGGGTTTTCTTTAAACTACATGAAGCAACTGATGATAGTAGTAAAACTAGTGATGGTTTAAAAACTTAACCGCATCGCTCATCGGGGGTTACCATCTAGTGGTGAGAATGCAACATGTGATGGGCAATGAACTTGGGGCGGTATGAAAAATAGTGTATCACTTGTTGCAGGATGGATGTGGGTGGTCTCAAGGAAACACGCAATGAGCGATGAATCGCCATTGGTAGACTTAAGTGATGCTTAAAATCATGTGGGCATAAGTTTTTTTAAAATGGGGACCTTCTAGGCTCGATAAGTGACCAAACTATTGGGGCTGGTTAAAACAATGATAGCAAGGACCATAAGGTGCCACTTAAGTAACCAGTTACCTGACACAGCCAACCAATGAGAGAACATAAGTCGATAGGAGGATTAAGGGTATAAATGTATGGAGACCACAAAACCCTAAACCCTAGTAACAACAAGGAATAATAGATCACATCCTTGACCATTGAACTAGTGGGACAATGAAATTTTAGGATTCCACCAGTAGCTCTGACTGGGGATGTATGCCTCTTGCAAGCATAGCAAAAAACTAAAATCTCGAGTAGAAGCAGACCAATAGAAAAACACAAAAACCAAGGGAAAGAACAACAAAACATGTACATTGATTTCAAGGATATAAAATGTAGCTTTTATTTCCAATCCCAAAGGCCTTCTCTTATACTTTCTTAGGCTTCATTCTCCAAATTGGAGGCCCATGGCCCCCAAGAACTCAGGACTAGTTCTTTCCTCTATCAAATACCTTATCCTGCTCACATAGCAAAGGATCAACATGTGCATTACACATTTATGAGCAACCAGCATCACCATGATTGACATCATTGATTCTACTTGCTATGAAACTGTTCTATTAGTCAACTATTGCACCATAAGCTCATCTAATTGAACTAGAAAGATAAAACATTCATATTCCACTTGATTTGTGAGTTGTAGCATCAGATTCAATTTTTTCATCAAATTGAAATCCTTTATAAACACTCCACTATATACAGGGCCAAGCTTTTGAAGTATCAAAGAGAAAAGGATCATATCCAGCAACACCTTTATTATATTTAACATGAGTGTTATCCTCATTAGATGGAAGAAATTGTATGATAAGGTCTAGAAGATGAGGGATATCTATAAGGAATTCAAGTGCACATTCATATTGATTAACATCATGCTTCATGTTATTTGCACCCTTAGGTTACCCTCCACATAAATCAAACAATCCTGGAATGTCAACATAATCTGAAGACTCATCAAATTGTTTCTCTTGATCAACATGCAACAATGTCACTTTAAGACCAATATACCTATTTGGGTGCATAACTTGGTCATTTAAGAATGGGTTTCCTCCTTTTTCAATATGGATATCATCCTTTAGCATATATGTGGTTGACAATTAACCACTATTTCAAGCACATAGCTAGGTACCACATTAAAATGAGTATATTCATTTGTTTCTCCCTCAATACCAACACTGTATTCAGTATTGTCATCATGGACAATAACATCTTCATCTTCAAGTTCTTCATCTTGTGAACAATTGTCACATTTATTTATCAGCACATCTGAGTTACACCATTGGTAATTTTCAGATACAATCTACTCATTCACTTGTGGGAAAATGACTTCACAAATACTTGTACCATTGCATCTTTAATGTGACTGGGTAACTATTGAATAAAAGTTACCATCATCAAGGATAGAGTCAAAAACCTTAGTATCAGCCTGAATTACTTGTCTCATTCATACCATATCCTTCATATTCGCAAGTAGTACTTGCCAATAACTCATCAGGATTTTCAACAAAAAGTGGATTGTTTCTACACCAGTAGAGATCATTATTTGTCATCTCACATACTAATAAGGTTTCACCATATAAAGGGTTTTACCACACCTTCATTGTTATCATGAAAACCTCTACCTCCTCAGCATGGAGGTCTAAATCTTCCATATCATCATTATATTCAAAATCATTATAATTACTAGAAGAGCATATAGATAGATTCTCAATTTCATTCACATCATCAATGGTTAACATCTTTGACTCACATTCTAAAAATTTATTGTCAAATAAATCAACAAACCTTTCAATATTATAAATTGGCAATGATGTTGATTCAAGATCCATGTGCTTGTTGAGATGTACATTCTAATCATTTAATAATAAAACCCTTCTTTCCTCCATAAGCACATCATCATCATCTTCATGCGTAGCTCGCATCTCCATATCTTCATATAAATAATTGAACTGTAGATTTTGGTTCCTAGGACTTCTCTAGCTCTTCTAGGGTTTTCACCTAAAAGGAGAGAGATAGGGGAAAAAATGCTAACTAGTTCATTCAAACTATGTTATGTGTAGTGTTGTCTAATCTAAATGAAGTAAACTAAATGCAATTAAATGGTTTAGAAAGCTAAAATATGAATGCAAAACTAAGATTTAAACTATGTTGGAAAAAATGTTGGGATATGCAAACAATGAACTAAATGATAAAATAATGTAGAACATAAAGAAATAGGATGAAACAGAGTGCACTTGGGTAAGAATTAATGAATCTGGAATGTTGTGAATGTTGATTGAAGTTACTAAAATTTAAAAGTGGGACTCATTCGCCTAGGGTGGCGAATTAGTCCTGCTCCTAGTGAAAAAGTGTTAGAAACTGGGTTTCTAACTGTCAAGATCCCGAATCTAACAAAATTTAGATTTTCATTCCTAAAGTGGGACTCATTTGCCACTGGTGGTGAATCAGTCCTCTCCCAAAATTCTAAAAAATCAAGAGACAACTCTGCAACACCAGATCTGGAAATCTTTGATTGTCGAGTTGTCAAAGTCAATTTTGTAGGAAACAGATAGAAAACCTTCTCCAAGCTTGAACTACGAATGAGTTGACTTGAAGCACCTAGTTGACTTATTGACCAATCTTCAACCAATCTTCAACACCAAAAAACTTGTTAAATCTACATACAAAATTCTGCAAACACACATGCAATAGGGGGAAAATGGTTGAGGGTTAGCAAATAGGGGTTTGCCTTGGTCAAACCCCACTTTTGGTAATCAAATCCTTAATGAAATAATGATATGAAAGAGGATGATAAGCTAATAACATGCAATAGCTATCAACTTACCAAACCCTTGATAGTGCAAGTCTGAAGTAATGTCAATGGATGCTCCAAAGTACTTGAATTGATGTTTTAAGATGCTTGAATGCTTGAGATATGAGATTGAATGCTTGAATGAATGAGGAGATTGTAGGAGATGTAAAATTAGGTGAAAATCATTTATTTATACAATCTTGTGCCTTAGTTACTTGTTCATACCTCATCACAAGCCGACATCAAGTGTTTTTGAATAAAAACCAAAAAGGAAATTTAAAAAAAATTGAATTTGGAGCCAAGGGAGACTCATTTGCCACCCGTGGTGAATGGGTCCCACCTAGGACCTAAAAATGGGTGTTAGGAATTATCTTGCATTTAATGTTGTTTGTCAGGCTAACATTCAAAAATATACTTAATTAAAGCATATGAGAGCATAAAGGGGCCAAATAAAGCATAAGAAAGGTGTAAATAGTGAAGTTGTGCCTAGAAAAGCATGAAATCTTGTTACAAGACTTTACAACACTTCAAAATAGGACTTATTTAATGATGAAAAGGTGATTTTTAGGTGAATTGTAATGAATAGAGTCTAGAAGAGTGTAGAAGTGTCTTACAACACTTCACAACACCTTCACAAGATGTCATTATTTGAATTTTAGTACCTAAATATGCATGTTCAAGCCATGTTAGTTCATAAAATCAAAGAAAAATATATCAAATACCATGAAACAAGACCTAAAAGGCCATGAAAATGACAAGGGGCCATTTTTCTACGACACATTTAGCCCCCAATTTAGTGAGAGGATGAACTTGCTTCAAACTCACACTAAAATAGCCATGAATATCAAGGGGAGGGTTCAAATGTACTTATGTTAGCAAGATGGAATAACAACAATCAAGAGGGATGATCAAGCCCCCAAGATGAAGATCCCATGGAAAACTAAACATAAGAACAAAGTAACATGCAAGTGTTGAGAGTCAGATGAAGCTTCGATCGTCAATCCAACTAGTTTTGGATTAGATCTAGGCTAATTGTTTGAAAAAGAGAATGTGTATTCACTCTAGGGTGACATAACACATAATGGTCTACTAGGTGAGAAGTCCCAAATGTACTCACTCTAGGGCCACAAAACTTCTAGCTGTTTGCAGGGTGAGAAAGCCCAAAAAGGTAAGATACATATGCTAGTTGGTATGCACACACAAACAAAAAGGTGGTTATGGGGAAAAGTAATGTGTCTAGGTGGGCTTCCCACTCAACCATATTAAAGTTATACCTCATGATAAATTTAACAAGGCGCCACAAGGAAAAATGTCATGAACAAAAGGAAGGTACCATAGTCATGCAAGTTGCGTTATGCAAGGTGGAAAAAATGCAAAATGTAAAATGTAAAAATGTAAAATGAAAGATGTTCAAAGGTGTCTTGTTAAGTTCGTGCAAGGTCAGTCACTTAGGGAACATTGTGTCTAATGTCTCCAAGAGAGGACCAATCAAAGAATCTTATATTCACATATTAGGGGATGCAGTGCATCACATCAGGCCACCAAGAGGAATGTAGTATGCTAAGATAGATCACACTTATGAAGGACATCACACCCAATGTTATCCACAAAGTGACAAACACATCACATAAATGACAAGGCTACACTAGGAACCAAGAATGCAAATGAATTATGGTAATGTATGCCCCCCACTTTAAAGGAATTGCTATACACCATTCTATGAGCAATTACTTTAAAGTAGCGAAGGAAAGAAAATGCAAAAAGAAAACAAGACATAAGAGCCAACTTGGAAATCCCCATGCCAAGTCATCCTTTTTGAAGTTAGGTTGCATCATGTCAAAGAGAGTGGAAAAAAAAGAAAGGGAGTTGTCCCCCATAATAGAGCACACCAAAAACATAAGGGATCTATGGATTTGGGGTCAGTATGTTCATTGTTGCAATGTTTTTATGAAAGAGCTCAGAACTGTCATCATTCCCCAAAGCACATAGAACTAGAATAATGACACAAAGAGAAAAACAAAGTCCATTTTGGGTCAACATGGAAGAGACATTGCCGTCTCGATGCTTTGCATCATCCCCAAAAGTAAAATACAAGCTAAAAGAAAGAAAACAAAAAGGTGAAAGAAAAATGAGAAAAAGCTTTTAGGTCAACATGAAGGAGACATTTCAGTCTCAATGCCTTGCGTCATCCCCAAAAGGAAAACAAAAAACAAAAAGATAAAAAGACAAGGACCTTTTGGGTCAACATGGAAGAGACATAGAGCGTCTCTATGCTTTGCATCATCCCCAAAAGGAGAACACAAAACAAAAGTAGAAAAGTGAAAATGCACGACAAACAGAAGAATAGAGGTATGCATAGAAGAAGTGTACAAAGAGAGGGAACATAAAACACACAATACGAGGGAACACGATATGCACATGAAAGAAAACAAAAAGGAAAAAAAATAAAAGAGAAAATAAAAAAGGCTAGTTATGCAAATGCAATTCAACCATCTAACAATTCATTCACCTCCCAATCATGTTTAGTGTAATGTGATGGTGGTTGACTATCCAAAGGAATGATTGCAACTGTCAAACTAGGAGTCATACTAGGTTTGTCACTTGGTTGAGAGGATTTATCATATAAGCTCATTGTAGATTAAAATAGAGAATTTAGGTCATTATGCACTTCATCATCTATTTTTGCTATCATTGCATCATCATCATCATCAAGATTAATGACAACAGGAGGACGAAGGGTGATTTCTAAGGATGGAAGTATCAAAATTTGTGGCTATTGGATTGGTTCATTTTGTTGTGATTGTTGTACTAGACTATCTTATGGCAGGTCAGGAGAAGGAGGGTGGCCATCTATTACTTTTTTCAAAGGTGGAGGTTTATTTTCTTTATTTTCTTCCATGCGAGATTGATGAGCAAGGAGACGACGACGATGCCTGTGTTCCCTAGCACAGCGGTTTCATTTAATTCTAATTTGGATTTGTTGAGGTCTAAGAGTGGATTGAGTCATCATAGGTTCTTATGCTTCCAAAGAGGGAGGAACAAAAGAAACTGAAGAAGATGGGTCAAACACTTTCTCTTTTTCTTTATACACTTGTTTAATGCAAGGAGGCATGACGAGATTGGTTTCATTTTATGTTGGTCATTTAAATGATGGTGGGGAATTGTGTGAGGGTGGTTGTTCATGAGGTTGTGTGGTTTTTTCAATGTCGGACTCAAGTTGAAGCATGGTTTCATCTATGATAGGAGGTGTGGAAGTGGACGAAGATCCATTATGAACAGAAAATTCACAAATATATTTGGCTTTGAACTTTTGATAAGCTATGAAAAAGAATTCCTTTCGAGGGGTGATGGGTTCCATGGGTGTAGGCCAAAAGGATTCTAATGAAAAATCACCTTTGGAAGATAAGGGATTAAAGCCACTATGGTGTATGGTGAATATCTCATTGTCATGTGGAAACTTCAAACACTTGTGAAAAATGGATGGGATTGCTTTCATTGAGCGAAGCCAAGGGTGGCCTAGTTGCAAAAGAAATTGATCTGATTGTGGAATAATTGAAAATGTTACATCCGAAGTTTTAGGTCCTATTTGTAAGGGGAGTACGATTGATCTTATTGTAGGACATGCAAAACCAGTACGTGTATTAATCCATGCAATCAATTTATTATAATCATCTTGATAGAGATCATGTAATACTAGAAAATCCTATGTGATCACATTCTCGCCACAAGCGGGATCTATTAATATCCTATTACTGGGCTTATCATAGATTCGACCAGCTATGTAGAGTGGACCATTAGGAAGTTTTTGTAGTATGTCTTTAGCAAAAAAAGTGATATCAAGAGATTTAGTGGTTTGTCCCTTATAAGGGATAACATCTATCATAGCCACAAGTTTATCTATAGGACTACCTTCAGTAATAGGTGGTAGTATATCATGTTGTTCATTGTTTGTATCAATAGTCATTACATCAGTGTTTAAAGGTTTGCTAGCCTTAAAAAAATGTAGTGTGTTTAGGCATGGGATTGGTGAAAATTTGTAAGTTCTAGTTAGGGGGTGCAACAGACTTATTGCCTTGATCATTAACACCTGTAATGGACAAATGACCTAACTCAATGAGGTCTTGAACTAAATGTTTTAGATGCTTGTAGTGTTTAGTGTCATGTCCATTTTGGTGATGAAAAAGATAATAAGCGTTAGGTTTAAAGGTGGGTGGTAAGGGCTGATTTGGATCAAGTGGTCTAATGGGTGGCAAAGTGAGCATGCATTGTTGAAGTAACTGGTTCATTGTGTTATGGAGGGTATCGGGTAAGGGAGTAAATTATCTCTTCGGGTCCCCATAGGTATAAGGCACCACTACTTTAACAACTACGACTTTATTTTGAACTATTTTGGTTGGTTGAAGTTGTGATGGAGGAGGCAAATTGAACTATAAAAAGCCTCTATCTGGTTTATGAAATTTTTGTGTGTTATTTTTGTTTTGAATGTTGTGTTTGGGTTTTTCAGCTCAGTTAGAAGTGTATTTTGAATCACGACTTGAAACTGAGTTATGGTATTCACACAAGGTTGTTCATAAATGCATGAATGAAGGGAATTTTATCATGGTTATTTTATCCTAAAGTTTTTTGTGCAAGTTTTTGAGAAACATCTTTTGCAGATGTGCATCAGGAATCTTGACATCAATTTGAGCATACAAGGATTGGTATCATGAGATAAAATAAGTTACTTTTTCATCTATGTTTTTTCTACATCACATGAGGTTAGCCATTGTCTTTTTAGGTGTCATGTGAACTTGAAAGTGACTAATGAAAGCATCCACTAATTCATTGAAGGATCAAATGGAATGATTAGGAAAATTTAAAAACCACTCTAAGGCAGTATCTTTCAAGGTCCTTGGAAACAATTTGGCTAAAAGTTTATCATCAAGGACAAAATCACTGCATAAAGCTATATAAGGATTGACATGGTTGATAGGGTCTCCTTTGCCTCTGTATTTCTCAAACCAAGGCATTTCTATCCCTTGTGGCATCGGGGTATGTAATACTTCTAAGGATAAGGGGCTACTACGTACATGAAATGTGTGTAGAGTGTTTTGACATTGGCTAATGATGGAAAGTTGGTGTTGCATGGAAGAAATGGTGTTAAGGAGTTGTACAAGGATAGGGTCAAGGGTAAGTGGGTTGAGGTGGAAGAGAAAATGGTGATGGAGTATAAGTGATGTTAGGGGAAGTGAAAGGAATACTAAGGGGGGTGAAGGTGGTGGAAGGGACTTGCGATACCACAAGAGAACTAGGAATGCTAGTTGGAATCAAGGAAGAAGTGGCCGCATAATTAACCTAGTGCATAGTTGTGTGGACTTGCGGATTGGTATAAGTTGGTATGGAATCTATGGTTGAAAGGGGATAACTTGAGGTCCTCCTTGGCTTACATGAATGTTTGCAGATTGAGTATTAGAAGAGGCATGTTTATTTTAAATCTCAGAAATTTTCTTCATCATTTGCAAGTCATCATCACTTTCAATTAAGCGATGATGGTTTTTAATGATGGGTATGGAAATGGTGGAAAAAAATTCAAGTGCCAAGTCTTATTGTAAATGTGCAAAATACTCATGAATATTAATGATTTTTTCTTGCAAGAGGGAGTTGTTGTGGTTGTCAGCATTCATTGGATAGAAAGGTGAAGGCATAGAAGTGGTATTGTCAATGCCTAATGCACCATTGTCCATACTCGAAGTAGGATCTCTTGAGATCCCAAGGTCCACAATGAAAGTGCTATCACAGTAGGCCATGAGTCTAGAACTTCTTTTCACTAAAGTATTATCAATGGGGAACCAAACACTCATACAAGTACCACAAAGGAGGGGGTGAAATAAAATGAAAGGTAATCTAAGATGTCTAAATGAAAATAACATAAATGTTGCTAACTATAATAGAGAACTAACTACAGAAAACATAAATGCAGAAAAATGCCAGAAATGTTTTTTCAAAAGTGCAGAGGGATTGATTTGCCCAGGGTGGCGAATGAGTCCCAGTATGATGTTTTTGTGTGATTTTCATAAATTTGAGTGTGATTTTACTGATCTACAAAATGCAATTAAGGATGAAAAATGCATATTTTTAGTTTTTTCAATGAGATGCAATGCAAAAATGAAATCTAAATGAAGCTTTCACTAATGCAATATGAAAAGTCCTAGAATGCAAAAACAAAACAATGTCCTAATTGAACATTGTTGCAGGAGTAATCTAGGATGCAATATGAAAATGAAATCAGGAATGCAAAGAGTTCAAAATTTGGGTTCACCAAAATGAACCATAGATTTTTGGTTCCTATGACTTCTCTAGCTCTTCTAGGGTTTTTCACCTAAAAGGAGAGAGATAGGGCCAAAAATGCTAACTAGTTCATTCAAATTATGTTGTGTAGTGTTTTATAATCTAAATTAAGTAAACTAAATGCAATTAAATGGTTTAGAAAGCTGAAATATGAATGAAAAACTAAGATTTAAACTATGTTTGAAAACACATTGTGATATGCAAACAATGAACTAAATGATAAAATAATGCAGAACAAAAAGAAATAGGATGAAACAGAGTGCACCTGGGTAAGACTTGATGAATCTAGAATTTTTTGAATACCGATCAAAGTTACTAAAATTTCACAGTGGGACTCATTCACCTAGGGTGGCGAATTAGTCCTGCTCCTGGTGAAAAAGTGTTGAAAACTGGTTTCTGACTGTCGGGATCCAGAATCTGACAAAATTCAGATTTTCAGTCCTAAGGTGGGATTCATTCACCATTGGTGGCAAATAATTCCTCTCCATAAATTCTAAAAAATTAGGAGATAACTCTACAACACCAGATCTAGATATCTCTAATTGTTGGGTCAAAGTCAATTCTGCAAGAAACAGACAGAAAACCTTCTCCAAGCTTGAAATATGAATGAGTTGAATTGAAGCACCTAGTTGACTTATTGACCAATCTTCAACACCAAAAATCTTGTTAAACCTACACACAAAATTCTGCAAACATACATGCAATAGGGGAAAAATGGTTAAGGGTTAGCAAATAGGGGTTTGCCTTGGTC
Source organism: Sequoia sempervirens (assembly GCA_007258455.2). Classification (NCBI taxonomy): domain Eukaryota; kingdom Viridiplantae; phylum Streptophyta; class Pinopsida; order Cupressales; family Cupressaceae; genus Sequoia; species Sequoia sempervirens. The sequence goes on along the minus strand of VDFB02281492.1, from coordinate 535,278,869 downwards.
AAACCCCACTTTTGGTAATCAAACCCTTAATGAATTAATGATATGAAAGAGGATGATAAACTAATAACATGCAATATCTATCAATTTACCAAACCCTTGAGAGTGAAATTTTGAAGTAATGTTAATGGATGCTCCAAAGTGCTTAAATAATGCTTGAATTGATGTTGTAAGATGCTTGAATGCTTGAATGAATGAGGAGATTGTAGGAATATAAAATGAGGTGAAAATCATTTATTTATACAATCTTGTGCCTTAGTTACCTATTCATACCTCATCACAGGCCGACATCAAGTGTTTTTGAATAAAAACCAAAAAGGAAATTTTAAAAAAATTGAATTTGGAGCCAAGGGAGACTCATTCGCCACCCGTGGTGAATGGGTCCCACCTAGGACTTGAAAATGGGTATCGGGAATTATCTTGCATTTAATGTTGTTTGTCAGGCTAACATTCAAAAATACACTTAATTAAAGCATATGAGAGCATAAAGGGGCCAAATAAAGCATAAGAAAGGTGTAAATAGTGAAGTGCCCAGAAAAGCATGAAATCTTATTACAAGACTTTACAACACTTCAAAATAGGACTTATTTAATGATGAAAAGGTGATTTTTAGGTGAATTGTAATGAACAGAGTCTAGAAGAATGTAGAAATGTCTTACAACACTTCACAACACCTTCACAAGATGTCATTATTTGAATTTTAGTACCTATATATCCATGTTCAAGCCATGTTACATCATAAAATCAGAGAAAAATATATCAAATACCATGAAACAAGACCTAAAAGGCCATGAAAATGACAAGGGGCCATTTTTCTACAACACAATAATCATAAGTAGAAGGGTCATAAGCATGTTCATCAACATATTTATCATATTTAGCCTTATGCTCAGGATCATCATACTGAACACACACATCTTTATCTTCAAATTCCTTATCACTCACATAGTTAACATGCTCCATTGATAGCAAATCCAAATTACATTCTAGGTATGCATCATCTATAATTTGTTCCTTCACTTGTGGACAAGTGACATCATGAGCATTTATATCATTGCATTCTTCATGTGAGGAATATGCTTCTAAATCATCCTCAAAAGAGTAGTTACAATCCTCAGAGAAGCATTCAAAAACCTCAACTTCATCATGATTGTCATCATAAGAATATTTATCACTACATAGACCATGTTCAAAATTTTCAGAGTGGATGCTTAGTGATGCACTTTCAAGGTCATGATCAATGGTTTGTAATGAAATATCAACAACACATGCATTATTTTCACTAATCACAACATGACATGGAATAATACTTTGTATCTCATTTAATTCTCCATCACCTGAGATATAAGAAGAAAAGAATTCATGCATATTTACTTTGTTATCATCCCATGTATCCTTTTCTTCATCACTATTGTGTTGCTTAGTGTATGTGTTATTTGTGAATTGATTACAATGTTCATCTTTTGGCATATTCTTTTACTTATTTGCTCTATCTTTTTATCCTTTTCAAGAGAATAGTTCTTGTATCCATTTTGAGAATCCACATTTTGTGCATAACCACACTTGGTTGATTCTACAATCTTTATCCAATTAGGTATTTGGTCAAAACTATGGGGCTTCAATTCCTTAGGAAAAGTGCTCAACCCATATTCATAAATCTCACAAAACAAATCAATACACACTGAATCCTCAGGTTTGAAATTTTTGGGGACTTCTATCAAAGCATCCAAAAATCTTGGAAATAGTTCACATGACGATTCTCCCTTGTGTCTCTTCATTTCATACAATTCATGCACAAAATACTTTTGATGAACATTGCTTAAATTTTGTTGGCATTCAACTTGAAGCTCACTATGATCTGCATATTGTGATGATGGAGAAATCATAGAAGTAGAAGCATTGTCATCTTGGCAATCATTTCTATTATCTGATTCATGAATTTCATTTACATGAGGTGTAATAGGATGACCAACACTTGCATCCAAATATCCTTTCATTATTGAGTATTTCAAATTATTCTCAATATCAATGGCATTTTGATATGACTGATGTAATGTGACGGGCTCTTTATCCCTTAATAGATAGCTCATCTTACTATCAAATGCACCAAGATATACAACTAGACATTCAACATGATGTGGTCTTATACTTTTTGTAGTTTCCCTTATTGCCTTTGTAAATCTAAGATTGAAAGCAGGGACCAACTCATCCTCATTTTTATGGATTTCCATAAAGTTTTTCCTCACCACACTTGGATTTAGGCTTTCACCAAATTTTTCTACAAAGGCTATCTTAAATTGATTCCATGAAGCTACAGAACATGCTGATAAATATGAGAACCAATCTCTGGCATCATCCTTCAAATATTGAACAAAAAACTTCATGACAACATCTTCATGATTTACCTCATAATCCCCCATCACATCCAAGAATGTTTGCAAATGCTTAGAGGCTAATTCTAAACTTTTCCCTATGAATTTGGGAAAATATTTCCTAAAAATTTTAGGAATCAGGTTTGGGAAACCTATAATACCACTAAAAGCTAATGGAATATACCTCTCAATAGAGAAATCCCTTTGAGGGACTGGTAAAAACTATTTTCCCTGCATACTTTTACTTGCTATTTCATAGGGAAACCCTCTAAAAGGTAGAATTCAAAAGTGTAACATACTTCTCAAATCATTACAGATATTACATGTTACACATTGGAAGTATGAAAATAACTAGTACTATTCCCTTTCTTAATGTAATTTCATCAAATAGGGAATCATTTATCATTTCAAGTCTCAAAGATTTCTCATGAACTAATTTCAAATAGAATAATACTTTCTTTAGATTTATGAGAATACTTGGAAAATTGTAGCAATTGTTTACCTTTAATCCTGACTGCTAATTCTACAAATTTGGAAATCCTCTTCACATTTTAACTGGTTCTTTAGACAAAGTCATCACCTCTTTTCACAGAGGAATAAACTTCAAGTAGTATGAAGTTCTTTCAAGAGTAAATCATGTTCTAGGTTTTCTTCAACAATGGAGTCAAACATAAATTCTTTGATCTTTGGTGCCACAAAAATACTTCCAGGTAAAAGAACTACTCAATTATCTGAACGAGATGTTCATATCCACCAAATGCTTGACTTTATGCAAATGGATATTTCTCTGCTTCTCCCCAGCAGAGTCACCATTTCTTTTGGTGACTCAAATGGGAAAATAAGACTCCACAATTTTCAAGATCCGGTTACAAACTATTTTAAATCTTTAATGACTCTTAAGGCTAGATAACCTTCTATTAGATATTTCTCAAATTCTCCCTAGTGGATTCACCATTTTTGTTGGTGTTTTTTCTAGCTAAACCCCATAATTCTCTAAAGGATAGCCAATCCTTATGTTCAATAAATTCTTAGGATAGTGGCTAACACACTAAGTAAAGAATTTTGAGATCTTTACTCCTGCACTTTAGGTTCTGTGGGACCAGGGAGTGCATTTCCTGATTTATGTTCATTCTAATTTTTTAAATGGAGAACACTTCTTCACAGATGGGTTCCCACTAAAGGAAAATAAACAAAATTCACTAATGATAGTTACATTTAATAATAATTTAAAAATTAATTTCATTTCATTTTGGTTAGTTCACGAATTGTTATATTTACTGTTGAGAAGATGTTGATGCACAACATTCTTTAATGAACTGAATGAGAATATTTCTTTAGTCTTCTATTATAATTCTAGGGTTGAAAATATTTGCACTTCTAGGGTTCTAATAGAACACTATAAACTTGTAAAAGGAGTTGGTGCTCCTATAATCTTGTAAAAGTTGATGCTTTTGTTTGAAATGGAGTTGGTGCTCCTAAATGTGATAGATTTGGTGCTCTAAGTGAATAAAGGAAATATTTTTCGAGTGGTTTTTTATACCCCAAGAGGGTTTTTCCACTCTGGACAATTTTTGGTGTTATGTGATATTTTTATGTGTGTTTGATTCATTTATTTGAAATGCATAATATTGTTGATATCAATCATTTATTTTCTGCCCATTCCTTAAATTATCCTGCATAAATAGTTCAATTAAAGGCTTTGATTAGTGTGCAAAATTTTTCAATCTAGTCTATGTTAATTTGATTTGCAACACATACCATTCTATCTAAATTCATGAGAAGTTAGGTTTTCAATAAGCCATTTGATAATTTGTTTTCAAAGTTTAAAATTTGTAGTTCTTATAAATCATTGATTCACCCCCCCTCTTAGTGATTTCAATATTCCAACACAATCATCATGGAAAGGTAACTTATTCCATTGTTTCATGCTTCATTCCTTTCTTTCATCATTTTGGTTTAATTACCTAAACGGGGTTTGACCAAGGCAAACCCCTATGCCCTAACATTCAACATTTCTTCTCCTCTTCTTTTGTGTTTGTAGATTTAGGTCTCTTGGAAGCTTAGGAATCATTGAAGATCAAGTTTCAAGGTTTCAAAATTATTCTCACCATTCATCAAGTCAAAATATCAACAAAAATCCATTTTCAGACCCATAAATCAGAATTTCAGAAGTGGACACCTGTAGGGCATCAAAGTGCAGATCGGAAGCCTCAAAATCCACTTTTGAAAAATTAAAAATTCAAAAGTGGACTCATTCACCAAGGGTGGCGAATGAGTCCCACCCAAGGTCAATTTTTGGATTTTTACATTTTTGAGTACCCTTTTGTCAGAAACGGGCTCTGGTACAGTTTGGAAGAACTGGGACTGATTCGCCCAGAATGGTGAATGAATCCCACTAGGCCTAAATTTCAGCATCAACAGCATTTAAAATGTGATTTCAAATCTTCTTTAACATTCCAAGTGCACTCTTTCAATTTGGTCCATTTATGTTGTAGTTTTCTATTCATTTCCAAGCATTCTTGCATAGCACAATGTGTTTTCAAACAAGTCATAATTCTTAGATTTTGCATGCATGTTTGATCAATTTCATAGTTTAGCAGCACTTAGATCACTCCATTTACATCATATCACATTTCAAACATCCCAATTTGAGTGTCACATAAGAATTTTTGGATCTAATCTCTCTCCTTTTAGGTGAAAAAACTATGAGACTAAGAGAGTCCATTGGGTCCAAAAATTTGTCACAACCTCATCATTTGAATCATCATAGGGCATAAGGGAAATAGGAAAATGAATAGAATCAGGGTTGACTCCTCCTTCTTCACTCAATGAACTATCAAAAATCACAATAGGAACACTGGGCTTCCCTGAACAGACCCTAGGACCCTTACTTGACCTTGTTAATTCTTTCACAAACTCAACAGACCCTTTTCCTCTAGACTTGACTAATTCTTCTGAAACAGTCCTATTTCTCAAACTATAAGTACTCTTGACAACAATTTTATCATCCTTCTTATGTATAATCCTCTTACCCTTTGGGACAATTGACATTTCTACCACAATGGGTTTGGCTTCAAACACATATGCAAATGGTTCCTGCATATTCAACCTCCTAGACCATCAAACTGGTGTAGCAGGAGTACTTGGCTTATTCATTTTCCTAGAGTAAAACACTAACCAAAGTCTATCTTTCAAGAAAACACTAGCCACAACCTTTAAAGAATCTCTACAGAAAGAGATGAAAACCCCAAGAGCCCTAGACAAGACAACACAAAGTACAATTGAACTGCAACAACAATACTACATACATACACACTTACATACCAAAGGATATCACACATCCACCTCTACAATACTTCATTCAATACTCAAAATTCACTCCTCTAGTACCTATAATGATCATTTATGTTCCTAGATAATTAAAGTCGATCAAACAAACTATAGGTGATCCTCATTAAATAAGGGAATTAGAGGCGAGTTGCATTTAATGGCCACCTTGGATCACTTTTGTGAACAGAAAATAAATCATTGCATGTTGGATCTTGACCGTCGATCATTCAAGATTTAAAACTCAATCGACGAGGCTCATTAAGGATCACCACTTGATTTTATGTTGGTACTTAGAAATATCAATGAAGTTCTTTAAAACTACCACGTACCCGTCCATATCAAAACTCCATCATTCTCAACATGCTCACCATTGATCTTGATAATCTTAGCCAGAAATCCAGTTCATATCACTCATCGCGTTTTTTGGTTTTGTTTTGGGACCTCATCAACCGATGGCCGAAAATCCAATGATGAGATATCAACCATTGATTTGGATCGCAAGAGGATCTTAGCTAGAGATATAAATCCCATTGTTCATCGCTCATTCACTTTTCATGGAGCAGTCTTAACTCGTGATGCACTAAGCCCTCGCGATGGGGAGAAAATCCACCCATCTTTAGTCGTGGGTTCCCTTTAAACTGTGTGAAGCAACTAGCGATAGTAGTAAAACCAATGACGGGTTAAAAACTTAACCACATCACTCATCGAGGGTTATTGTCCAGCGGTGAGAACACATGTGATGGGTGATGAACCTGAGGCAGTATGAAAGACAGTGTATCACTCATCATGGGATGGACGTGGATGGCCTCAAGGGAACATGCGATGAGTGATGAACCACTGATGGTAGACTTAAGTGATGCTTAAAATCACATGGGTGTAAGTTGTTTTAAAAGGGGGGCCTTCTAGGCTCAACGAGTGACCAAAGTATTGGGGCTAGTTAAAACAATGATAGCAAGGACCATAAGGTGCCACTTAAGTAATCAGTTACCTAACACAAATGGTCAATGAGGGAACATAAGCTAATAGGAGGATTCAGGGTATAAATGTATGGAGACCACAAAACCCTAAACCCTAGTAACAATAAGGAATAATCGATCACAAGCTTGACCATGGAACTAGTGGGACAATGAAATTTTAGGGTTCCACCATGTCCAGTAGAAGGAGGTGAAAATTTTCCTATAATTTCTAATACCCAAACTGCAAAGGGCCATATCAGAACTTGAGATTGAATTTCAATAGCAGGAGCATGATTCAAATTGCTATGTTCTTGACATTTATGACATCAAATAGTTGAATATCATATCATACCATACACTTGATTTTTCCTCATTTGTCATTAAAACTTCTTCCATTATTTTTTTGATCGAAGGTTTCATGATTGGGTGAATAGTGAATGAAATTTTTTGAAGGATCTTGAGGGGATATAAGAGAGGCAATAGTTGCCATTGCATTAACAAGCTGATTATCTTTTCATGGGATGTTATCAATAGTAAATGTTTGAAATCTCTCTAACAAGTGCATGATAAGATCCTTGTATTTGGATAATTTGTCATACTTTGCTCAATATGTTCCATTATTTGTTTAATTACTAACTATGAGTCACCAAAGATCTTAATATCTTTGACACCCATGATCAAAGCAACACACAACCCAGTAATTAATGCCTCATACTCAATTGTGTTATTTGTACATATGAAATCTAATTGATACAACAAGGGAATAGACTTTCCTATAGGCGGAATTAATATAACCCCAGTGCCAAAGCCTGTTCTACACTTAGATCCATCAAAAAATAATTCCCATGTAGGAATGTCTATTGTCAACACACTGTCATTGGGAAAAGAGTCGTTGCTAGGTAGTTCTAGAGGAGAAGGAGCATCAACTAAGTGGTTGTTCAAGGCTTGGCCTTTAATTTATTTTTGTGAAACACACTTAAGGTAAAACTCAGTCAACAACATTACCCATTTAGCTAAATATCCTGATAAGTTTTTTTTATTAAAAATATGTTTAAGAGGATCAAATTTTCATGACTTGTATTTCTGCATTTAGCAAATAGTATCGTAACTTACTAGTAGCGAATACAAGAGCCAAACATTGTTTTTCGATTGGTGTGTACCGCATTTCATAACTAATTAAAGTTCAACTAATGTAATAAACAAGATGTTCTTTACCATTGTCATCTTACTGAGCCAACAATGTTGCAAGAGCATGGGTAGATGCAGTGATATAAAGGATGAATGGTTTGTTTGGCATAGCGGGTTGTAAAATGGGCGAAGTTGCAATGTATTCATTCAAACGCTCAAAGGCTTGTTTACAATCCTCATTCCAATCAAAATGCACATCCTTTTAGAGGAGATGTGTGAATGTTAATGTTTGATTGGCTAAGGATGAAATAAAAATGATGGATGACTTGAATTCTTCCTTGTAATGTGCACAATTGAGAAATGTTCCTAGGAGGTGGCATGTTGATTATAGCATCAATTTTCTTTGTGTCAACCTCAATGCTCTATGAGATATGATAAACCCTAAAAATTTTCCACTATCTACTCCAAAGACACTTTTTTGGATTTAGTTGGATGTTGTATTTATGCATCCATTCAAATATATTTCAAAGGACACACAACAGCACAATAGGAAATTAGCGCTAGATTTTGCACTGGATTTTAGTGTATTTTGAGTGCATGAATTGAGCAATTTGGTTGGCACTAAACTCGGCACAAAAAGGCATGGTCAGTTCGGTGCCATATTTTGCACCAACATTTTCGTCAGAATTGGTGCCAGATTTAGCGCCAAATTTAGCACCAAAAAATTAGACCACCTCCATTAGCACCCAAAATAGTGTTGGGAAGTAATGACGAAAATTGTGCCAAAATTGGCGCCCAATATGGCTTCTAGTTTTGCTTCCATGTCTACTCCCATTTTTGCTTCTAGTTTTGCTTCTAGTTTTGCCTCGAGGTTTGCTTCCAATTTTTCTTCCAATTTTGATTCCAAGTTTGCTTCAGGTTTTGCTTCCAGTTTTTCTTCCGGTTTTTCTTATGGTTTTCTTTCCAGTTTTGCTTCTAGTTTTGCTTCCGATTTTCCTTCCAGTTTTTCTTTTGGTTTTGCTTCCAATTTTGCTTATGGTTTTGTTTCCAGTTTTGCTTCTTGTTTTGCTTTTGGTTTTGCTTCCAAGTTTGCTTCTAGTTTTGCTTCAATTTTTGCTTCCAATTTTGCTTATAGTTTACTTCCAGTTTTACTTCTGGTTTTGCTTCCAGTTTTGCTTCCAGTTTTTATTCTAGTTTTGCTTCTAATTTTGCTTTTGATTTTGCTTCCAGTTTTGCTTCTAGTTTTTCTTTTAGTTTTGCTTCCAGTTTTGATTCCAGATTTTCTTCTAGGTTTTCTTCGAGGTTTGCTTCCATATTTGCTTCCAATTTTTCTTCCAAGATTGCTTCTGGTTTGCTTCTAGTTTGGCTTCCATTATTGCTTCCTTTTTTGCTTCGAGAAATGCTTCTTGTTTTTCTTCCATTTATTAATTTAATATGCTTTATTTCAATTTAATTAGTTAAATATATAATGCCTCTTAAATAACTCATATGATTATAGAGTAAGTAATTTAATTATTTAATTCATATGATTAAATAAAAATATAATTATTGTAACATGATCATCATCTATAATTTAATTGAATTTGACAACATCCAAAAACATGTCAAAATGATACATGTCCAAAAGTCGACATAAGTGAAAATCATACATGTACAAATGATATAAATAAAATTGATAAGTTATGTAACTCAAATTGATACAAGTCAAGATGATAAATGTCCAAATTATATAGTGAAAATGATACATGTCAATATGATACAACTCAACAATATAGTATAGTAGACCATGAAAATGATACATATGATAGTAACCATGAAAAGAGTCATCATAACGATATATCAAAAATGATCCATGATGTAGTCTATATAATCATGAATGTCACTGGTTACTATCACCAACTGTCTCATCATCATCATCACCATCATCATCATCATCATCATTGTCACCGGCCTCAGTGTCTTCCATATCTGTGTCATCATCATCCTCTTCCTTGTGATATGTACCGAAAGAACCAATATTTTGTGGATCTATGTCATGTTGAGGATCATCTTGATCTTCTGGAACACCTATATTCTGCAAAAAAAAAAAACATTTAAAATGAAAATTTATTATTTATTTCATGCAATAATTTTTTTTTGTTATATATCTAATATTACAACATATGAGACGAAACCATAATCATATTACATCATATCAAAGTGCACATACCATAATAAAATTTCAAAAAAGTTACAACTAATACTGGTGAGTTAGGGGAAACTTCATCTTTCAAAAACAAAGCCAATTAGGTTGTCAAACTTGTGGATCAGGCCAACATTTGGTGGAAGATGAAGAAAGATGACTAGAAATCTAGAGGCCCGCCATAATGGATTTCAGTATTCAACCATGAGAACAAAAGAGAGAGTTGATATCATGTATCAAAACATTAAGCATGCATTCTTCCAGCCAGCGGAGAAGGAGATGATTACTTTGCTTCATTTTCATTTGCATAACTGTATCATGACATGGGAACCAAGAAGAAAAAGGATGTTCAATTTTATGTAGAGGTAATGGATGTGGTCCAAAATTTAGGAGGGGAAAGAAGGTCAATGTAAGAGAGGGATAGGAAAAATAAAATCAATACAGAGTTTCAAGGATTTGTCAAGCGAGTAAGAGAGTTATGGGAGTATCCTCATCTAAAATATTTTGAACTAGAGTTTGATATACCTTTTAGAGAGCTTGGTTTTCATGGAGTTCCTTTCAAATTGTTTGCTTTTATTGTTCCTATGGTAAACTGTTTGGTAGAGTTGGTGGAATTACCTTTCTTAGTAATCACTATTAGTGAGATTGAGATTGTTAACCTTGAGAGAGTAGGACTTGGGAAAAAGGCATTTGATATGGCTATTATTTGATGGCATTTGATGGCATCAAGGAATGGATGAACTCCATGGATATAAAGTATTATGAAAGCAAAATGAAATTGAGCTGGTGACTAATTTTGAAGAGTATTACTGATGATCCAGATAAATTTATTGAAGATGGTGGTTGGGAATTTTTGAATATGGAAGCTAGTGATTCTGATTCTAATAATTCAGAAGAGTCAGATCAAGGATATGAACCCTCTGATGTGGAAGAGGAATCAAAATCAGATTTCATGTAGCCACCATCAAGAGTGTTACAAGCCAACAAGATGGATGAAATTCTTATATAAGGATAATTTTCAATGTTGTAGGTATTGACTTTAATGCCAACTACAATGGCAACATTTAAATTCCCTAGCAGTATTTATGTTAAGGAAATTTCCTTTAAATGAAAGGATTCAAAGCACATCAACCATGTGGTACAAATGATTAAATCCCAGATACGATTTGTAGCAATGAAAGAGTCTGAAAAGGCAGAGAGAGCTACATTGGTGACTCGAGAGAAATTTTAGCTTTCAAAAACAAAACCAATTAGGCTGGTAGACATGTGGATCAAGACAACATTTGATGGAAGAGGATGAAAGATGACTGGAACTTTGGAGGCCCGCCATAATGGATTTTGGTACTCAACCATGAGAGCAGAAGAGAGAGTTGATATCATCTATCAAAAAATTAAGCATGCATAACCATATCACGGTGTGGGAACCAAGAAGACCAAGGATGTCCAATTTTATGTGGAGGTAATGGATGTGGTCCAAAATTTAGGAGGGGATATCCTGATGTCTACCAAGAGGCATAAATTCAGATGAATTAAGTTCACCTACATGTTTTCCAAAGTTTACTTCTAATTTTTATGACTATTTTTCTTGACTATCAAAGTTTACTTACAAATTTGAAATTTCTTTCTGGTCATTTTGATGAGGATATATTTAGCCAATGTGTAAGCACCTTTTGTTTTTATCACAAGAATATGTGCATTGCAATAATTTTGATTATCTATGGTCTACAATTATGCCATCTCACTTATTGGATCTTCTATTTCAATGTTTTCTATGGCCTTCTTTGTTTGAGGTAGTACCTAACAATCCTACCTCCTTTCCTTAGCTGAGAAGTGGATTTGAATTTGGAAATACTACACAATAAAACTAGCTATGGTTTAAGGAGAGCTATTCTATCTTTGTTGTTGACACCCTCAATATTCAACAAGGACTTAGATGCATGGACTAAAATGCAAGCTTTCAAACTTAGATTTGAATGTGCAGAATTTGATTGATTATGATTTTCACAGGCAGTTGTCTTTACATGACTATTGTGGATTGTCAATACATGTAATAGTGACTGTATGCATATCAAGTTTGGCTACCCTTATTCAAAATGCCTTGGCCTTTGGACTTGATAAAAAGTTGTATATTTTTATTCCATATTTGTAACATGTAGGACATTTAAGGGGTAAAACATATAGAAATTTGGTACTGTCATCCAAGGAAAGCTTACAAATGGTGTATCAAGAACAAAAAAAAATGATTTCATTAGGGTTAATGATTTCTTCTCCCATGCTGCTGATATTTTCCCTAAAACATTTTTTTTATTATTTCAACGCATCTCAAAATTCAATGTATTGATTAACATTTGTTATGCATTTCAATTGTTTATGAAAATTATGCATATATGTTAACTCAATCAGTGTTGTTACTTCGATAGTTTGACTTCTATGACAACCAGTCATTAGGCCATTGTGTGTAGGAGCACATGTGTGTTTTCAGTTAGCTTTTTTGGATAGCTCTACTGGGTGTTGAGGACATTCCATTTATCTTTTGAATGTTAAGAAGTCAAAATTTCAAGGATTTTTCAAGCAAGTAAGAGAGCTATGGGAGCAGCCTAATCTAAAATATTTTGAACTAGAGTTTTATATACCATTTAGAGAGCTTGGTTTTCATGGAGTTCCTTTTAAAGCCTCTACTTTTATTGTTCCTACAGTAAATTATTTGGTAGAGTTGGTGGAATTACCTTTCTTAGTAATCACTATTAATGAGATTGAGAATTGTTAACCTTGAGAGAGTAGGACTTGGGAAAAAGGAATTTGATATGGCTATTGTTTTCAAAGACTTCAAGTAGGATGTACTCCGCATGTACACCATTCCTCAATCTTCGCTTGATGGCATCAAGGAATGGTTGAACTCCATGGATATAAAGTATTATGAAAGTAGAATGAACTTGAAGCGTTGGCCAATTTTTAAGACTAGTAATACTGATGATCCAGATAAATTTATTGAAGATGTTGGTTGGGAATTTTTGAATACAGAAGCTATTGATTCTTATTTTGATAATTCAGAAGAGTCAGATCAAGGATACGAACCCTTTGATGTAGAAGAGGAATCAGAATCAGATGAGGAAGGTTCAAAAGATGAATCTCTTGTGGAGTCAGAGGAGGACGAAGAAGAAGAAGATTCTAAAGAGGAGGAAGGTAAAACATGGGATGAATTAGAATCCAAAGGCAGAAATGGAAATAAGGAAAAAGGAGACGAGTCTAACAATGAAGAAGAAAGGCGGCAATGAAAGGTAAAACCTATAGGGAAGTCTCGGGCACCTTATATTAGAGATTCAAGAGGAATGCCTACCAAGAGGCATAAAGTCAGATGAATGCTTCTACTATTTATTCATGCACATAAACAATCATCTTGTAATCATAAGATTTGAGCTCTATTTACTCATCCTACTCATTAATAAACATCTCAGCACAAGAGATACAAATTGACATATTAACACAATAATATCCAACTAAGTTGTTGAAACTCAACTATTGATACCTCGTTCTCCATCCAGATTATAAAATCATTCCACTTTTTGTTTTGTAACATATTCTTTTCAAATTGATTTGGATGGCACGCATATTTCTCCTCCTGTGAAAACATGGCACATGGACTAGTTAAACTAATTAATATGCAATCATTTACTTTTTCCAAGGAAATAAAAAAATATAGTATTTAACATATTAAATATACTTACAAATGTACAGATCAAGGCCTATAAACCTTTCTGGCCACTACGATGTGTGGCATGAAGTTTCTCAATCCTAGCCTTGGAGGCCTTGTCCTGAAACATATACTAATTCAATTTAACTATGCACAAATAAAATATAAATATCGTTTAATAAATTTTATATAATATTATGAGAAAATTCAAATGCCTGCATACTCTCCTCACCGGACTTCCTTCGTGCATCAGACTTCTTATATGCTTTTACAAGCTCTTTCCATACTTTCACACTTACATCAATTGGCCTTCTTTTCTGCCTTAGCTCATGAGGGATTTTTTTTATCTTCTTTTTTTGGTTGCACTGAAATCTCTTGTAGTTTTGAGACATTTGTAGATTTATCTTCTTTACATACCAACATGTGCCAAAATCAGTCTCCATGTCATGGATAACTACTTTTTTCAAATGCATGGGTATCTATGAGAATGGAAATGTAGATGGTCTTTGAACCGTCGAAGGAATGATTCCTTCAACCTATTCACAAACGTTTTCCCAACATCTGCCACTCGGACTTCCCATGAAACCACCTCGTATTCTATCTTCGTATTGTAGCTACCAATGCAAGATTGATAACATGGCATGGTGGAAGAAGTCTGTGTCCCGGGAGTGGCTGGGACATTGGAAGTCTTTGCTACCTATTCTGCATTCTTAGAGTTTACTGTCATTGATTTCCTCCTAGATCTTTTGCTCAATCCAGGATTGGTTGGGGAATCAATTGATTCCCTTTGACATAATTGATTTTTTTGCAATGTTTGAGGGGCGTTACCAGATTGTTTTTCTATGTATCTGGCAAGCATTGTCCAGTCCACATTAACCAATTTGTTCGCTGCCTCTACCCCCAATATCGAAGCCAATTCCTCTTTATCTTTGTCAGTCTCATGTCCCTATATATAGATATATATTTTTAAATTAAATTTCTTCTTTTAAATTTAGAAATAAAAAACTAAAAAGTCAAAATCAAAGAAACAATGGGAACATTTACAAATCTATAAATTGACGATGAATTACCTCATTGTGGCAAGAGTCTACTGAAAATTCTCCCTTCCTTCTATTGCTTGAAATTTTGAGGTGACCTAGGGAAAATTATTTTCGTCCAGTCTGTGGAGGAAAATGAAGTACACACTATCAAGTATGAAATTTTTCATCTAGTTTTTCGTATGAAAGTTTTGTTTTGTGGGAAAATATGTTTGTTGGGTTTGCTTAGTTTTGATAACCTAGGGAAAATATGTTCATTGTCTTTTCTTAGTGTTGATAACCTTATCATGAAAACTCTTTCATAATGCAATCTTGCACGAATTTTTCATGGCATCGGCAACTATGGTGCGACTGGGAAAAACCAAGTAGTTTCTACGTTTATTTTTAGCAGTTGCTTAGCAGTGACCGACCCAATTCCCATATTTTCCAAACAATTCACTATTTCCTTGATACCCAGGTTAGGGAAAGAATACAGAGGCATCTTGGCTTCGTGCTATAATATTTTAAGCCAAAGCTCAAATGGGTAGGGTAAATTTTTTTGTTGGTTTCTCAAAGGTTTTACAATTTATAATGATGGTACAATTTAGAGGTTGCTTGGACAGGTTAGGCCATGAACCAGTAAACAATCATGAATTCAAATGCAATACAAAGAGCAGTAAAAAATCATGAATTCAACCAAGAAAAAAAAATTGTAACCTTACCTATGGTGTTGCAAACTAAATCAAATTTCTCATTAGTTTCTAGTAGCACCTTTCTCTCTTCCTATGTGTGACATTTTTCCCTTTCTTGTCTTCTGATTTCTTTCGTCATGCAGGAAATTTTTAAATTTTTTTATTTTGATCCAATAGTCGACGCTTTAGTTGACATTAGTTAACGCCAACTTTAGTGCCAACTTTTGGCCATTAATGTAATCTTATTGGGGCACCTAAGGCGGCACCAAGTGTGACTAATTGGGTGCCTATCATTGTTGTATAGTGACGATTTTCATTGTTGTGTATCACAGGATCCAGTGTGTTGGAAATAATTCTAACTCCTACCTTGTTTTTGTGACCACCGTTGTCTCGTGGCTCCTTTATCAACTCGGTGCGGTAGAGTGGTTTTTACCATGGTCCCGCAAGGTGCTTCATCCTTCTTGGTGGTAGTGCAATGAAATCTTTTGTGGTAGCATGCGATTATTCCTTTTGTTCCTAGTGGTGTTGCGGTGACTCCCGCAAGTCTTCTACAATTGGTGTGCGGTAGTGCGGTGACCACCATTGTCCCACGACTCCTTCATCAGCTTGGTGCGGTAGTGCGGTGAAAGCTTCTATGGCAGCATTTTTATTCATAGAGGAGGCCATGGAGAGAGGATGTGGACGGCATAGAAATACTAAATCGCTAAGAGGAAAGTGGGTGGAAATAGATGAGACAACGAAATCTGTAGATACAATAGAGGTAAGAAGAGAAAGCAACCTCAACCAAAGGAGGAAGGTGTTTATGAATTCACAAATGCTACAAAATAGAGGAGATATCAATATGTCAAATATATGACTAAAGTGAGGTTTTTTGTTGGATAGCATACTTGTTGAAATGATATAATTGGTGTACTAAACATTTTTTTCCTATGTTGTGTATTATAGGGGCGAGATGAGGCCATGGCAACAAATCATGTCATATCAAATCAGGTACTCAAATTTTGACTTAACTTAGGAAAAAATGATCTGATGGAATTTTGTGATATGCCCATCTTTTTTCACATTATGATTGAAATTTATAATGTATTATCCAATCTTGACATAAATTAATGCATTTTGTTGATTATTTTAGATGAAGATTGGAGCAAATGTAGAGCCTGAGCATTCAACTAGCAAAAGAAGAAGATATGTACGTGGACGTGGACCTAAAACTGTTAAATCACGTAGATGGCAGTGGGTGGAAGAGGATATGACAATGGATACTAATGACACAACAAATGATTGCACAAAAGAAGAGGTAGGTCAAGACTATAGTACATGGGATGAATATGAGAAAATTGTTGTTTGTGGATGTTTTGTATGTTGTGGAAAGAAACAATTCAAATGAGTGATTATACAAATACATTACATATATGATGAGCTTCTAGTCGGTAGTATGCCTCCTACAATTGATTAAAACCAAATAATAATAAATGAGTGTGGACTGATGTTTTATAAACTATCTTGTCAAAATTGTGTTTTATTTAAATTATTGTATAAAAAAGGTAGTCTATAAAATAATGTTTCATTATTCAATTGATGTATATATGTTCATACAATTTATATTTATATTTTTTAAGCCATATTTGATTATATTTCTTTGAAATTGATACATTTATGATTTATCCAATTGTTTCCAAACATTAAATAATGCTTGTGTTTGTTGATAGGTAGAATATTTTGATGAAACACATTATACTAATACCCAAGATCCAACTGGGTTATTAAGATTTGGACAGGATGATCCAAACCATCCTTTAAACCATACCAGAGCGAGAAGTGCAAGATTGAAGAGAACACTACCGAGAGAAATTTGAAGAGTTGATGAGAGTCACATACACTAATGACATGCCACCTAGCCTTAATGATGATGATCATGATAATGAAAATTTAGTGCATGAAGAAGGATGGAATGAAATGCTTACAGGTTTCTTTGGGGATGGAAACAATGATGAGAAAATGATGATATGGTTGATAGTAATGATGATAGCAGGGGTAATTACCACCAATGTAATGTTGATGATAACAACATCAAAGACTCCATCAAGCAAGCAACAAAGACATTCAAATCGGGTGCAAGTAGAACCTCAAAACTGGCATGCACATTAATATTATTAGAAATCAAGTTGCTATTTGGTTGGTTAGACAAAGGATTCCCTACCCTACTGAAGTGAGTTCAAATATATTTCTCACTTTGCATTTTCAATTGGTGTACATAATTCGTAAATATTCAATTGATTTAATCTCATATCAAACATGTTCATCATAAGTCAAACATTCAATTGATTTAATCTTTGGAAATCTTACAGGGCACTAAAAACAAAAATATTCCCTAAAGAAAATGTGTTGCCATCAACTTGCAGAGAGGTGTGCCTGTTGTTGGTTGAGTTGGGGATTGAATATTATAAGCAAATTCATTCATGTAAAAATGACTACATTTTATACAGAGATGAATACCAAAACAAGGTGGAATGCCATGTATGCAAAGAGAAGAGATATTGTATAGATGCACAAGGTCCTACAGTTCCAAAGAAGGTTTTACGTCACATGCTAAGTATACCTAGACTTCAACGAATGTTTCATTGCAATTCACTAGCACAATTGATGGATTGGCATGCAAAGAACAGGAGTAAAGATGGATTCATGCAAATTTCGGCTGACTCCAAAGTAATGAAACATAGAGGAAAAATGGCCAACAAAATTGAAAGATGAACCCCGTAGTATCAGGTTTAGTCTTGCAATTGATGGAGTGTGCCCATTCTCTTTCTTGAGCTCAAATTATAGTGTTTGGCCAGTCGGATTGATAGTATACAATATTCCCCCATGAATGAGTGTTAGAAAGGAGAACCTTATGTTGACTCTCATTGTTCCAGGAAAACATCAAGTTAAAAACATGGATGTTTATCTTGGGCCTTTTATTGATGAGATGCAACTGCTATGGAAAGGCATAAGAATGTATGAAATATCATGTCCTCCATCCAATAGGTCCTTCATGTTGTATGGTGTGCTATCTTGGACTATTCATGATTTCCCAATGCTTGGTGTTTATTCTGGTAAGATAAAATATTTACATATTTACACTCATAATTTATTTTCATCCCAACTTTCATACTTAGTTTTATACTTTTTTTTTATGTTATTAACATTACTTATTGAATTGCAGGGCTTCAAACAAATGGGATATTTGCATGTCCAATATGTTCAAAACAATTTCAAGGGCAGTATTCTAAAGATCTACATAAATTTATTTATGCAAACAACAAGGTTTTTCTACGACTAGATCATAGGTTTAGAAATCGCCTAAAGAATCAATTTGATGGAAAAGTTGAAAATAGAGGCCCTCCCATGATTATGGGTCTAGGTGATTGGCTTAAGAAATATGAAGGTGATAAATTGAAAGCTTGGGAGGATTTTTTGATCGGGGTGATTCAATTGAAGAACTAGAACAAGTTGTAGTTAATATGCTAGAAGGAATTAAAAGGAAATCCATATTTTATGAGCTCCCTTACTGGAAGGATCTATTAATATCTCACCTATTAGATCCTATGCACATCTTCAAAAATTCCCCAGATTCTATATTTTGACATATATCAAGCAAAGAGGACACCTTGTCTTCGAGGAGAGATATTGCTCTTTCGCATACCAAATTTGATAGAAAACATTTGTGGCCAAACAGGGAAAATGAAACATATGCAGAAACTCCATGGATTTTGAAAAAAAAAGAGCCAGACCAACTAAAAAATGCCATTCCTTCATAAGGACACCTATTGGCTATGGGTTATCATTGGCTAAAGCTTTTACAGTTGATGGACATATCACATGATTTAAAACACATGATTTTTAATGAAGGTATTATATATCAACATTTAACATTTACTGGTAACATTGATTAAGCACTAAATTTATTTTGATATTTTGTTGTGTGAGAAAAAATTACTAATGACCTTTCATAAATGTGTTTGATAGCATATCATGTCATTGGAAATTAGGGGGGATTCTTGTCTTACAGTTGACTTAAGGAATGCTATAAGTCGATTGTCAACATTTACAAGGTATGTGGTTATATGAAATGTTCATGGCTAAGAGACATAGAGATATTATATTGCATTTTAATTTATGACTAAAGGTTCATACTAATTTACTATTCTTATATTAGGTGGGTGACCTCCAAGGAGATCCATGAATCTGAAGTGCCAAAGTGGAAGAAGGAAATTGTAGAAATTGTATGTGTATTTGAGAAGGAGCTCCCTACAAGTTTCATGGACCTACAAGTCCATTTACTTATACACCTAGTCGATGACATTGAATTGGTGGGTGTCGTATCAACGAGGTGGATGTTTTTCTTTGAGAGGTATATGAAAACTCTTAAAAGATATGTTCAACAAAAGGCACATCCAGAGGGTTGCATGGCTGAAGGGTATGTATTGAATGAAGCATTTTTCTTCCTGTGTGAATTCCTTGGTAAGGATTTTGAAGATGGCCCATGCATATGGGATGAAGAACGAGCAACAGATATTATTGATGGAGAAAAACCACAATCTAATGGTGTTGAAGTAGAAATTAGTAAGTAAATTCATGATCAGTGTGGTTTTTCTTGCAATCATTAATTTACTCTATAATTTATTTGTCAAATTAACAGCATGACATTTGGAGTTTGAAATAAACATGTTGACATTTAATAGGTGTAGACGAAATTTCTCTACTTGACAAGTTCATCCTGTACCACATGGACTTCATGAACAAATGGATTGATCTATATGATAAAAAAAGAGAAGTGTTAGAAGCAAGGAGATAGTTTAAGAGATCGAACCCAAGGAATAATCCAGTTCCCACTCATCTACTTGATGAATGGGGAAAATATTGCACACTAGAATGGGTTACTGAACAAATTCAAAATCAAATAGAAGATGCAGGTACAAATTCAAACATAACAAAAGATGAAATCAACATGTCTAGAGGATGTGAAAGAAAGGTACAGTTGGAATTTTACAAAATGTTGTTTCCTTATAGTTTGACAGTATTAACTATTTTAATATTTATCATTATATTTGTTTTCACTAAAATAAATGGTCTTTCATAGGTGAGGAAATATCTAGCAATGTGGGCATATGGTCGACATTATCATGTAGAAAGTGTAGATGTAAAGAGATGATCCTTTGATTGTGGCGTCATGGTTGACTTCAAGCAATCCAGTCGATCAAGCTCAAAAGATAAGAATATAATTGAAGGGTGTTAGCTCTCCAAAACATAGGCTGAATGCCTCAAGAGGCTTCCAATCTCCTGATACACTTTAGGGTAACAGACAAGGTCAAGAGAACTCAACCTTCTACTCTTTAGGTGTTGCAAAACCTGGGTGGGTGTACCTTTCTGAATAGTGCAGACTTAACTTGTGATTATCTTTCTGAAATGCTTTGTCCACAATGGCAAATAACAATGAACGAATGAAACCAAACTTGATAGCTATCTTGTGATTATCGCCTTCGTTGTAGCTCATCTGGGTCGGTAAGATATCACACAGCAGTATTTCGTTATAATGAAAGCCCTGTGGTTAAACTTGTCGCCGTGACATAAGAGAATCTCATACTGATGTGCACATTTCGTTTCATTCGCAGTCACCGTGACTACACGATCTCGGAGAGACGTCTCATAGATTAGACCTTATTTCACCGAAGACCCTCATTCATTTCGAGTCATTGTGAGACTCCAATTGTTATGCCAACAAAGTGACCTTTGCTTCCATTCGGTAAGACCCCAGGTACCTCACCATGACCACATACCGAAAAAATAGGTCACACCAGAAAATTACCTTTTGTTACCTACAACTTCGCCAGGACTGCAAGATTTTCTCACCGAAAAGAGACCTCATCGAGCTATCGGCAAGAAAAAACAATTCTTACGCCAAAAACCAATCCCCACTCACCTTCACCAAGACAATACAGTATTGGGGAGAGGTCATATAGAGTTCCCATGATAAATGTCGCCATAACACCCCATAATCGGGGAGACCTCACGCAGAGAGCCCTTTTCTTTATCGAAAGTCACCATGCACATGAGTCGCCGAGATAAGACCACACTCCCACCGATAAGAATCCTCCAAACTTTCCATCGGCGAGACCGAAGGTCACTCGCCGAGACCTTACAGTGATCGCCCCAACCCATACCGATATGCTCATATTCTTTTTCCACCGATCGGTGAGACCAGAGTGAACTCACGCCGAAAGAAAACCATATGTTAAGTCGGCGAGACATATTGAACTCGCTAATACCTCCCACCGTAGATCTTAACATACACTGAAGGGAACCCACAGTGCACCTATCATTGAGACATCCTGACCTCGGTAAGACGTTAGCCTGACCGCCAAGACATATGTCGATAGAAGCCTCTGCTGTCACCGGAACAACATGGATGTTACGTTGATAGCCAACCACAGACAAATGCCAGTCACTGTGACAATGAGAAATTCCTTCTGACCACCTACAACAAACAAATGTTAACAGAAAGGCAACATGGGTCGGGGAGACAGTCATGGACTTACGCCGATAAGAACCATAATGCAAAAAATGCAAGACCCAATGGATTTTATGGGGCAATATGGGAAGAATGTGGGTAAAGAATCATGAAAATGGGGAAATGTGGCAAAGGTAAACCTCACATGGAGACTCAAGGGGAATGAAAGGTATGCAAAAAATCATCAAATTTGATAGCTCCAATAGTGGCTCCGTTTGGGGATGAATGATAGTCAAATCATTGCAAGAATCCAGAATCTTGGGTGAGCAGACCAAACATAAAATGATGAACCAGTGAGTAGCAATGAAATGAATGGCAATGGAAATGAATGCAAAGTGGAAGTGAAATTGAGATGGATGAAATCCTAAACTACTGTGCATGGAAAATAATTTTAAAGAGGATAAGCAAGAGTTGTCCATGCACTAGCAACCCTTAACCCTCTGTATTGCTCAAGAGAAGAAAAGCTTCAAAAATTACCCATGAACAGGAAATTCCTGACCTTCACCAGCCATGTTCTGTAGATAATATAAGTCTTCACCCTTCTTTCCAACAACAACAAAAGGTCCCAGCCACAAGGCTTCAAACTTACCATTCTTTCCCTTCCTTGACACCTTGCATTCCACATCAATACCAAGTCATTTTATTCAAACTTTCTATCCTTTGCCTTCTTGTCAAATAAATATTTCATCTGTGCCTGTAACTTCATGTTTTGGCTTTGGGCCTCTCTCCTCACTTCATCAAGTTTAGCAAGTTGCTCCATTCTATCTTCCATAGGTTCAGGAACTTCCACATCTTCCTGTAAGACAAACCTGTACACTGGTAACAAATTCTGTAAAGGCATCCTGCCCTATGCTCCATACACCAATTCAAATGGGGATTTTCCAATTGCCCTTTTCACAGTGATCCTATCAGCCCACACAGCTAGTTTCAATTTTGAATCCCTAGCCTTCTTGTTTTGTCCCAGCATCTTCTTTATAATCTTCAAGAGACTCTTATTGTTGGATTTTGCTTGACCATTGGCTTGTGGATGATAGGGAGACGCATAAGAAATAGTAATGCCATACTTATCACAAAAACTTTTGAATTCATCTAATCTAAAGCACATCCCATTGTCTGTGATCAACCTCATTGGTGTACCAAATCTAGTGATAATGTTGTCCATCAAGAAATTATTAACTACCTTACTCGTAGTTTGCTTAGTTGGGATTGCCTCCACCCACTTTGTAAAGTAATCAGTAGCAACTAGTATCCATCTATGTCCTCCACTTGACTTCTCCTGTATTTCTCCAATAAAGTCAATTCCACATTGATGAAAAGGGGCATCAGCCTGCAAAGGTCGAAGTGGCAAAGCACCCTGATACTTCAATCTTCTAGAAAACTTCTGGTAAGCTTCACACTTTCTCACATGTGTAAAAGAGTCATTAAAGACTTTTAGCCAATAATACCCAACCCTGAGAATTTTGTGTGTAGTTGTTTTTGCTGAGTAGTGTCCCCCACAAACTCCTTCATGCATTTCTCTCAAGACATGCTTAGCCTGTGACTCATCTAGACATAATAATAGTATACCATCCCTGTTCTTCTAAAACAGATCTCCATCCATGAAAACATACTTTGATGCCTGCAACTTCAAAGTTCTCCTCTGGTTGTCACTCAATCCATCTGGACACTTAATGTATTTAAGATAATGCATAACATCAGTATACCAAGGAGTGTGCTCAATGCTTGCAATTGCAGTCCCATCTTCTATATTACAAACCTGATTTGCTTCAATATTTGATTCTGCCATCAGCTTAGCCAAGCCTTGACCTCTTACTAGCTTAGTGATCTATATCTCCATGTCAAATTCTTGAACCTTGTTGATCCATCTGCATCTTTTCCCTGTAACTTCAAATTGTGTTAAAATGTCTTTGACAGCTACATGAGGGACATAAGCAATTACCTTCACTCCAACAAGATATGGTCTGAATGCTTTTGTGGCTTTTACCAATGCAAAAGCCTATTTTTCCATTATGTCATACTTCAATTTAGACCCCTGTAATGATTTACTAAAGAAAGACATAGGCTGTTCATGACCATCATTATTTTTCTATAACATAACAGTAGCAATAGTATGCATTGAAGCAAATGAAAAAATCTAAAAAGGCTTTGTAAAATCTGGAGATTTAAGAACAGGAGCCTCTTCGATAGCCTTTTTAATAGACATGAAAGCATCTAAAGCTTTAGCAGTCCAGTCCATTTTTTTCCTTTCTTCAACATTTTAGATATGGGCTTAATGATCTCAGCAAAATTAGAAACAAATCTCCTAACAAAATTAATTTGTCCAAAAAATGACTGTATTGCCTTGACAGTTTTGGGAATAGGAATTTTATCAATAGCTTCAACCCTTTCAGGATCTATTCTAATTCCCTCTTTTGAAATAATATGCCCCAAGAGCTTACCTTCTGTGACTGCAAAATGACACTTCTTTGGATTTAAACTGATACCATATTCAAGAGCTTTAATAAATACCTTTTCCAGATGTTGCACATGATCTTCAGCCCTTGTCGAATAAGCAGTCAAGTCATCTTGGTACACCACCATGATAACATGGATTAAGTCTGCAAATGCTACGTCCATGGCCCTTTGGAAAGTCACTCCAGCATTGGTGAGACCAAATGACATTCTTATGTATACATATGTTCCCCAAGGAGTTGTGAATGATGTCTTGTATTGCTTAGATTCCTTGACTTTGACCTGATTGTATCCAGAGAACCCATCTTTCATGGACAGCAGCTCACACCCTATCACCTTATGTAATATAGCCTCCATATTGGGTAAAGGATAATTATCTTTGAGAGATACCATATTTAAATTCCTGAAGTCCACACATAATCTGATATCACCATTCTTTTTTCTCACAGGAACTAGATTTGAAACCCACATTGAATGTCTGATTGGTTTGATAATTCCTCCATCCCTGAGCTTTATCAATTCCTCTTGCATTTTAGGCTCCAATGTTGGATTTATAGGTCTTTGCTTTTGTCTGAAAGGCTTGGCATTTGGCTTCAGTGGCATTTCATGCTGAAATAAATCTTCCCTGTATGCTTTGAGATCTTCATAAGACCAAGCAAAAACATGCTTGTACTTTCTTAGCAACTCTATCAGCATTCTTCTAATTGCAGGGCTGATCTTCTTTCCAATGTATACCTTTCTTGGTACTATCTCAGTCCCCAAGGTGACTTCTTCAATATCTTCTCTTCTGACTGGCATTTGTTTCATTAAAGATCTATCACCTCCATCATACAACCTCTCCAATGCCACTAGACCCTTGGGCAATTTATTTGTTTTGAGCTGCAAAATATCCTTGCCAAACACAGTTTGCTTCCCATCCACTTCTTCAACAAAAGCATTGAAATCAATTTCCTGGGCCTCATACTGATCTATACAATTGAGGAATTTCAAAAGGTCAGTATCATCATTGAAAACTTTCCAGTTATAAATGTTATCAGGAACAACAACCCTTGTCTTGAATTCAATCTGTGATACCCCAGCCAATGTGATATCATCTCTTTTCAATGCCACATTTGCTAAAAAATCAGCTATTATATTCTTTGACCTGTCAATCCACTCAATTGAGAAAGCATCAAACAATTCAATTGTGTCCCATGCAGCATTCCTATATTGCTTTAATCTTTTGTGCTTTGCTGCATACTTGGATTTAATTTGTGAAACAACCAACTCAGAATCACCAAAAACAGTTAGCAACTTAATCTTGTGTTTCACAACTATGTTCAAACCTGTCAATAAAGCTTCATACTCTGCCACATTGTTTGTACATTCAAATGCCAAAAAGAATGAATATTTAAAAGTAGTACCTTCAGGGGAAACAAAAACAATCCCAGCACCATTACCTTCCTGGCTACATGCTCCATCAAAATACATCTCCCATACTTCATTGCAACTTTGTGCAGCATGTTTTTCAATTGGATTACTATTGGTTAATTTTGGTTGAGCTGGTTCAATTTTAAAACTTCCAAGATCAACATCACAAAAACAATTAATCTGATCTTGAGGTACACAGTCAACAAGTTGATGCATTCTTGGTTCTCTATATAATTTGACTTCCTGACCATTCACTGGTATTGTAGCATAAGACAAATCAAATTGAACATTTCCACCAACAGTAGCTGTCCACTGCCTTGACAGAAGCATCCCAAACTGAGGAGGAGTATCAATGACTATTATATCTATATTATAAGCCACCTGTGGGTAAGTAGCCAGCTTAACTTCAACTCCTCTCATAATGCCTATCACAGGAACAGGTCGGTTATCCATTGCATAACACCTGCCTTCACATGTATCAACCCACATACCAAGTTGCTTCATAACTCCTACTTGCATGATATTTATAGCAGCACCAGAGTCTATCATGCAATTCCTCAGCAGTTTGTTATTTACAAGCAGTGTAGTGAAAAAAGGATCCACTTGAGGGGAGGTAGTTAATACATCACTCAAGCAGACCTCTGGGACATTTACTTTCTCCTTCCTATTGACTGCTTTAATAGCTACACTATTCTCAGAATTCACATGTTTATCATTTCCACCTGTTATCAATTGAACAGCAGTGTCCCTATATTCTTTTATCTTCATCATTTCAAGTAGTGGGACAGACATTTTTACCTGGGATAACGCCTGAGTGCAGTCAAAAGGAGAGAATTCTACCTTAGCAGTCTTCTTTTGTTCTGACACTTCTCCTCTGCTATCTTCCTTTTCTTTTTTACTAAGCTGGTCAGGCATTTGTATCTTTTTATGTAATTCCTTCACTTCTTCCTTATCTTCCTATTTTTGGACAGGCTTTTGTTCATCTTTATCAGGCAGTCTCTTTTCTGACTTCTTCATAGTTCCATGAGTCACCTTCTGGTCTTTCATAAAGATTCCCCCAGGAATGCCTTCCTTTCATTTATTGTTCTGTTTCTCAACTACAGCAGTAGTTATTTTCTCTTTTTCGTCTTCAGTGAGTCTCCTCACACTGCAATGAATAGGTGCCTCAACACAATGTGGCTCAGTATAATCTTCTTCATAATCTTCTTCAGAGTCATAGAAGATCTGTTGTTCAGCCATATGGACATTGTACTTCTGATTAGAAACATCATACTCATAACCTTCATCCTCTGAAGCTGAATAACTCTTTTCATCATGGTAAAAGGTATTTGAAGTCAAATAGACCTTGTGATCTTCTCCATTATCCTCCATTAACATTCCCTCTTCTTGCATCTTTTGAGCTACCACACAATAGTCTGGGGAATGTGGCTGATTACAAACTTCACAAAAGTAATTATTACTCACCATGTAAGTTCCCTTTTTGTTCAATGGATCAGGAGTCTCCTTACTTCTATGCCTAGTATTTACAGGTTTCCCATCTTTCCAGTCTGTATTGTAAGGCATATCATGCAACCTTGGCCTTTCATTTATGTTCTCATTTATGTATGTATTCTCTTATCTATACTGATAATTATTGTTTTGCTGAGGAGGCCTCGGGTTGTCTCTCTTATTAGTTATACCAGCAGCTTTCCTGTTATTTTCAATTGTCAATGCAATTTTCTGTACTTCAGCCAAATCTCTTGGGGATCTACTCCTCAGTTCATACCCTATCTTAGGATCAAATGCATTTAAATAAACACTCAATGCAATCGAATCTGGAAACCTTGATCTAGGAGGTACTTTAGTATGCAACTTGTTGAATTTTTAGTTGAAATCATAAATTGAATCATTCTGATTTTTCTGAATTCTCATTAATTCATGAAGAGCTGCATCTGGAGCATTTTGATTCCCATACTGCTCTAAGATTTTGTCTTGAAATACTTGGAGAGAATTAATTGAGAATGCTGGCAGGCTGTTGAACCAATCCCTGGCATCTTCAAGAAGTGATATCATGAACAAATTCATGTGTAAATCTTCATAAGGCATATCTATGTCTTGGACAAAAATATTAAAACTCTTTAAATGCTCTTCAGCTATGATTGCATTACTCCCTATAAATTTGGGCACCATATTCCTCCAACAGCCATCCATAGGGTAAGGATATAACTGAAAACCAGCTAAATCAAACTGTCTGATCATAGTTGTATGCTGGTGAGGGGGAGGAATAGGCGGATGCTGATACTAATGCATATGATTATTGTACTATACATTATGTTGTGGGATATAATGCTGACCAGGAGGTGGATACATACCTGTATGCTGTGTGGGAATGTAAGGTGGGTTATTTGGATGCTTGTAATAATTCCCTGTCTGATTGTGAGGAGCATTTTGCTAATTGGAGGACCCTATGCCATGATCACCCTGCTTGTGAGGTGGAACATACTTTGAGCCACCAGCTGTCTGATCAGTAACTTGGGCTTTCTGTAATTTAGCCTTCAGCTCCTTTATCTCCTTCCTCTATGATTCAAACTCTGCTTTTATTTCTTTAGGAAGCTCATGATTAATAGAGTCATTTTGGTTACCTTCCATCTATTGATCATATTCATGCTGAATTCTAATTCGTTTAGCCTCACATGAAGCTTCAAACTCAGCTCTTTTCTGGGGATCGAGAGAAAAGAAAGGATTTCTTTGATCTTCTAGAGTACAAAGTTCTACACTTGAATTATCTCTCCATGCATCATATGTTTCACAATGTGCTCTTGATGTTTTATCTTTGCCAGTCATGCACATGTCCTCATTGATCCTCTTTCCTTTATCCACCTTGTCATCCTTATATGTCCATTTACTGCTGCCAGCAGGAGCTCCAGTATGACCTCCCCTGTACTGAGATCTTCTTCTATTCATGATGAACAGCTGCAAAATTTATGTCAGAGTCGCCACTCACTTTTATCAAAAATGAGAAAAATGTTTGATACTTCTAGTTCCCAGCGGAGTCTATGCAAGATTTCTAACTCTATGTTTAAGGCCTTGATTCTGATTGTTCCCCAGCAGAGTCGCCAATTTGTTAGCTCTCAAAAATGCAGGCTGAATGCCTCAAGAGGCTGCCAATCTCCTGATACGCTTTAGGGTAACAGACAAGGTCAAGAGAACTCAACCTTCTACTCTTTAGGTACTACAAAACCTGGGTGGGTGTACCTTTCTGAATAGTGCAGACTTAACTTGTGATTATCTTTCTAAAATGCTTTGTCCACAGTGGCAAATAACAGTGAACGAATGAAACCAAACTTGATAGCTATCTTCTGATCTAAATCCTATAATGCTTAACTAATAGATGTAAAGAAAACTGAATAAGTTCAAGATGAGCAGCACTTCTCTGAGAAAATTCAAATTATCTGGCATATATTATGTTTACAACTTGTATAAACATGCAAGAATGTGATTACTAATCTCTACTTGAATAATCCAATCGAATCTCTCTGATTACTGTGATTAACTAAAAGGATTTAGTCTTTACTTGAAAGAACCAATCAACCGATCACACAAGTATAGGAAATGTGCACTGATAAATTGAATACAAACTTGTCATATCAATTTAAACAATCAGAAAGAATCCATCTTGGAGACAACTTAGCAATTCTTTTATTAAATTTAACAGATAACTGATACCAGACATGTACAGCAACATCAATTGACATTCATAAATACCTCCATTTTAGAACATGCATCACAGCCTCTGATTTGATAAATTTACTGCTTTGTATCCATACAATTTTCTTACTGTATCGAATAACTCATAAACTTGGTCCCTATTACAATTGCCAAAATGCCTATTTATACACAAGCATTTGAAGAAAATATATTATTGAGATCACATGTCAGCCCATCACAAAATTCAGGCTCCAAACGAGCTGGCAAGCAACGGTCATCCAAGCAGAAACATGTCGGCCTCAGCAATTTTTATTTCTGTTGTTCACCTGCGAACAGTCGGCGAGACATCTGTATCATCATGCCGAAGGAAATTCATTCGTTACATCCCCTGTGCTTGTATTTTGCCTTCGTTGTAGCTCATCTAGGTCAGTAAGATATCACACAGCAGTATTTCATCATACTAAAAGCCCTGTGGTTAAACTTGTCACCGTGACATAAGAGAATCTCATACCGACATGCACATTTCATTTCATTCGCAGTCGCCATGACTACACGATCTTGGAGAGACGTCTCATAGATTAGACCTTATTTCACCAAAGACCCTCATTCATTTCGAGTCGCTGTGAGACTCCAATTGTTATGCCGACAAAGTGACCTCTGCTTCCATTCGGCAAGACCCCAAGTACCTTGCCATGACCACATACCGAACAAATAGGTCACACCGGAAAATTACCTTTTGTTACCTACAACTTTGCCAGGACCGCAAGATTTTCTCACCGAAAAGAGACCTCATTGAGCTATCAGAAAGACAAAACAATTCTTATGCCGAAAACCAATCCCCACTCACCTTTGCTAAGACAATACAGTATTGACGAGAGGTCATATAGAGTGCCCATGATAAATGTCGCCATAACACCCCACATTCGGGGAGACCTCATGTAGAGAGCCCTTTGCTTTACCGAAAGTCACCATGCACATGAGTCATCGAGATAAGACCACACTCCCGCCGATAAGAATCCTCCAAACTTTCCATCGACGAGACTGAAGGTCACTCGCCGAGACCTTACGATGATCGCCCCAACCCATACCAATATGCTCATATTCTTCCGCCACTGATTGGTGAGACCAGAGTGAACTCACGCTGAAAGAAAACCATATGTGAAGTCGGCAAGACATATTGAACTCACTAAGACCTCTTGTCGCAGATCTTAACATACGCCGAAGGGAACCCACAGTGCACCTGTCGTTGAGACATCCTGACCTTGGTAAGACGTTAGCCCGATCGCCAAGACATATGCCGATAGAAGCCTCTGCTGTCGCCGGAACAACATGGATGTTATGCCGATAGCCAACCACAGACAAATGCCAGTCACCGTGACAATGAGAAAGTCCTGCCGACCACCTACAGCAAACAAATGTTAACAGAAAGGCAACATGGGTCGGGCAGACAGTCACAGACTTATGCCGATAAGAACCAGAATGCACAAAATGCAAGACCCAATGGATTTTATGGGGCAATATGGATAGAATGTGGGTAAAGCATCATGAAAATGGGGAAATGTGGCAAAGGTAAACCTCACATGGAGACTCAGGGGGAATGAAAGGTATGCAAAATATCATCAAATTTGATAGCTCCAACAAAGGGAATCTACAATATGTTGGGAAAATACAAGAAATTATTGACTGGATTACCACTCTTTTAAATGTTGTATTTTTAAGAATAGATTGTATGAAGCATTTGAGAAGATGCAAAGACATGATACCCATAGTGGATTATTTTCTATAGATTCCCCATCGTTCCTACCAAAGGATAAGAAGCCTTATGTTCTACCAATTCATTGTGAGCAGGTATTTCTTTAACTCAAACAAGAAGTGGTAGTGATCATTAATCTATTAATTCATAGCTTATTGCAAATATATACATGTGTTTATTAATCATTAAAATTGTTATAACATACATCTAATATATGTATGTCATTCATGTGCAGGTATTTTTCTTTGAAGATATTTTGGACTCGAATGGATATTTGCCATACATTAGGATCCAAGATTAAGGCATGTATTTGATGACGCATTAGTTGATACTGAGCAAAACAATGATGGCCAACAAAATGAGAGAGAGGAATTAGAGAACATCGAAGAAATTGACATCCATGATGATGTTGAATATGGTTATGTTCAGGCACAAGAAGACAACAATATGGATGGTATAGAAAATGATGATCCAAATACATCTGGTAACAATATAGATGGTCCATTGTCAAATTTCAATGATGATGAAGATGATGCAGGTCAAGGTGAGGATGATGATAATATTAAATACTTGAAAGAACATTTGAACATTGACAATGATACACTGGATGACATTGTAGTAGACAATAATGTTAATGACCAAGACTTCTAAATTTTTAGAATTATTTGCAATCCATGTTTAAAAAAGGATGATTCTTATGGCCTAAACTGTGAAATGCTTCAATAATATTATGTTGTACTTGGAAAATTGAAAACCTGTTTTATTCTCCTAGCAAGATTTTTTATTTTCCATTATAATTCTAGACCAAACAACATTTGTGGGGATAGCCTTTTACAAAAATCTTAATTTGTATGAAGTTCACGAACTAGTTGTCAAGCAGTAAATTCCTTTCGTAGATAGGAGATGTAAAGGCTTCATTTAAGAAAATATAAGTAGTTTCTTTCAAAGGGTAATCCACATGCAAAAAGTAAAAAGAACATAAAAAAAAAATTGTATAGTAGAAAATCAAATTCAATTAGTTATGTCTTATTTCACTTGCACACTTATATGAAAGACATAGGGTATTCACCATACATTTCCCTTGATAAAGAAAACATGTGCTTTCATTTATTTTTACTATATATCTTAGAAGTGAAATTGTTGTTACATAATGATGCACTAAGAAAATAATGTATACAAAAAAATGAAAAGTAAATGTTTGAAATTTAACATGCAAGCTACTGTGTGGTGATGAAAGGAATCAAGATTAACTGGGACAATAAATAAAAATAAAAAATTTATGATTCTACTTAAAAGTGAACAAGATATGAAAAGTTTGGACAATGATGGTGCTGAAATTGAAAACCCTGATTCTAATGACATTATTGTTTTATGTCATTAGAGATAAAGAGCACATACAATTTTAAATACATAGAAAATGAATATTTGAAACTAGTAAACTAAAAATGCAAACACTATAAGATTTTTCCTTAAACAATAATTCACATACTTACAAAAAAGGGTGAAGCATTTTTTATTCAAACTCTGTTTTCTTTAATAGACATAACAGTAAAAGAATATTTACAAGTACAAGAATATATACATTGTTTCATATAAAATAAGGAATTTTTCATAGAATATACAAGAACAAGAATATATACACGGTTTCATAGAATATATACACTATTTCATAGACTTCTAAATTTTTAGAGTTATTTGCAATATGTTGGGTCTCAAAAACATAGGTTTTTAGACCATAAGAGGGTGCCAATATCTAAGAGGACTTTAATCCTTAATACGAACCAATTAAAGTAAATTATTTGAAAGTACTTTAATTTAGACCTAACCAGAAACCGATCAAAGCATCCACACAATAACAACAAATGTGCCCTGATAAATCTTGCAGATTTAAACAACTTGAAAAGACCACTTAGGAGACAACAAAACAATAAATAAGCATGAAAATTGACACAATAATTGAACATTGAAAATGGATTACGAGTTATAATCTATCTGCTCCATTATATTGCTCAAAATATAAAAATACATAACATGAGTTCTTTTGATATGAATTAGTGGATGAGATGGTCTAGTATCTATTCTAATGGATTGAAATGATGATGATATGATGATCAAAATCAGACCTTGGTTTCCCTATTTGTACGGGAAGCAAGAAGCTTCAAGTCCATTCACAAAAGTTACATTGTTTCTTAACTAAAGCATAATTAACATAACATAGAAACTTAAAAAGAGTTTATTGTTGGATGCACCACAGTCCATTAATGATCAACAAGTGCTCATGACCACCTAAAATCTATTCAAGGCTCAAGCACCATGTTAATGCATCCATAATAACCAAACTCTAACTACCTCCTCATATAGCTTGTGCAAGGAACAAATTAACCTTTGACATGTGATCAATGTATTTCTCCTAGGCATAAGTGTTTTCATTTTGTAGAGTGTTTATCATTGCATTCTCCAATCCAACAATCCTCCTGAGCTGCTTATGTGTTTTCCTGAGTACCTCATCCTCATCATTGATGTCATCAAGGATTCCTAGCAAATATTTTGATATCACATTTTTCCAAGTTTCTCGATCCTTCAAATCTGTTTCTTCAAAGAAATCTAGCATGGCCATACATTGTGGCTAGCAAAAGTCATTCAATTCATGTGTCAAGATATTCTAGAAGTTTTCATGTGTATTCATGAGGCTCTAACATTCTTGGAGAAAAGCATTATTATCTCCATTTTTTCCCTTGATATGGGATTCTATTTCCTTCATCCTATCAAGCAGTCTTCCATGCTCCATGAGGGCCTTGTATGTTCCACTATGAGCATGCCAGACACCATTTGCATGTTGGCACATATCTTTGAATTTCATACAAATTATCCCTGATGCTACTTCAAAAGTAGTAGCCTTCAATTTTCTTTTTAGTTATTCTTGTTCCTTTTGAGCCTTTTCAAATTTATGCTTCCATTGAGCAGTCTCAGACATGGCCTCTAACACTTTTCTTTCATGTTCAATTAAAGGAGAGTAAAGCCTTAGAGAAGTAGACAACCTATCTTTGTAGTTGGTTAATTCTTGTTTCAACCTATCATTTACCTTTATCAACCACTGGTTATCTCTTACTAGCTTTTGGATCTGGGCTTTGGTGAATTTGGGTACATTCACATTCAAGTTAGTAGTCTCCAAGGGATTTGTCTCCCCTATTCTTTGCACTAGGAGATGTCCAAAAATATGATCATGGTCAATGAGAGAAGGCTTCTTTCCTGGGGGGTAAAGAGCCCAAATTCGTAAAGTGGTATTATCAGGATTGTACCCTAACCCTATATAGACCCTATCACCTACTTCATCTATTATTTGAAAAGTTTTATTCTTTCTCTTCAAAAAGCTATCAAACACAATGGCTAAACTAATATCCCACCCAGGAAGGAGCATAACTCAAACTTCTTGCAATAATGCTCTTCCTTTCTCAACAGTCATGTTTCTTATTTACCTATCAACTTCATGTTGCAACTCTTTCAAGGCATAAGCCTCTTTCTCAGGGTTAATGTCCTTTAGCCTTTCTCTTATTAGTCTCCCTTTATACTAATATATAAAGGACTTAAATTCAAGGGTCTGCACAAAAGTATCATTTGCAACAAATTCCTGACTTGCACAATGCCTCACATCATTTGATAGCTCATTAGAGGATTCAAAGGTGATCACAGTTATTTTTAATGGCATCTCATATTGGGGTATAACAGGAGCATTAAACTGTGATACTTCTTCTTCCTCCTCAGTGTTATCTTCTTCCATGGATGGGGAACCAACTGAAAAGCTCACTTCAAGAGTAGGCTGAGGTGATAAGTGATCTAGTGGTGTGATATTTTCTACTTGACTCCTAGGACCGATGCCCCTTCCTATTTCAAATGCCACAAGTGGCACATCTCTTATCATTTCTTCTTCTTGGAGGATTAACTATTCAATTCTTTCTATGGGATCTTGTACCTTAGGGAAAGCCACTACGTAGCTTGGTTTATTATTCGCCTTCCAAGCCTCAACCATCATAACCCTACTATTAGCATTCATTCTCATCATGTTTTTTTTTTCTTCACTTTTTTTTCTGACATCTTCTAAAAGGAAACTATGCTCATACCCTTTCAATTTTTGAAAAATTTTGGCATCACAAATGAAGTGTTCAGGATCAAACTTTTCCCTTTTTTTTCCAACCGGCTTGCCATAATAATCCAGTTTACCACTAACAAAGTCATAGCTTGAATCAAAGATAATAGTGAAATCACCAAATCATAAAGTGGAAGGCATGAAATTCTGCCTCCCATAGCTCTTTAAATGCATGAAAGCTGAAAATGACAATTGCCTTATGATCTCTAAATAAGCAACTCTTTCTAGCACAGTCTTAGGCAGAAAATAAGGTGCAACTTCAAATCCATAAACCCTGATAATAGTACAATCCCCAAACATGTACCAGTCCCCCCAATTATGATTTATCCATGCTTCATGACCCATATCGTTTGGTCAAAGAAATCTTAAGATCTTTGGGGAGAGGTTGTAGTCACATTTGTGGCCTAACATCTTGTATAGTGGTTTGACAAAATATTCCTCAAAATATATGTAGCGGGACCTCCCACACCTGTTGTCCCACATAGATGTCCACATTTTTATAGGCCTTGAATTTCCATCATTATCTAAGTCTTTTATTCTTAATTCCTCACCCCATAACCCCATCGCCTACCCTTCGTATAATATCATGTGCATGAAAAGATAATAGTGCTTGAAATTAATGACTTCACTGTTATTCTTGATGATATTTACGGCATTATTGATGGCCTTTGATAAATACTCTACATAATAATAGGGTCGTGCATTATGGCTCTAGATGTCTGTGGCTAAAACCATGGGAGCAATTTTCATGTTCTTAGGAACATCAATTCCCAGCACTTGACTAGTTGAGTAATAAGTTTAGTGAAAGTATTCTTCAAACAAAGCCACAAAGAATGGGGGCTTATCTTCACTAGAGAACCTCATAGTTTGGTTACCCACACCTTTAACCCTATGTAGAGGAAATTTCCACCTCCTGTAACTTGTGTCCATGGTGCGGTATTCCTCCAACAAGTCTTTGATTTGTAATTTTGTTTCCAGGGAAGTGTCTAGCTAAAAAATCATGGAAATATAATTTGGCTTTATGGCCATGAATTGTGACCCATCAAGCAAATTAATTGCTCTCATCTTCGGATTGTAATTCTTTTCCAACACCTTGATTAACTCTACATTCACAAAGAAGTTTAGTACTACAAGTTTACCCAGATTCAAATTCCATGGGTTTGACACTAGGCTGTGCTAAAATTTCTTCCTATAATGATAAATAAAGAAGTCATAACCCCTACACGGAGTCCATACATCTCCCAGATTTTTTTGTTTATCTTGTAATGTCACACACGATGGGTTAAGCTGTGTTATTCTTCTAAATTTTGACCCAGACTCAGGACACTGATTGATTAAGTCTTGATTCAATTGCCTAGCTTCAGTTTTTTGTCTTTTTGCTTTCTGTTTTCCTGGGGTTTTTTCCATCTCAACCCTACTCATGCAATTCTTTCATCTACTTACTAAGAAAATACTTTGAGCTAAGTCTAGACCACTTACTTGGATAAATATTGTAAATTTCTAGCTGCCTACCGCCGTCCAACTTGGTTCTCCAAATCCTTCAATTACAATTCATAGTGATTTCAACTTCTTTGAGGTTGTATTTATCAAATTTTAGGACACTTCATCTAGCCCTGGTTCATAAATAGCGCTCGCACCACCTTTATGATCAAGTTCTTCATTAATAGTGATAGTCTCATTGATATTTTCATTAGTCACATCAATCGGACTAATCCTCATTTCATATTTGTTGAAGAGACTTTTAATTAAAATGCCCATTATTTCTTCGATATGCTGGTATGGCAGTTTTTTTCCCTTCGCTTTTGTTGTTTACCGCACTACCGCCTTGCTCAAGGCTTCTTGCTATGGGGTTGCAATGTATATCGCTCTACTGCATATGTTGCTCCCCTTCTCGGTGGTATAGCGGTGTATGATTTTGATCATTACCTAAAGAGTGTCGATGAGACAATCTTATTTGTCTTACCAATATCTCAATGTCTCATCGACATTAGATCTTATGTTCCTCCAATGTTGGTTGTCGGTGTCAATGAGACAAGTTTACGTCTCTTGTCGATATGCCATTATCTCATTGATAATTACTTCATTATATCCAAGAGTTGTGTTTCACCGAACACTTGTAGATATACCTTGTCGATGTGACATAAGTGATTCTCTCCTCCATATGCCCATATATTTTTAACATTTCATTGTATTACATCGTCGATGAGACATATAAATAAGTCTCTTCGACATAGGAGTGCCTCATCTACATTTCTAATATGTTCTTTGTGCTAATGTTGGGGAGACTTTGGAGGGACTCTCATCTACATGGTGTTGTCTTGGCGATATGCTATGAGCAATCATAGGAGTATTTCAAAGGAGGAATGCACTTTGATGTTGTAATCAAGGGTTTTATTTGGAAGCTCACATGAGGGATTTTATTAAATTTAAGTTATTATGATAGGAATTCTATGCATATGTTGGATGTAAGAGATGAGTGAAAATGGAAGTATGCAAAAATAATTAGGATGGAATTTTGGCTACAACATAATCCATGTTTAAAAAAGGATGATTCTTATGGCCTAAACTTTGAAATGATTTAGTAATATTATTTGTGTTGATACAAATTACCTATTGCAATATCCTTAAATTGTTCAATCTTTGGTATGAATTGTTGGCAGAAAAATTTAGGATTACTTGGATACTTCTTCCATTCATTTTGTATGAACATATGTTCGTGAAGACACGAAATTTAATAGCTCAATCAAGTAGAGATTTTGTGATTTTCAAATGAAGAGTAAGGTACAATTTTATTTCTAGTACATTACATTCATGTGCATAAACAAAATTAGAAGATTACATTACTGGATTGCACTTATGCAGATGCATATAATATTGGAAAGATTGCACAATCCTTCCAAAAATGTAGTCTTTATTGATAATGTAAATGTATGTTGTTCCACACAAGCCGTGGAATTGACTATTGAATGCATATAATCGAAAAACTATACATATATAGATACAAAAGAGAAAAATGCACATAAAGAGAAAGGGGACCCGTCATTGTCTCAATGATGAAACTTGGTTGTTTTGCTCGACATCATCTTTAGTCTTCCCACTTGTCTAAGCCTCCAAGTTGATTTATTCCTTGCTGCTCCTAGGTTCCCCGCATTTGAGTGAGAAGAGTATTGTTAGAGCAATGAAGGATCACCAGTCAAAATATGTGCATACATCTATAAACATATAATTTTATCATCATGTGCATTCAAATAACTTGCATACCATAGATGTCCAGGAAAACAAGAAAGTTAGCAAACATATCTATCATATGCTCAATTTTATCTAACATGTTTTCTCATTGTGTAGGTATAGATAAAATTAGGTTGTTTTTTTTATTTGGTTACAGCATGTGGGGTGAAATGTGGCTCCCACAAGGGTTGAGCCCAGCTTGCTGCCCTATTGTTTCATTTGAGAAGGATAATCACAAGTAAACCATCCATGAAGCATTAAAGATCAATCTTTGCAAGGATAGTGGAGTATGTTGGTAAGGTGTAATCTCCTTATTGATAAAGATTTATCCTTATTAATAAGAACATTCCACTATCAACATAGCCATGATTCTGACAAAACTGATCATCAAGGATTCCAAGATAGTTTTCATTAACAATCTAGTTAAAATTAAGAAGCCCCAAGCATCATAACAGTCACAAGAATTGAACATGAGGGGTATTCATGTAGATTAAAAGCTTACACAATAGTCATCACTTGCAAAGATAGAGACAACATGTTTCCACATAACAAATTAAATCGAATGCATGGAAGGTACAATGATGAAGTCCATAATAGTGAATATTGCTTAAGAGGGATTGAAGGGAAACATTTTGTATCAAAGAGAACAAGGTAACCTCAAAATCTATTGTACCTGAGTATGATAGTACCTAAGCTTCTAGTGTTTCCTATAGCGGAAAAGTGTAGTCTCCATCTAAAGGAACCATCTTTGGAGCTGTTCCTTGAAATGAGGGTTGAAAACATTAGAAGAAAAGAAATACCATAACTCTAAAGTAACAATTTGTATCAAGACAAATGTCAAAAAGTATAATTAAAAAGACAAATCCTTACAATTGGACCTCAAATCAGACCAAAAAGATTTATGATTTTATCTTTAGAATGTAGGAACTTTCTCTGTCAGAGCTTCATGACTTGAAATTGGATCTCCAATTGGACTAATAAAATTTGTGATTTTATCTTTAGAATATAGGAACTTTCTTTCTTCGATATTCATGATCTCAAATTAGATCAGAAGCTGGATAAAAAAATATTATGATTTTATCTTTACAATGTACAAACTTTATCTATCAGATATTAAAGATGTAAGGTTGGATCAGAAACTGGATAAGCAGATTTATGATTTTATCTTTAGAATGTAGGAACTTCCTCTATCAGATATTTGGAAATTCCTACACACAAGTTTTGCTTCAGAGTGAAAACACCTGGAAGTGTTTCACACCGGCTCAAGGTACAATCCAACCTGGTTATGACACAGATAGCAATCCAATTTTTCCTGAACTGTCCATACCGTAACATTGCATCACAATCTATTCTTCCTACACATAAAACTACCACATATTAACCCCTTCTAAATAAAACTCAAAATACCATGAAACAATGAGTCCCCTATATTAGTAAGTAAGTAGGCAGTCTATAGGGCATAGTTTGATTTTATACAAGGATGCTCATGAAAGGAATCTTCAAGTGACAGTGAGTGAGTTGTTTGAGATTGCAGTTGATGGTGCAATATCCAGTCTTAAAGGTGTTGTGCAGTTTTGCACACACGCCCCACTTGGAGTAGGGACCCTCTTTTATGTTGTTTTTTGACCCTTGGTTTTATTAGATTTGCCTTTTTGGGGTCTTGGGATGTTGGTCTTGTTGGCCTTGATCTTGTCCTTGGGTTTGAATTGTTTAAAATTGGCTTTTAGTGAAAATCCGGGTTTTAACCTGAATCCGGGATTTTCCACTCAGGCGGATTCTCCGGGTTCTAGTTCATTGTCTATTCATTGCTAAATTTTCCGAATCCGGGTTTCTGCTTGACTCTGTGATTTTCTGGTTCTGGCAGATTTTCTCGGACTGTGCTAAAATCCCAAACTTCATTAAAATCTCGGTTTCTGCTATTTCCGCGGAATCTGTGTTCGTCCGGATTTTCCGCGTATCTTGGGATTTTCTGAAATTCCGTCTTGGGCTCGGGTTTCCGGATTTTTCATACTTATCTTGTCGCTCATTAATGCCCGAAGTACCTTTGCTCAGATGCGTATATGGGTGAATTTAATATCTTTCAAGCATCATTTCGACTTCATTATTCACTTGTTTGCTGCCTTGGCGTTTGAGTGCATCCCCTGTTTGAGCTTTGATCATCGATTTCGGGCTGCGTGTGTGTGGATTGGAGGAGCACAGATTAAGGTTTTCGTTGCTAGGGCATTGTCGGTTTGCAGTTGCTTCCTCGAGTTCGAGTTTCGTCTGGACTAATCCATGGTAGGTTATCATTGGCCCTTTCATCTGTTTGCGTGGTGATTGAGTTCTTTTGAAGTTGAATGATGGTCGTTCTGGGTTGGCCCATGCTTGGTTTCGATTTTACGTTTATCAAATTGGGGTTTGGCCCATCTTTCGTGAAACCTCATCACCCATGCCATGTGTGCTTGTATTTATCCATTAGATGACGGGTGCATCTGTTTGGATGGTGTTTTGGGTCAGATTCTTGCCCTCTAGGTTCACAATTTGTTGTATTGTGTGAGGTTAGGGTTTTTGTGGTGTTCAGCCCAGATCAATGAATTTGTTTTGTCTATCTTGCACTGGTTTTAAACCCGTTCCTTGCCTTGTGAGGACTCTGAGTGCTTAGATTCATCCTTAGGGATAGTAGTCCGAACCTTGAGTTTATCCTGGTTTTCATGGTGGGAGGTTTATTCCTCGAATTAGGGCATCATCGTTTCGCCATGAAGATTAGTCATTCTAGGTCTTTTGAAATTCGAGTTTTGGTGAATTTCGAATCTTGTTGGTTGGCGTCGATTTTAGAGTCATTTGAATCCCAATTAGCAAGGTTTTATATGTTCATTCAGTCACTGGTTCGCATGTTGTCTTTCGTCGGGTTTTCGAGGTGTCCGCAGAATTTCTATGCACCCGGATTTTCCTGGTTTCGGCCAATTCTACGGAGTATAGCGAATTCCGGAATATTTGAATTATCCGTGGAAATCCTTCCTTTCCGGACTTTTCCGGTTTTTCTGTCTGGTTTTACTTCTTTCGATTTTTCGAGGATAGGATTCATGGAGTAAAGGTTAAATGCTAATTTCTTGTTGCCAATGAATGAATTTCACGATTATCTTATGATCTTTTGTCTGTACTAACGATTTATTTGGCAAATGGTGTCCTGGCAACAGGAATCCGTCTGGGTCGGATTTCTCTGAAATTCCGCCCCGACTGGATTTTCCCGGTTTATCTGGATTTCCTGGATTGTTCGATTTCTCTGGATTTTCAAGGATTGGTGTTTTGTGATGGATTTCAATTGCCTTATATGATTTTATGCTAATCCTTTGATCGGTATATGCATGATAATTGGATACTTATGGTGACCTTTTGTGGATGCAGGCCGAATCAAGCAAGGCTGCAGCTGGAAAATCTAAGGGTGACATGGAAGGATCTTCCATTTCAGAGGTAGAGAGGTTAAGATTAGACACCAAGTGTCAGCTCCCTGAAAGCAAGATATCTTCGGTGTGGTCTGAAGTCTCAGACACGAACGTTGGAGCATGGCGGTATGAGGAGTTCAAAGAGAGAACAGCTCAAAAGGATTTGTCGGTCCTAAAACAAGGGATGATGAAGTCCAGACTTGTTCATGTGGCAGGGTTCCCTCCAGCAATCCAGTGCTATGAGCTAATACTGGAGTGTGCTTGGCAGTATGACTTTGACACACAGAGGGTTGTCAGTACTGAAGGAAGGGTCTTAGCAAATTTCAACCCCGTTTCTATTGCCCAAGCCTTTGACATGCTAGATTTTCCTTCGGTATGTGCTCTAAACATGGACACAGCCAGGACATATTATGAGAATGAGCCAACCAAAGCTCAACAGATGATCAATTCTTGGTTGGAGAAGCCAAAGTCACATTATTCCAAATTACCCAAGCAGCTGCATAGAGTTAAATTTAGGTCGGATATCTATGATGCAATCACACTTTTGAGCAGAGTGGCAGGTTTAAAGACCGCTGGGGTGTTAGAAAACTGGATGGTTCATGTGATCAACAAGATTGAGCAGGGTTCCGATTATCACTAGGCAGGACTTATTAGCATCATGATTGATAAACAGCTGAGGGATGTCCTGGAAACCAAGAAGTTCACCATGTCTTCATATGTGATGTATGTGTTGGCTAGATTCTACCCATACAGGGGTCTGAGTCCACAAGGGACATTTGGACAAGATATAGTCTATGAGGTATACCCAGAGTTGCACCTAGGACACAAGAATTACAGGAGATTCAATGATGCATTCACAATGCATATCACTCGGATGCTTCAAAATGCCGAACATGTCAGGTTTTCAGATGGAGTAAAGGGGTTGATAAAGAATTATGGGGCCTGGTTCATTCAGTTTCCTACCTTCTCCTACCTCAAAATTGATGGATGCCCGGCTGCTCCATACAGGTTACCTAGGTACCCTACCGACCATATTACGTTATTGGAAATTGTTAGACAAATATGTGAATTTGATGCCATTGTAAAAAAGGAGAAACATAAAACCAGTTTCGGTGGGGATTTTCCTCTTGGAATAGGCGTGGCAGAGGTGTGCCCTTCTATTCAATTAGCACACACAGCAGGAGATGAATTGGCAGCTTATGGTTTCTCCTTCCATTCCAAAAGGACAAATTTTGATATCACAGGGGAAGCACAGAAGAAGGCCACCAAAGAGTACCGTCATAAGGATGACCTAGAAGACTATTGGGCCAATATCAAAGATGATTTAGAGGCAAGGAAGAAGAGGTACTCTAGGCTCCCTGTTGATGTAATTAGACAATATAATGTCAAGCTAATCCCTGACCAACTGGAGGATGATGGAAATATGGTGCAAGATCATGCCTATGAGTCCGTTAAGGATAGGTCAATCGGGGAAATAAACTGGAATGAGGATGAGGTCACTGAGTTGGAAGACCTAATGGCCCCTATGATGAAGTTTACTACTTCATGGCTAAAACATAAGGTTTGGGAGCTGGAGAGTGAGAAGGTACCTTGTACCTTTAATTTGATGGGAAACCTTAATCCTATGTCTACTTCAGAGGAATCCGGGGAAGATGACCCCAAAGGGAAGGCTAAAAAGAGCTCACCCTTCAAAATAAAAATCAGAGGCCCAAAAGATAGTGAGCCAGAACCAAAGAGAAAACCAAAGGGAAAGAAAAGAAGCCGAGCTTTGAGAATAGGCAAATCTTCTGAGGAGGAGGAAGTTGAAAAGCTAGAAGAAGAGGATGCTCCTCCACCGTCAAAGAAAACAAGGACAACGAGGGTCTCAAAGAAGAGGGTTCAGGACACCTCAAGGGATGAGCCTCCGATTGTTGATGTGGAGAGTTCAGGAGAAAAGACAAAGGTTTACTTGAGGAGATCAAGGACTCCCTCTCCTAAGGAGTCGATGCAAAAGATGAGTCCTCCTCCTAAGTCACCAATTGTAGAACAACCTAAGGCTACTTCTCCTTCGCCAAGTGTACCTGAGCAAGAAACGGCCCATCAAGAGCAAGAAATTAGTGGAGAGGCAGAATCTTTCAAGGAAGGAGAGCTTTTTGGTGAGGCAGCGGAGCTTGAAGTTGAAAAGGAGGAAAAGCATACTTCTCCCTTGGTGCAGTATGAGGATTCTCCAGAGAATGGCAAAGGTAATGGATCACCTAAAAAGGAAGATATCCCTGTTAGAACTCCATCACCGGTTCAAGAAGAAGAAGTTGAAGTAGATGATCAAGGTGAGCAATCTCTTGAGAAAGGAAAGGATGAAACGCCGAAAAAACAACAGGAAGAAGCAAAAACAGAGGAAATCCGGGTAGACCCTGCTGTCCCGGATTGGCTTGAAAAGGAGATCACAAGGAAAAAATAGGTTGTTGTTGAGGACACTCCTTTGGATTGGGATAAGATGTTGTCTAAAATCGGCAAAGGGAAGAAGAAGAAGGCTGCTAAAGTGGTTTCAAGAATAGAAAGGGACGAAGTAAACAACAGAGTTATCCACATTGCCACCCCTGCTGTAGACAAGACCAGAGAAGAAGTCACTGGTACATATTACAATGTACAAACTTTCAACCTTGGACCAGCATCTATGGAACAAGATATAGAGGAGTATGA
Organism: Sequoia sempervirens; assembly: GCA_007258455.2. Taxonomy (NCBI): domain Eukaryota; kingdom Viridiplantae; phylum Streptophyta; class Pinopsida; order Cupressales; family Cupressaceae; genus Sequoia; species Sequoia sempervirens. The sequence continues at coordinate 535,234,184 of VDFB02281492.1, read as the reverse complement.
AGGGTCCAGTGCTGTGATAATTGGCAGGTTAAGGAAGGAGACTCAAACCAAGCATGAGCTGAGAAAAGAAAATGAGAGACTTAGGAAATGTTTGGAAGATGTGATGAAACCCTTGCAATCCCTTCACCCATCTTCTTCTGCCACTCCTAGTTTCTTACCTAAAGAAACCATTTCTAAGATTGAAAGGATGAAAGCCTCTGCTCAAACTACAACATATTGGTTGAAGAATGTGCAGGTGAGAGGGGATAATACGATAAAGGATGTCCTGTCAGTTGGGAAGGATGCAGTCAGAGCTAAATATTTGTTGGAACAGGTATTATCCTAGGACAAAGAGGATATTGATCTTCTACTGCAGAAATCTAAGGTGATTATGGGGTATGGTAAAGACCAATTGGCTGCAGATGGAGTTCTTCCTTCCTCTAGATTAAATGAGCCTTGGGAATGGTTTGAGGCTTTGCAGATTCGGCATAAGGCCATGAGGAAGATTCAAAAGCAAAAGAAGTTGATAGATGGTGACTTGATTGGGGTCTATGATGGGTGCATCGTGTTTTTTGAGATCATGACTGGCAGAAGAAAGATTGCTCCTAAGTATCTAAGTCTGGAGCAACTCAGGGAATGGTGGCATGATGTTTATGCCCTAGATTCTGAGAGTGTTATAATAGGACACCAGCTGGATGATGCAGCAACATATTTGGCGATCATGGATAAGTATCAAGCCTATAAGGACAATTGGGATAAGATTGTTAAGCAGTCAAAGGAGGAGATTGGCTCCATAGAATGTCGGCTTAGGATCTTGCCTTTGCCACCTATTGCCGAGCTGGATAGGTTATTTTTTCGGGTTCAAGGATCGTTGGCCCAGAACAAGGACAAGGGAGGCGGTAGTTAATGCCCATTTTTGAGATTTGTGCTTCCCTATTATCATGGGGCATGTATTGATCTGGGTTGCATTGGGGGTTGTGTCTAGGCCAACCTTGATGATGTATCGGCATTTAATGTGTGCCTTATTTTGAATTCCTAAGGCCGACTTGTTTTGGGCAGTTGTTTTATTTTTGTAAATGTTTGGCTGGGCTGACATGTCTTGAGAATTTTCTATAAAGGACATTCTTGCCTCATTGTAAAGGGGTTAGCTAGAAATTAATAGAGATAAGTAAGAGCAGAAAAGAGCTAGAGTATTTTTGTAGTAGAAGTAGTAGTCAGTTTCTTGAAGAAAATATTGTAACAGAATAGTGGAATTGTTGTAGCATTTTGGTGATCTAATACAATAGAAGGCATTGTGGTTTTCCTGGTGAAATCTCTTGTGTTGGTTTATCTTGCATGGTTCTTGTTGTTCTATCTTTCAAATTGCTTAAGGATTTAGGGTTCAGTGTTGAGAATTAGATTAATGTGGTGAATGATGTTCATGATTTCATATTTGGAATGTTTGTAGCAATCTCTGGTCTATACTCCCAGTAACTATCTGATTGTAGTAGGCTGGTGAAGTCAACCTGGACCATATATTTGTTTGTGCTTAAGTTCGATTGTGGATGAATATCTATGATTTGAAAATATAAACACCTTAGAAGATTGCACCGTTCTTGTGATATTGCATTGTGGGTTAAGCAAGAATTGGTTATTTGAGATTGGTCCATTCCAGATATCTGTCATTTGCATTGCTCATTCTAAGAATAGTTTAGATCTTATCATATCTTTGCACCCTTATCTTTTGTTATTTCTTTATCATCTGATTAGATTTAGGATTTGAGATCATCATATTGCAAAATCTGATAAATTGGAAAGATACAGTTTGCTTGTAGTAAGGTCTGATTATGATTACCAGCATTTCACATTTTATCTGAGTTGTTTATGCATTGTCATGACCTGACACCCAAGAGACCTTGGGGTGATTTTCAGTAATTTGTTGTTGAAAATAACCTTTCAAGAGAGATAGAATATCATTTTCTGTCTGAGTTGTTGTTGTGCAGAAAACACCATCAACAAAAGGCAGTTAGCAAAGCAGTAAATGTGCAAGAAAATCAAATTGTACACAACAAACAATTCACAATGTTATCTTTCATAATGCCTTAAGTTTGAAGATCAAAATCTCATTGTATCTTAATGAAAGTAGTGACCTTAATGGTCAATCACTGGAAACCATGATTTTAAAACATGCTATTGTGCTTATGGAGGCAACATTTAAAGCAAGGTGGTGAGTGGTGGTTTGGAACAATGGCAGGTATGAAGGACTTACTTTATATGCATACTATGCAGTCTAGCTTAAGACAATGTTCTTAGAAGAGATTGAAGGTGGATTATGGAACTCAAGGGTTACATGATAAAGATTAAAGTGAAGACTGAGATCTATTTAAAAGCCACTATCATGAAGATATTAAAGATGTCAAATGTAAAACCCTAGCAGTTGGAGTAATGAACACAGTGCGGAAGATGACAGTGTGCTAGGGAAGATTTAGGAGATCTACATTATCTAATCACAAGAAATACATAATTTATTTATTTTCTTAAATTAAAATAAATTATTCTAAACCCTATATAGGACACATTGATACTTCAAAAGCATCTGATTTATTTTTTAAAATTAAAAGAAGTCATTCTAAACCCTATATAGGATACATTGATACTTCAAAAGCATCTGAAGGAATTTGAGATTATGAAAACATATGTCAATTAAATACCTGGATTACAAATAGTAGCGCAAACATTGCAACCCTTGTTGATCAGAGCAAGAATGAGATAAACAACAATGAATCCTATGGCTCCTTACCATTCTCTATCACTTTTTAATAAAACACTTCTCCATTTTTGGTGGGCTACGCCTGAAAATAAGGTTTCAACAAAGGTTTTATTGTATGTTTATTAAAATGAAAACTCCATTATGGTGGGCTATGCTTGAAAATAAGATTTCGATGAAATTTTTAGAGTATGTTTATCAGAGTTTTAGAGCATTTTGGCGGGCTCTATTCTTTATTTATGAAATGATTTATTCAAATGGATTGTGACTGACGTGATTTGTTGCATTTAGTGTTGTAAATTGTAATGATACCACGATTATCATACTACCACCATCTCTTATTATACCCACTATGGTATGGCAGTGTTTTTCCCTTCCCTTCTATTGTTTACCGCACTACCACCTTGATCAAGGCTTCTTGCTGCAAGGTTGTGGTGTATATCGCTCTATCGCATATGTTACTCACCTTCCTGGTGGTATAGTGGTGTATGCTTTTGATCATTACTTGAAGAGTATTGATGAGACAATCTTATTTGTCTTACTCATATCTTAATGTCTCATCGACATTACTTCATTATATCCAAGAGTTGTGTCTCACCGAGCACTTGTAGATATACCTTGTCAATGTGACATAAGTGATTCTCTCCTTCATATGCCTGTATCTTGTTGAGATTTCATTGTTTTACATCGTCGATGAGACATATAAATAAGTTTCTTCAATATAGGAGTGTCTCATGTACATTTGTGATATGTGCTTTGTGCTAATGTCGGGGAGACTTTGGAGGGACTCTCATCGACATGGTGTTGTCTTGGAAATATGCTATGAGCAATCATAGGAGTATTTCAAAGGAGGAATGCACTTTGATGTTGTGATCAAGGGTTTTATTTGGAAGCTCACGTGAGGGATTTTATTAAATTTAAGTTATTATGATAGGAATTCTATGCATATGGTGGATGTAAGAGATGAGTGAAAATGGAAATATGCAAAAATAATTAGGATGGAATTTTGGCTACAACACAATCCATGTTTAAAAAAGGATGATTCTTATGGCCTAAACTTTGAAATGCTTCAGTAATATTATTTGTGTCGATACAAATTACCTATTGCAATATCCTTAAATTGTTCAATCTTTGGTATGAATTGTTGGCAGAAAAATTTAGGATTACTTGGATGCTTCTTCCATTCATTTTGTATGAACATATGTTCATGAAGACACAAAATTTAATAGCTCAATCAAGTAGAGATTTTGTGATTTTCAAATGAAGAGTAGGGTACATTTTTATTTCTACTACATTACATTCATGTGCATAAACAAAATCAAAATATTACATTACTAGATTGCACTTATGCAGATGCATATAATATTGGAAAGATTGCACAATCCTTCCAAAAATGTAGTCTTTATTGATAATGTAAATGTATGTTGTTCCACACAAGCCGTGGAATTGACTATTTGAATGCATATAATCGAAAAAATATACATTTATAGATACAAAAGATAAAAATGCACATAAAGAGAAAGGGGACCCGTCATTGCCTCAATGACGAATCTTGGTTGCTTTGTTCGGCATCATCTTTAGTCTTCCCGCTTGTCTAAGCCTCCAAGTTGATGTCTTCCTTGCTGCTCCTAGGTTCCCCACATTTGAGTGAGAAGAGTGTTGTTAGAGCAATGAAGGATCACTAGTCAAAATATGTGCATACATCTATAAACATATAATTTTATCATCATGTACATTCAAATAACTTGCATACCATAAATGTCCAAGAAAACAAGAAAGTTAGCAAACATATCTATCATATGCTCAGTTTTATCTAGCATGTTTTCTCATTGTGCAGGTATAGATAAAATTAGGTTGTTTTGTTTATCTGGTTACAGCATGTGGGGTGAAATGTGGTTTCCACAAGGGTTGAGCCCAACCTACTGCCCTATTGTTTCATTTGAGAAGGATAATCACAAGTAAACCATCCATGAAGCATTATAGATCAATCTTTGCAAGGATAGTGGAGTATGTTGGTAAGGTGTAATCTCCTTATTGGTAAAGATTTATCCTTATTAATAAGAACATTCCACTATCAACATAGCCATGATTCTAACAAAACTGATCATCAAGGATTCCAAGATAGTTTTCATTAATAGTTTGGTTAAAATTAAGTAGCCCCAAGCATCATAACAGTCACAAGAATTGAACACGAGGGACAGTCATGTAGATTAAAATCTTACACAATAGTCATCACTTGCAAAGATAGAGACAACATGTTTCCACATAACAAATTAAATCGAATGCATGGAAGGTACAATGATGAAGTCCATAATAGTGAATGTTGCTTAAGAGGGATTGAAGGAAAAAAAATTGTATCAAAGAGAACAAGGTAACCTCAAAATCTATTGTACCTAAGTATGATAGTACTTGAGCTTCTGGTGTTTCTAGATGGAACCTATAGCAGAAAAGTGGTCTCCATCTGAAGGAACCATCTTCGAAGCTCTTCCTTGAAATGAGGGTTGAAAACATTAGAAGAAAAGAAATACCATAATTCTAAAGTAACAATTTGTATCAAGACAAATATCAAAAAGTATAATTAAAAAGACAAATCCTTACAATTGGACCTCAAATCGGACCAAAAATATTTATGATTTTATCTTTAGAATGTAGGAACTTTCTCTATCAGAGCTTCACGACCTGAAATTGGATCTCCAATTAGACTAATAAAATTTATGATTTTATCTTTAGAATATAGGAACCTTCTTTCTTCGATATTCACGACCTTAAATTAGATCAAAAGCTAGATAAATAAATTTATGATTTTATGTACATGTAATCATGAAATATCAATGTCATTGCTCATTGATAAGTGGCACCTGCATTCTTTAATCCAAAAGGCATCACAACCCAACAAAATGTTCCCAAAATGGATGTAAATGTTGTCTTATATTGATCTTGTGGGTTAATAAAGATTTGATTATAACTAGAAAATCCATCCATGAATGACAACAAAGCATTTCCAACAGTTGAATCTACTATCATGTCAATATTAGGAAGGGAAAAATTTTCCCTTAAAGAGGCTTTATTCAAGTCACAAAAATCCGTACACATCCTAATATGATTATCAGGTTTAGAAACTATGACAATGTTTCAAGTTCTCCTATAACAAGCAAGGCTTCTTAGGATTCATCTTTCGTATCTTTTGGAAAATAGGCTTAGCATTTTCAACAAGGACAATGTTATGTGTTACTATCTTTGGATCAATTCTTGGTATGTCTAAATATTTCCAAGCAAAAAGTTTAGGAAAGTTATGAAGCAAGGTTGTAGTATCCTCTTGTTATTCATCATCAAGGCACTTCCCAATCTTAATGACCTTTTCTTTATCATTTTTTTCCATTGGTATATCAATTGTATCTCCTAAGGGTAATGCATTTGACTTAGGAAGTTTAGGATCATATGGTTCCTTGCTTGTGTATGTCTCATTGGTATCAATATCTTTTTGCTTGGTACTTATCATAGCACATGTAACTTTTCTCTTGGAAGAAAATGTCTTATTAGAAGCACCTTACATTTGTTTCAAAGCTTCATCATTGTCAAAGTATTCCCATGACGGTGGTAAATCCATATCAAGTAATTTAGGATGCTTTAGTGTGAGATTAATTCTTGGTTTACATGTGTTGGTGTTGATATTTAGCAATGATTTTTGAGTTGATTTTGTTGTCTTAGAAAAAGAATATACCAAACCAGTCTTTGTCTCTTGTGTATTAAGTTTTATAGGTACTTGAATGCCTTGTTTTTTCTTTCCACATCCTTTATCGTTGTATCCCAATTGTTTAATAAGCTCATCACATTTTCCATAAATTCTTTCCATTTCCTTTGGGTTAGGCGGATGTTAGTAATCTATCTCATCAAAATTTGAAGTGTAAGTTTTATTTTCTTCCAAAGTGGATGAGGTAAATGCTTGGGAATATTCTTTTGAATTCTGAATTGACATAACCATTGGTTCTTTTTTTATCCTCTTTTTGTGTGATTATCTATTAGCCCATAAATGGAGGTGTGAATTCTAATGTACCTCAATCATCACCTAGCGATGTAGACATGGGTTATTCTTCTTGTTTATTAGTCTCAAGGGGTTTTATGTGAGATGTTGGAATCAATGTGTTCAGAGTACTTATTCCTTTTTCAAGTTGTAAGCAAATTTCGAGCTCAGGATCTATTTCAACTTGATAAACTTTGTTGTTATAGACATATTTCATTATTCGATGAAGGGTCGAAGGAACTGCATGCATCTCATGAATCCATGGTCTTCCCAAAAGAATATTATAGGAAAGATCATAGGGTATGACATGAATAGGAGTTTTCAAAGAAGCCATTTTGAGTGTAATAAGTAAAGTAATTTCACTGAGCAGTTGCTTTGTGATATTGTCAAATCCTCTAATAGATAAGGAATCAGGTTTGATTTGTGATTTATCCACACGTAATCTATCTAAGAGCTTTACACTGCACACATAAAGGGAAGAGCCATTATCAGCAAGGGTCCTTTTGATGTCTATTCTATTGAATTGAGTAATTATCATATAGGCCTGATTTTTTTTCCTTAATTCTAATGGAGGGAGCTCGTGTTGATGGAAGGTAATGTCTACATTAACTACATTCATTCCTTGCATTAGAGCTGCCAAATGATTTACATTTGTACCTGGAGGAACCACTATTTTTTGCAATGATGTTTGGAGCATAGAGTGATAGTTTGATGATTTCTAAAGAAGGCCCCAAAGGGATATCTTTGCGAGAGTGCTCTAAAGTTGCTCAACAAGATCATACTCCCTTAATCGAGGAGCACTAGGCAGTATAGAATTGGGAAAAGGTAAGGAGGTCAGGGTTGGTTGTTCTAATTGCATATTATTTCTAGTGTAATGTGTGTGAGCAACAACATCATGCTTAGGTGGGTAAAGGGTAAACTCAGGCTTAGGTGGAGGTTGAGTTTTATGTGAAGGTGGATAAAGAACAAGTTGGGGTTGTATTACATTGAAATATTTTGTTTTAGGTTTCTCACAACAAACCTTAGTGGATGGATTTTGTGAGATGAAGTCCTGAAGGGCTTTATCTAACATGTCAAAGTCATCATTGCTAAAAGGTTTGGAAGATAAGTTATCATTGGCTAGTTTGGGTTTGTCATCACAAGCTTTAGTGGATGAACTTAGTGAGAGGAAGCCCTGTAGAGCTTCATCTAACTTATCCAAGTCATCACTACTAAAAGGTTTGGATGATATAGTTTTTCTAAAGTAAAGCATAGTTTTTATTGTTTCATTCAATGTTTTGAGGTTTTTTTTTTGCATTTTCTTATGAATTTGATCTAAATGGACTAGGAACTAATGCTAAAAATTAGCATTGTAAAAATCTAATGCTATCCATAATTTCCATTAAAGTGAATGATGCTAATGCTAATGATTTGAATGTAATAGAAGATAACTGAACTAAAACAGAAAAGTAACTGAAACCAACAGTAACTTAAGAAGCTAAAAATTTAATTATGAAAATACTGATGCAAAATGTGTACTGGGACTAAGTCGCCCACGGTGGTAAATTATTATGAAAATACTGATGCAAAATGTGTACTGGGACTAAGTCGCCCACGGTGGTAAATTAGTCCCAGTCGGGGTATTTTTTAAAGTTTTTCTAAATTTTGTGATGGATGCTTACGTTTTTTGTATCGTAGAGTGCAAATCTAAAGTGCAAATGCAAAATTCCACTATTGGTTAAGGAAATAAGGTTCAAGAATGCAAGCTTAAATGAGCTTTTCACTAATGCAAATTTGAAAACCCTAGAATGCAAAACAATACAAAACCTGATGAAATTTTGATGCAAGTTATTCCTAGGATGTAAATGCACTTCAAATCAGAAGTAAAATGTTCTACAATCAGGTTCACCAAAATGTGGATACCGATTTTGGCACCACAAGACTCCCTAACACTTCTAGGGTTTTTCACCTAAAAGGAGAGAGGTAGGCCAAAATGGGAAATATCCTCACTCAAAACTAATGCAAGTATGAATGAAATATGCCTAAATGAAATGTCCTAAATGCAACAAACTTATAAAATATGTTGATTATTAATGCAAAACTAATGAAGTGCAAGATGTTTGAAAACACATTATGATATGCAGAATGATAGATTGAATGCAATAAAGAACAAGATAAAGAAGATAAATGGAAAAAGTGCACCTAGAAACTGATGAAGGAAAAAATGAAGACTATAAATGTCTCTAAAATTATGGAAAATCTAATTTTCTGGCCAATTGGGACACTTATGCCAAGTTGGGCAACTTAGTCCAAGATCTAGGAAATTGCTCCAAAACCCATTTCAGTGAAATGGGTATCTAAATCTACAATAATTTCTAGCAAACATGTGTAGTGGAATAAGTCACCACTATTGGAAAATTAGTCCACTTTGGCATTTTTTGAAAAATCTGAAAGTGGAAATGGAAGCCCTCAGTCTGCATTTTATTTTTTGATGGAAACCCAAACCCAAATCTGTAGAAAGACCTACAAAAAAGAATATAATTTGGTATATAATGGGGGTTTCCCTTGGTCAAACTCCTAGTTGGTATTTAAACCTTGAAAGAGATAATGAAATCTACATAAAACCCTAGCCCTAAGTGTGTCTAAGACTAGGAAATCTGAAGTAAGATGTAACCCTATTCTAACATGCAAGAATAAGATGCATAAATGAAACTAGAATGATGCAAGACTCATTCCAAGAGACCTTAAATCACATTAGAAATGAATCTTAATAACATGAAAACCTTCTTTAGGCTAAAAATAGAGAGAAAATGGAAGATGGAATCACTTTGAAAACAAGTCCTTAGGATTGATTTGATGGCTAGTTGCATCTCCTCAACCTAGATTTCTCCATGATTCTCCATAGGCATCAATGGTCAATCCTTTACAATGTGAGATATTGGACAAAAATTGAGCTTGAAGACCTGAAAAAACCCTAGCTTGCTACCTGAAAGCTTCAACTTTGTTGTAGATAGACTAATAAATCTTCTTGTGAAAGATATTCAATACTTGACTCTTAAATTTGTTTGTTCAAATGAAATAAAAACATATATGTATAGGCATTCAGACCTAATTATTTATTATTTTGACATCACAGGCTGACATCCATCAGAAATTTGAATTAAGTCAATGATTTTCCTACTCAAAATTGAAAAATCCCCCAAAATAGACTAAGTCGCCACCCTGGGTGACTTAGTCCCACCAAGGGTTTTTGAGGTTGGTTTTCTAGAATTTGAATGATTTGAATGTTGTTTGTCAAGATTTGTATGATTTGTGAGTTGAATAGGCCTTAAAGTCCAAAATAATGAGTCTTAGGAGCCTATAAATTTTGTTTTAAAGGGTGATTAATGCAAGGGTGTCTAAAATAGGACCAAATTAGAACATAGATTGTACTATCTCCAATAAGGGAGTACAATTTCTATGTCCACAAGGCATAAATAAGCCAAATTTTAATAGGGAGGACCCAAACAAGTATGAAAATGTAAAGGGATACATTTTTCTACACTACACTCTCTTTCCATGGTTGGCTATTAATACCTCATCCTCAACAGTTTCTTAGATAAGGTCATACCACTAGAATGGTAACTGCAAATTCCTTCGTGTACTTTTGTTAAGGTGGTCAAGGCTTCCTCTTGGTTGAGACATCATAATAATTTCCCCTCGATGCTTCTACGATATAGGGTATCACCTAAGATGACTAATCGATATGCCTTTTTAATGAAGGTTTTCTTAAGGTTGGAATTAATATCAGATGGGAGGGTATCTTTGCTAAGATTGGTGAATATTTCATGATACCATGGGGAGTTAAGACCTACGATTACACACACAAATTCAGATTCAGGTATTTCTAAAGTCAGTACGAGAAGTTTTTCTACCAAGAATTCACATTGAAGGACATTGTGTGGCATGTCTAATAAAGACCCAATTGTGGCCATGGCATCTACTACTTGATTGTTCACACGAGGTATTTGTTCAAATATTATATCAATGAAGAAGTCCTTAAGAGTTTCTACCATTTTCAAAGGAGTGAGTTTATCATCCTTGGTTTGGTAGTCATTATTGACTTGGTTGAAAATTAGTTGTGATTCCTCGTAGACTTTTAACTCTTGTATCTGCCACTAAACTGCTATTCTTAACCCTATTATTAGAGCTTCATACTCATCAATGTTGTTGGTACATGGAAAGGATAGCCAGCATGACTTTGGAATACAATCACCTTGAGGGGTGACAAAGAGAATGCCTTCCCCTAATCCATGTTGTATATGATCCATTGAAGTACATTTTCCATTGACCCACTGCATTTAGGAGAAAGAATGACTCATGAAGAAACTCAGATACCAAAGGATTATCTGTATAAATGGGTGCTTCTACTAGTTGATATGCAATGAATTTCCCCTTTATAGCCTTTCGCTCCACATATTCTATGTCAAACTCTATTAAGATCATTACCCACTTGGCCATTTTCCCAATGAGATTTGCTTTAGACAACAAATATTTTAATGGGTTGATCTTAGCAATAAGCTTGATTTTATGCAAAAACATGTAATGTCTAAATTTTTATGAAGCAAAGACCACTGTTAGGCATGCTTTCTAGATGGACAAGTAATTCATTTCATATCCTACCAAGGTCCTACTAATACAATAGATGGCTCTTTCTTTTCGAGTTTCATTGTGTTGAGCTAGAAAGACACCTAATGTTGCTAATGTGGCTGAGATGTATAGGATCAATTGCTTGTTTAGTATTGGTGGCATAAGAATTGGAGGTGATAATAAATAGTCCTTGATTTTTTGAAAGGCTACATCACATTCCTCCTCTCACTTATATGTTATTCTCTTATGAAGAAGATAAGAGAAGGGTTGGATATTGTCAAATAGTTGCATGATGAATCTCCTAATGCATTATAACCTTCCTTGTAAACCTCACACCTATTTCAATATTTGTAGTGGGTCCATGTCTAAGATTGCTTTTTCCTTTTCTAGATCTATCTCTATCCCTCTTTGTGACACTATGTAGCCAAGGATCTTTCCTGATGTAACCCCAAAGAAACACTTTTTTGGATTCAATTGTACCTTACAATCTTTTGATCCTTTCAAAGATTGGTCCTAATAAGTCTATGTTCTCTTTCCTCATCTTTTATTTGGCTAAAATATCATCCACATAGTCTTCGACTATTTTGTAGATAATATCATGAAAGATTAGGGTCATCACTCTTTGATAGGTTACTCATGCATTCTTTAGCCCAAACGACATCATGTTCCAACAGTATGTTCCCCATGGAAAAGTGAACGTAGTTTTATGTTGATCTTCCTTAGCGATCATGATTTGGTTATAGCTTGAAAATCCATCCATGAGTGAACATTTCATGTCCTATGGTTAGATCAACAATGATGTCGATGGTGGGAAGAGGGAAGTCATCTTTCATACATTCTTTGTTAAATTCCTTGAATTCTATGCATATTCTGATGGCCCCAATTTTTTTGGAGACTGGAACTAGGCTAGAGACCCACTTAGAATAATAAATTGGTTGGATAAATCCAAAATCAAGGAGCTTCTATAATTCTAGTTTAACCATTAATGTTTTCTGAGGGTGTATCTTTCTCAATTTTTATTTCACTAGTTTTTCTTCAGGGTAAACTACTAAGTGATGTACAACCACTTCAAGATCAAGCCCAGACATATCTGTGTTGGATCATGAAAATTTTTCCTTTTTCTCTTTAAGGAATGTTGCCAAGTTTTTATGTTCTTCATCTAACAATGGTTCAGCGTAGAAGGTTATCATAAGTGCCTCCTCCATTCCCTCATTCACTAGAGTTGCTTTCTTTGCCAATACTACTAAATTTTTTAGATGTATTGCACTAAGAGGGAGATTGAATACCTCGTCCTTTGGCACCTCAGAGAGGTTTTCACATTTGGATGTATCCTTTATTTTTACTATTTTGTGATTGAAAGTGCCATAGTGTGGTTTTCACTTAAATACCTTCATGTTATTCTCATGTCTTTGATTTTGCGACTGAGGGATTCAATCATCTCCCCATAGTATGCATGTGTGTCTAGCTCTATATCAAATCCTGCTTTATGATCCCCACATAGAAAATTATCACGTAGTCCCACAAATTATGGGATAGCTTCATAATTTTTGGACATATCTAGAATTGGTGGTCTTTTTTGGTCCCATTCGATCAGTTGGGGATATACAAGGTTTAATTCAAAATTTTGGTCATTTGGGGTAAAAGATGTTGTGGTTATCATAAAGATGGAGGTATCCTCAAATAAGTCAATGATGTCAAGGGGAAAGTCATCTAGGGTAGTATCACATGATGTTCATAACCAAGAGGAAGCCTCAACCCATTTATTAGAAGTACCTTTGACAATAAGGGTCACCTTGCTACTAGTACATCCTAAGCCAAGATTCTTTAGATGTCTCTTAGGAATGATGGGTTCTAGCAAATCATTGTAATTTTTCCCCAAATTTTCATTCTTTTTATACTCCCATCCCATCATTAGTAGTAATTCCTTATTGTCATCTTTCATCAAAGGAATAGGCATGGGTCAGTTGTCCTAACACAAAAAATTAGATACATCTTCTTCATTGACGTCCTCTTTGTCCAAGTCCCCCCACTAGTGAAGGTGGTGGATGTTGCATTCATTGTTTTAGATACTTTGTTGATAGGTTGGGGTTTTCCATGAGATTTGGGAGGAAAAGGTTACTCTCCCAACACAAAATTATCCTTTTTTAGATTATAATTCCCACAATCATTATCCTTGATTACTGCCTTGATGTCAAGTATATTTTGTACAATGGGTGTTGTGGATTATGAGGTAGATGCAAGGGAAGATGGGTCAACAAATGAGGAGGATGATGTAGGCCCTTCATCATTCTTAGGTATTTGGGGGATCTTGTAGAGTTTAGCCTCAAGGTTCTTGCAGTAGTAAAAGGGCTCAGGATCACCATGGATGGTAACTTCTTTATCCTCAAAGGGAAACTTGACACATTGGTGGTATGTGGAAGCTACAACTTGCATGGCATGAATCCATGGTCAACCAAGCAGAATGTTGTAGGGAAGGTCAATATTTAGCACTTGGCATGTGGTTTCAAGAATGATAGGTCCCATTTGGATAGGTAGCTTGATGATTCCTTGAGACACCCGTTCTTGATCATTGTATGCCCTTATGGTTACACCCTTTCTCTTTTCAGTAGTATCCTTTGAGTAACCTAGGTTTTTGACTAACTGAAGGGTGCAAATGTTTAGACTAACACCTCCATCTATTAGGATTCTCTTAACTTTATTCTTATGAACAATGACCTCAAGGTGTAAAATATGATTGTGTGATGGCTACGTTGGTAGGTCTTATTTTGAGAAGGTAAGAAGATGGAGGGTAGTGATATACCCTACCATAGCTTGAAACTGCTTTGTATCAATATTCTTAGGTACAGAGGAAGTTGATAAGGCCTTTTCTAATATATCCCTATGTGTGGTGGATAGCTTCAATAATTCTAGGATTAATATCTATGTAGGGGTTTTCTTTAGCTTGTCTAGGGGGTTGTAGTTGCTAGGGTTTGACATCGACAATGTAGGTTATGCCCTATATTGTGATGAAGCTCCTTGGATTGTGACCTTTCTATGTTGTGTGTTGACTTTGTACTCCGCACTAGGTCCTTTAATGGTGACGACTGTTACAACATTATCACAAGAGGTGACCACATTGGAATATACATGGCCTACATTAGTGTAATTTTTTCCTTTTCCATTTTCATTCCCTTTGTTATGATCTAGAATTGGGTTCTTGTATATCTTTAGGTCCTAATTACTTATTGGTAGATCGATAGTCACATCCCCATTTTCAATGAGATATTGGATAATGTTCTTTAGCTTCATACAACTAGATGATTTATGTCCTTTGATCTTGTGAAAATCACAAATATCCTTTTTGTTATACCAAGGTGTTTTAACTTGAGGTTCTTGATAGTTTTGGTAGTTGGGGAGCATAATTAGGTTTGACTATACCAACTTTTGCATGATGGATTCGATGGGTTTTCCCGATGGTGTGTATTTGTGCTTTTGGTAGTTATTCCTATTGGGTGGTCATCTTCTTTGGGTGTCAGTGTTATTGATTTGGTTATTTTGTGGTGGTGTGGTGGTTTGTGGTGTGTTTTTTTGTGTGTTGGTTGTTTAATTGGTGTTTTATCTAGGAGCACTTGTGGCTACTTTAGCATCAATGACACCATACATGGGGCTTGTCATTATAATTGGTGGATGGGTGGTTGTCTTGATAGGCTTGTCTAGTTTCCTATGTGATTATGGCTCTCTCAATGTTGAGGGCCCTAGGGATAAGCTCATCATAAGTGGTTAAACATTGCATCTCTATTTGGAAGGATAAGTCTATGTCAACATTTTCTATGATGATCCCTACTTGTTCTTTAGGAATAGGCCACTTTGTATTACTAGATCTTTGCCTCCACCTTTGTAGGAAAATTATGAAGGATTCAACTTTATTTTGCTTGAGAGTGTACAAATATTCTTATCTTATATCCATGTATAGGTTTAGGGAGAAATGATCGATGAACCTATCAATTATTTCTTGGAAGGTTTTGATACCTGGAGGCAACTGTGAGAACCAATCGATTGTTGGGCCCACAAAAATGTGTGGGAAAAGGCTCATCAAGTAGGAATCATTGTATGAAATATCCATATACATTACGTGGAATGCTTTGATGTGATCCACATGATTTCCCTTCCCTTTGTATTTATCAAGCTTTGGAACCTCAAAATATGATGGGAGAGGTACCACCGCAATGTTCCTATCGAAGGGGTATGGACACAGGTTTTGTTATGCATGTGGCTTCTTTGTTTTTCCCATTTGAATGTCTTGAATCTATTGTGTGAGTGCCTTGAGCTATGATGACACATCGTCTTATAGATTTGATGGAGGAGCATATGTTGTGTATTGTGGCATGGTGGATGAGTTGTAAGTGGGGTTTAGATATGATGGGGTGTTGTATGGTGTATCAAATGGATTTTGATACTGTGAAGGGGAGGGTGATAGAGGTGGTGTTGTATATGCTCCTTGTACAATTGGATTTACAAATTTTTGTTGGAGATTATAGTACAAACCCTATTTTTTTTATTGTTTCACAAGGATTTATTGTTGGGAATATTGTTCTACTAGAAATGCTTGTTATTTGGCTTGTTGGTGTTGGTGTGTGAGCAAGGGTTCTTTTGAGATTTATTTTGTTGCAAGGCTTGTGATTAGGATTTTTTTTGTTGCAAGGCTTGTGCTTAAGCTTGTTTTTGTTGCAAACCTTGTTGTTGGGATTGTTTTTGTTGCAAATCTTGAGCTTGAGCTTGTTGTTTGTGCAATTCTTGTTAATAAGCCTATTGTGCTTGTTATAAAGATAGAGCATGATCTTGTTGTGCTTGTAATGTGGAAGTATTTTGATGTTGGGATACGTGAGATGGATTTTGAGTGACCATGGTATGATTGGGTTGTGGGTTTATTTGATATGGTTGTTGTGTGGTAAGTGTTTGTGGATTTTTTTGTACTATCATTCCTTGTAAAATTGTCTATTGGCATGGAGGAATGTAAGTTTGGGGCCCCATTTGATTTTTCATGGCTTGGGGGACAAATGGTAAAGTTGATGGTACTATTTGGTGTTGAGATATCAATGGAACATTTAGTCCTTGGGTCAATAAATTGGAAAGTTTCCCTTGACTGATGTTGAGGGTTCCCTTGTTGTGTTTGACTTAGGGCCAAGGTATTACCTTGGTTGATGGGATTTGTGATCAATGTGTTGGTTTTATTTGGATTCATGATAGATGGGGTTGATGTGTTTTTTTTAACCAATGGGTTTGATGGGCCAATTGGTTTGTTGGATGAAGATGTACATTGTTGTGTTAAGTGTTCACCTTGTGTAAGGGTGTTAACTTACCCTTGTTTTTCTACTTGAGGCACTTGGTTCACATTACCTTGTGTAATGTTGGGCACACTGTGGGTACTTGTGGTCTGGATGGAAGAAGATGGTTGTGCTTGAAATGTCAAGGTTGGCATTGTGTTATGGAATGTAAGGGGTACATATGGATGTAGAGGATGTTTAGAAATAGTTGTGGAAGAATGTGATGGGGCACAAAATTTTGGTGTCCAATTTATGCTTTGGGGAAGGTTGGTGTTTTGTGTACCAAAAAGTGTGTTGCTTTCTACATTGGGCATGAGACCAAGGTTTGTTGCAATCCTAGTTGCAAGACTGGGAGTTGATGTTTGACTTTGAAAAATGGATAGAGTAGGTTGATTTATAGATTGAGTCAATCCTTGTGCCAAGGGTTTTGTGATCAATGAAAGTTGGGGTAATTGAAGCCACATTCTCTAAGGTTTGTTCCCTAATTGTGTCAAAGTCAAATGTAGAAGGTAGTTTATCCCCTTCTTTTTCTAAAGCTAGCATGTATTGGGTTTGGTTCTTTTTCATCAAAGTGTTAACAATGCGGTTTGTCTTAGGATATTGTTGATATTTAATGAGTTATTCCTCAATGAGCTCAAGGGTGTTTTTTGTGACATCTTCTAGCTAATACCCTTTGTATAATGGATTTTGTGTTTGTTGTGAGAGGGTAGAATGGATCCTTGGATCTAATTCTTGTGGGATATTATCAATTGTGGTAGATTTTATTTTGGTTTTCTCCATGTTTCTCTTGTGTTGTGATCTTGTTGTACATAAATTATGGGTCAACTATGGGAGAGGTGTGTTTAGATTTATAGTGTTGAAACTCTCTAGTTGACAAATTTAGATAAAAGGGACCCTCTAAGTTGTTTTGGACCAATGATGGGATTGGGTGATGAAAAGGGTGAATGATATGGGGGGATGAACTTTCCAAACTTTTGGACAACACTTTAGAAAATAAGGTTTTATGTTTCGATGTCTTGGATAAAAGATGCTAATGAAATTGTAAATCTCAAGGTAGACTTGTGACCTTTAATATAGACTAGTTCAAAATAAATGATGACTAACTAACCTAAGTGTATGCAAAAGGATTCATTTACACACAAATAGCTAAGTTAGGGGATTGGTTTAATGATAGCCTAAGTCTAAGATGTTGATGTGTCCAAAAGTTTCTAAAGTTGTTTGTGAAGTAGAATGTAAAATGTGTGAAGATGGATGAAATGTTTTGACCCAAAATGTGTTAACCTAAAAGGGACCTTTGTTTCAAAAGACCAAGGTAGTGAAAAACATGCTATACCTCTAAAGTGATAAAACCTTAAGAACTCAATGCTTTGGGAAAATAGAACTTTTGACTCAATGTTTGTTGGACAATGACACTTTGATGCAATGTTACTAATACTTTCCTTGTTTCACTTGGCTGCTTGGGGGGTCAATGTGTTTCGAGAATAAGGCCAATATGTGGCGTGTTCATTTGGTTTCAAAATTTTATTTAATGAGATTGATTTTATTACCAAATCAAGATGTCTTAATTAAGTTCAAACTAAAATGTCTATGTCTAAGAAACCTTCATTCCACAAAGTCCAATATGTGAAAATCAAGAAGCTAAGGCCAAAATTCCCTATGTTAACTTTGGAAAGTGTGAATTAAGATATTATTCCAAATATTTAGAATCCTCTAAAGATAAAATATTTAGGGACAAGCAATAATATAGGAATTTTCAAAGGTATTCATACTAAGTCCAAAGGGTTTGAAATTTTATGAACATGTTGATGTTTGTTTAATTTGTTTTGAAACCAAGCAAAGTGTGAAATTGACTCAACAAGAAATACAAATCCTAGCTCAAGTGGGTATGTTCTTATTGGTAGGCTTACCTCATGCCCTGAAAGGATGATTCTACATGCAACTTATGGAGGGAACAAAAGCAAAAGAGTCCATTATTTTTAAGCTTCTATGCCTAAACCATAAATTGGACTTGGTAAGTAACTTCTTGGAAGTAAAATTCCAATGCACCACTTTTAAAGAATGTTTTGGAAAAGGACTGGGTTGGCTTCTACACAAATTCTTTTAATGACACAAACTGTGAACATTGAGATTTATACTACCATCTGCAAGCCACCTAAGGCATTAAATCATTCCCTTCTAGCCCATATGTCCAAAGTTGGATTAGGTGTAATATGTTATGTGCCTCAAATTGAAGCTACTACTATTTCAGGTTTGCAACCTTTCTATAGCCCACCAGTAAACGTGATTTATTGAGAGTCACTTATATGAGTTCTCCATTGTGGGATGTATTTTATTAGTAGGCCCTTTCTTAATAAGAAAAATGTTATTTCTCTTCACCCAAGATCACACGAAGCACAAGGAGAGTGGATACACACTAAAAGTGTACACAATCACAACACTCATGTAATAAACTCATTATTTTTAAGTCCATATTGCAAAATGGCTTCATTTTAAGCACCAATGGAAGTGTTTTTTTTGTTTTTTTCAATTTTAACCAATATTGAAAAATAATGTTTTATGGGTTCAATTTTAACCAACTTTAAAAAGAATTAAAGCATTTGTGAATTTTAAGCCCAATGAAAATTTAGTTTTCCTAAAACGTAAAGAAAGATATGATGGATTATAATTGTGCCATAAGTGTAAAAAACACTTTTACAATGTATGGTCAAATGATAGTATGCTCCTTCACTTCAAGTTTTTCCAAATCTGCAAAATCAGTTAGCCTCATAAAAACAAAACCAAATGTCAGCAAAAGATCAGAGAGTATATGAGACTGAATTTAAAGCACACACAAAAAGTTGACTCTCTGATTTAACAGTGAAAAGCATCACTATTCTGCAATAGTGTCATTGTAGCTATAAAATGCATCATCGAAGGTTAAGTGTGTTGCTCTGGTTAAATGTGATAGTGTCACTTTGCACAAAAATAGTGACATCAATAGCATCGCTATATGGGCCGTGTTGCCATATTAAAAATCATGATATCAATCTAAAAGATAAATATGTCACTATATTTAAAAGGTGTCACCATAGTTTAAATGCATTGCTATATCTGTATCAAAGGTGTCACTATATTCAACACGTTGTTGTAGCCTTCAAATCAGTCACTATTTCCCTATAACCTGTAACTAATAGAAAATTAAGAGGAATTCATCAAATAAAGTTTGTAAAGATCTCTATTTAGCACCAGAATATGATTGTAATCATAGTAATAGCTAAATACACTAGATTCATAAAAATTCAAGCCATATTTAACTAACTAAGCTACAATCCCAATGAGATGTTCCAAAGCTTCAAAAATAAGTAGCCATTAAACTAAGCATGAAATAAACCATGAAAGCATAAAAGAAACCTAATCTAGAACTCCAAACCTTATCCCATTGAGGGATTGGTGTTGTAATGATATGGAATGACAACCCTTTCCCAATCCCTTGGGTAAAATGAGCATCTAATGGAACTCCATTGATGAAAGCTTAAGCTAAAATGGATGAAACTATGCTAAGGGTGGATGAAAAAGATGAAAAATCTTGATAATGGATGAAATGATGAATAAAGATACTATTCAAATGTGCAACATAACTTTTCTTTGATGGATTTGATCCCTTTCTCTCCAAAATGAGAGGTATTTATAGGATAAAATGGTGAATCAAGGGTCAAGATCAAATAGATCAATCAATGGTCAATATGCAATTAGGGGTGAAGGAATGGATCAAGGATTCTCATCAATGGATGAAGATCATACGGATCAAAGAATCAATCAATGGGTCACAATGATTCAGACAAACACACTTTCAAAGTTGTTACAAAGTTTGTTAGGAAAGAATATTCCATTTTTTAGAGATCAAGTGGGAGAATATTCCAAGGGAATATTCCCATGCAAGTGGATGGGTGAGAAAAAATAGTAATTAGTTAATTAAAACAAATTTTTAATTGTGCAAGTTGAGGAATATTAGGATGCTCATTAAATAATTACTTTATTTAATGAAAAGGGGATGCAAATGACATTAAATTCAATAATTTAGGATTATTCAATTAAATGACAGGACGTAAGGTGTTTAACTTAAATAATTTGCATTATTCAATTAAACAAGATGAAAGGTGAATGTAAAAGGGGGTGAATTAACCTAATAAAATTAATTAGACTAATAGATGAAAATGATGCATTTAATTAAATAACTATGATTATTTAATCAAACACATGGAAAGAAGATAAATTTTAGGATGAAACGATGTTAGTGACTAGATTCAGGTGTGTAATATCATTCAGGACAATTTTAAGTGTCTACATGTTATTGATCACTTTTTTGGGTTATTAAAATATGTATCATTATCTTTTGTTCTAACTACTATGGAAATGAGAAAAGCACATATTATAATGTTATTATTTTTTAAATTGCATTATTTTGTACATTTATACTTCTTCTTCGTGCTAACTCATATATTACAGTGGAATGTTTCCTTAAGTCACTATTTAATGCCTTAAAAGGCAATCAATAAATGCCTACTATGCATAGTTTGTACACATATGGCAACTATTTCATAATGAGGACAATCATATGATTGAAAGAAAGGAATTCATGATACAAATCATAGATGATAGTGTAGTAATAGAAAAAGTATCACTTTTTCTCTTAATTTGGGAATAATTAATATTAAAATGAGCCCAATGTTGTCATAATTTAGTGTTGTAATATGTTTTTCATATTCACATTAAGTTTAGGGACCTTTTAAACTAAATGGACTTAATTGTGATTTATTTAGGGTGTTGCAAGGTGCACATCTACACTTTGACACTAATATAGGGCTTTATTAATTAATTGAGGTTAATTTTCCTTAATTTGGCCCCTTTAATTCAAATCCAAGCCTAATTAAATACAAATTTTGAGAGATAAAACCTAACGTTCATAAATTCCATTTCACAACACTTAATTTTGGAAGGTGCATGTCCTAGTTAGGTGACCTATAACCCATTTACAACATGGTGAATGGGTCCTCCCTTGGTCCTAAGACCCTATTTTTGCATAACATTTTACCTTGTCTGATGTGTGTCCTAGGTAAGTGGCCTAGGACCCATATTTGAAATATGTTTTTGGTGGTATTTTAATGATTTGAAATCCATAATTTAATGTCAGCTTGTGATATTTTAATTTCAGGAATTAATGTTAAGATATGTATAAATACAAGGTTATTTTATTATGTTTCATGCTAGAACTTTTATGAGACTTCATGAGATCAAGATAGAGCATTCAAGAGCATTCAAGAAAAAATTCTAAGGAATTCAAAGGTATATTTGTAGAAGATTATTGCAACAATCAAGATTCCATTTTTCATATCCAAGATTTATTGCATCATGCATGTTGTTTGAGCTAATGTCTTGATGTAGCATTCGAGATCAAATAAAACATTCAAAGGCATTGTTTCACATCAAGTTTCATGCTTAAGATCTATATCCATTGAGGCCACTTCATGCTAGTTTACAAATCTACAATCCAAGGTTTCAATTGAGGTTTGGTGAATTATGACATTGCATTTTTTAATTCATCAGTCCTTCATGCTTTTGTTGATTTCAAGGTTTAATTACTAAAATGGGGTTCGACCAAGGCAAACCCCTATTCACTAAAAAATCAACATTTTTCTCTCTTTGATGTGTGATTGCAGGTTTTAGGTTGAAGATCAATTGGAAAGAAAAATTGAGAAAAGTTGCAAAGTTTTCAAAGATGCAAGAAAATTTGTGAAGTCATGAAAACTAAGCTATAGTATTTATTTATGACTTTTCGACAGTATGTGACTAGAATCTAAGAGTGCAGAAATTGAAGAATAGAACCCAAAAATAGATTTTTCGGAGCCCTAGCTAGGACCCATTCACCATAGGGTGAATGAGTCCTCAGTGAGGTTTGAAAAAGCAACTTTGGTGAAAGGTACACAACATTTTACCCTTTCCATATTTTCCTTTTGACTAATAGCTTGGTTAGATTTAGTTTATGTTACTCTTTTGCACATTATAACTTGCATATTGAATGAAATTAGAGTGAAATTGGTTCATCATTTTGTTTCATTATGGTGAACCTATTTTTCTTCATTTCATTTTGGTGAACCCAACCTTTTGAGCATTGTAATTATCTGATTTTGGAGTCCTCTTTCATCCTAGATTTATATCTTGCATTCATTTGCATCTCTTTGCATTGAATTAGGTCTCATTTAGGGTGTCTAATTTGCATTCAACTTTGCATTTCATTTAAGAGTATTAGGATTGCATATTTTTCATTCTTAAAATCTAAAAAATACAAAAAAATCCATCATATTGCATATCATTTGCATAGCATTACATCATTTCAACTTGCATTTGAAAATTGAAACAAAATTGCATATCAAATTAGGTGTTTTATATTATCATTTTATCACAGTTTGCATTTGCATTTCACATTGAATTTCATAGAAAAATCAAATTGAAACTTGTTGTAACCAACCGGAATCTGAAAACCATTGAAAAGAACTCAAAAATATATATAAATGCATTTCAAAACCCTAATCCAGGATCCATTCACCCTAGGGTGAATGAGTCCCTGTTCAGGTCATAATATAATTTACTATGTGTTAAAAATTTTAGTTTTGCATTTTTGTTTACTACTTTCAGATTTTTGTTATTATTTCTAGATATTCTATTTCATTAATTTGATCATATCTAGCTTAATTTGATAAATTGAGTGCATTGTGTGATTTCAAAATTGCATTTACAAGGCTTGATTTTCTAATTTTTGCATAGTGTAATAAAAAAATTACCTTGTTTAGAATCAAAAAATTGCATTCTAGGTCATTGCATTGCATTTCACCTTCACTCAACATTAACACCATCATGCATAATTCCTCTAAGATAACTCTCACTTTGAAACATCCTAAATTGATTGATACAACATGTGAGGAATATGAAGCTTTGAAATAATTGTTAGGAGTTTATGATGAGTCATCTACCCCCCCTAAGAAATAAGGAGTCACTTGTGCTATGGTTAGTACTAAACATGTGATTGAACAAAAGGAAATCAATGATGTTGACAATAATAATGATCAAGGTAATAAGTTTGTAGCAATTCCTAACCAAAAATTACAAATCTTTACAAATCCCATGCCAAAACATACTATTTCATTTGTCAAAACTAGTGAAACAAAGAATGATGTGATGAATGTTGACATGGATGATGAAAACATAAAAGATGAAAATATGAATGAAGTAGTTAAAGTGGCATCATTTACCGAAGATAAACCTCATAAGGGCTCAACCAAAATGCCCCTCTATATTTCTTTCTCACAAAATGAAATAATTAAACATGTACCCAATGGTCCTCTTTAGATAGCTGGAAGAATGAATGACAAGCCTACTAATGGGATATTTATTGATCTTGTGTGTGTAGAGAATGTGATCACTAAAGAAATCCTATTTGTGCATAAACTCTATCAAGATACATATGAAAAAATGAAAGCATAGATCAAAACGCATAATGGTTTTGCTTGTCCTATGATGTGATTGATAAATATCCCTCTAAAATTTGGACCAAAAACATTAAATGTCTCCTTCACCATCATCCTATCATCGGACCAATTTCATGTGAAGTGAGGTTGTCCATGGCTTCGCTCCTTGAATGTCATCTTGTTGGTTGTGTATAAATGTTTAAAGTTTCCCTTGGGAAATGAAATATTTACTGTACATCATAGTGGCTTTAATCCTGTGTCTTCCCAAGGGAACTTTTCATTGGCTTTCTTTTGGCCTAAGACTATTGAACCTATTAGACCTCATGAGGATTATTTTTTCAAAAGCATATCAAAATTTTAAGGCAAAGCACATAGAAAAATTATCCCTTAGAATTATGCCTCAACCCATGATTGAGTCACCTATGCTAGACAAAACCATGATTGAACCAAAATCCCTTATGAATATCCAAGAGCAACCTATGAAAATTCCTCCTACCATTTCCTATAAGAGATCACGAGATAACCAAAGCAATCTCGTTGTGCCTCCTAAGATCAAACAAGTTTACAAATCCAAAGAGAAATTGGTTGAGAAACCTTCCTTGGTTCTGTCCATTCCTCCCTTAAGGGAAGAAAAGAAACCTATGGTTGAAAAATCCACTCCTACACAATTATAAATTGAAAACATATTGAAACGAAATTGAAATTCTAGAGATCGTAGGCATAGATGTCATGTTATCGCTCGTATGTTACAAGTTGTAGTGTAGAAAAAATATCACTTTTTCACACTTAATTTGGGAATAATTAATATTAAACTGAGCCTAATGTGGCCTTGATTTAGTGTTGTAATGTGTTTTCCACATTCACATTAAGTTTAGGGCCCTTTTTTAACTAAATATAATTATTTTTTCCTTAATTTAGTGTTGTAAAATGTATTTATTTACATCTTCACATTAATTTTTGGAACCTCTTGCATTTGTGACCTTTAAATCATCATTAATAGGCCCTTAATACCCTCTTTTATGCTTCCTAAGGCTTATTTCAACCAGAATCCTTGTAAATTCAATAAATACACTTAATATTCTAGCCCCCTGACATTTCCTCAGCCTGAAATGATAGGGTGGGACCCCTATGTCACCTTAGGTGTATGAGTCCCCCAAGGTGGGACATATATGCCACCTTGGGCATATGAGTCCCCCTAGGAGGGACCCATATGCCACCTTTGGTGTATAAGTCCCATTTGGCCCCTTTTTAGGATTTTGAGCAGGAAATCAGTGTTGTCAATTCAAAATTTGTAAATGTTGGCATTTGGGATCTAATAAATGGTAAATTAGATGGAGTGAATATATAATTAAGGTTTTAATTCATTATTTCACTTAGCAATTTTGAGTCAAGCATCCTAAGATTTCACAAGAGCATTATAGAGTATTCAAGAAGGCATTTAAGGGCAGATGTGTAGAACATTATTACAACTTTCAAGATCCATTATCATGTCAAAGGCTTGATGCATCATGCATGTGGTTTTGAGCTAATGTGATGTATTGTTCAAGATAAATTCAAGTATTTAAAGGAATTATCTTTCATTAAGAGTCATGATCAATATTTACATCCATTCAGGCCACTTCATGCTTGTTTACAGATCTACAAGGTTTCAAACAAGGTTCCATTGTTTCATCTTATGTCTCATGTTTCATTTCATTCATGCTTCATTTATAATTAAGGTTTGATTACCAAAATGGGGTTTGACCAAGGCAAACCCTCATTCCCTAACAAAACAACACTTTTTATCTCTCTTTGTATGTTACAAGTTTATAGGTGGAAGAAAAAGTAGATTTGAAGTCTTCAGAAATACCAAGATTGCAAAGTTGTAAAAGTTGCAAAAGCTGTCATAAGAAGTTGTCAAGGCTCATGAAAAATTAGATCTAGAGCAATATATCCAAGTTATTTACATCAAATTAGTTGGAAAGTGCTTATTTAATCCATCTTCAAAGGCTCACAAAATTTTAGTTCAAAATTATACTCCTAGGACACTTTTCACATTTTTGAGGCACTTTGCAACAACATAGGCATATGAGTCCCATTACACCATTTTTACCAATCTTCAACAGGTCCAAATTAGTTACCAAGAGATTCCAGATCCAACACAAAAACCCTAGACTAGGACTAAATCACCCAATTTACTGTAGAGTCCTAGTACACATCAAATGTTATAATTTTAGGATTGCAAACTTTGTTTTGGGAATCTTCAGTCTTCTAGGTGATTCTCTGTTTATCCCTAGTTTTTTTTTCTAATTTTTGGTTTCATTTTCTAGGTTATATAGCTAGATTTTCATATTTCTTTCTTTTCCTTCTTTCTAATCATTTGCTTAGTGGTGAAACCCCCTCTTTAACCACACTTAAGGAGACTTTGTAGCAATCTCTTTTCCTAATTGAATCATTAGGTTGAGATCTCTAGGATTTCCTTGAATGAACTAAGAGTGAAATAGGTCCTAACCCTAGTTCCATCTACCAAAGGGTGGAACCCTATTTCCTTTGGTTCATTTTGGTGAACCCGACCTAAAGACCTTATTTTTTATTTGGAGTGCACTAAAGTCCTAGATCTAGGTTAACTTTGCATTAGATCTTACATTAGTTAATTTGCATTTAGTGCTTCTAAATATTGCATTAGTGAAAAGTACATATAGATTGCATTTTTGCAACTTAGATAATTCAATTCCATTAAAATTCTGCAATTGCAAACAATTAAGATAACATAAAAAACATAAACCTTAACATTCACAAAGAATTTGCTAAACTTGGTGCAAAAACCCTAATTCGGGACTCATTTACCCCTCTGGGATATTTAGCCCCTGTACAATTGGTTTTTCTAGATTTATGGTAATTCTATGTTATACTAGCACTACAAATATTTCCTCTGGTTTAGCCGTTGGGGTTCAAATTCATGATTCTTGCTTTCGTGTGGAGCTACAGCTGTGTGGAAATGCTATCACAAATTGATACTAGATTGTTTTGAACCTGCAATTGTGCAATGTAGAAAAAAATTCAAAGCAAGAAGCTTGGAGTGCTCACATTTTTAATTATATTACAAAGCATATCATTAGTAATGTTGTTAAGCTACTATTTTTCTACACAAATTAAATTCTACTAGTGATCAATCTACTGTCTTAAAATTTTGTCAATGCATGTTCATTCTATGTCAATAGACTGGTGACTTAAAACTCCAACCCCTCTAAACAATTTTGAATCTAACTGCATTATACAGACAATAGACTATATTTATGAAATGTTCCAATCTCACTTACATTTTAGGTATTATTTTGGACTTGGAATAAAAAAAAATTATAGTATTTTAAGTTATTAGCAATAAGAGGAATACTAGTATTAGTATTATTTCATGTGGATGTAGGATCTAATTAATGTTTCCACCAACATCTCCTTTTCATTCTCAAAATTTTATATATGTATTTTTCATTCCTAAAACTCCATTCTCGTGCCATTATGTTCCCCAATCCTAAAAACTTTGAAAGACACTAGTATTTAATAAAATCTCTTGTTATGTTGAATGGAATAATTGATCTAAAATTAATTGATTGGTTTGGATCAAGAAGGTTCTAAATTCAAGTACATATTTGAACAATGTTATAGAGAATGTGTAGATTGTTTTCAAAAATATATCGAATGTCAAAATGAATATACAATGAGTTCTTTATTGGAGGAAATTTTTATAGGAATCTTTGTGGTAGTCTAGAACATTGCCATGTAACATTGTGAAGGAAAATAATCTTGTCATCACTCATTGTAGGGAATTTTTGATATTAATATGTTGTTTTTGAAGAGCATAGTTGTTGATAAAGTGTACATGTTGCTACCAAAGTGTTATTAAAGTGCACTCAATTACTATTAAAATGCACATGATTTTGTCAAAGTGCATGATTTCTAAATAAAAATACGATGTAGTCACGATATGAGGGTCCAAATAAGGATAATCCAATTATGTAGCTAAACACAACCAAATCCTTAATAATACAAGATCTATCAAAAATAAATAAAAATATGATGTAGTCACGATATGAGGGTCCAAATAAGGATAATCCAATCATGCAACTAAACACAACCAAATCCTTAATAACACAAGATCTATCAAAAAACACAACCAATTATATAGGCTTCTATTATTACTCTTGAGATTACAACCACATAGTCTACCACAATGGGTCCTCTTACTTGCCAAGCCATAACCATTTACTTACAAAAAGATTCCACAAATGGATTATCACCATTGTGGTCTTCTAAACTCACATACCTCTAACTCTGGAAACACCACTTACAGACTTGTTGCAAGCAGCCACATAATGATTTCTAGTACAAGTACATTTAATTATCTCTACTAACCTTGTATGCCTACTCCATCCTAGTTTTATTTGCTTTCTTTCAAATGATTTGAAACCACATATACATATATCCTCCATTGGATTCCCACATTATTTATATATAGTTTTCTTTGCTTTCTTTCAAGGTGGCACAAAGCTCAAAACCACATGAAACAAGTCACCAACTGAAAATACAAACTTACAAATTTCAACAATCCAATGGTGGATAATGTCCACATCGTACAACACACACCTCTACAACAATTATCACAACCTAAGTTCCAAATATTCACCCATGGCATAAACCTAAAATAACCTCACAAACAAAAATTGCTCTAATTATCACATTGTCAACACATGTAGACACTTCACAATCCAAGTTAACAACTTTTACTCATCCAATCAACCTCAATCTTCAATGAAAGATAGCAATACTACAAAAAAAACTACTACAACTATAGGAGCTAATTCCTCTATGTGATAGAATGCACTAACTTCTTCTACCGTAAACTATTAACCACCTTTACATGTGCACAAATTTTCAAACTAAACCATAATTTCCACATTCTTAGACATAATACCATATTTCAATGATGACTAGGGATGCACTTGTATCAAACCCCCTATGTAAAACAAAAAAAATAAGTCCATTTTCTAAGATAGTTTTCTATTTCTTGGAGATTCAAACTTGTTGCCTCCTCAACTCATTATTTCCACCTTCTTAGGTATGCTTCATGTGATCCATGAGTATTACTCTAACCATTTTATTTGTCATTTAATTTCATTATTCATCCTATGCATTGCTTATCTTTGGATTGTATTCAGTCACAACCTATTTCTCTTTCCTATCGACCTATACCTCACTTTTGTAGCCTCTTTCTTGGCCACCACTTACCCTTCTATTATGCTTTTAATAACTATGATTTCCTCAATACAACTCTTCATCCTCTTGTTTATATGTCACATCTCCTAGACCATTTCCTTTTGGTGATAGGTGCCCCTTCTCACAAATAATTCTCTATGCCACTTCCTTTGCATTTGCAATGTTACCCCTTGTTCTTGAAATGTTCCACACCTTTGGAATTAATGTATATCATCCCTCCCTAATGCACACTTTAGTATTATTATATATTTATCCGTCACTCATCTTTAGTGGTACTAACTTATGCTTATACCAACCGTTATGTATCATGTAGGTGTTCATTCTTCCATCATACACTACTTTTTTGTCAACTTGTCATGGCCTTCCCAAAAATAAATGGGACACATACATTAGCACACTGTCACACAACACCTCATCATGGTACACTCTAATGTTGAATCTCACCCAACATAGTTCATCTACCAATATCCAATATCCCTATTGCAACCAACCAATTTAAGATGGAGATAGATGGCTCATCTTCCTCAACTCCAACTTTTCAACCATCTCGAAAAACACCAAGTTGTCTATTTTTCCACTAGCTACCATCATATTATAACATTTACCACCTACCCTAAACTAGGTCCTCAATAAATTCTTCTTCTAAGTCAGCTCACCCCTCCTATCACACCTTAAATCTCTATACACAACCAATGACTCCATGTGCTTAGGGTCCTCCAAAGTAGGTGACCTCTCTTCACAAAATGTAGCTCATGCATTATCTTTCACTCTCGACCCTTAGCACTCAAATTCTTTGTGTCCTTCCTCACTACACCTAAAATAGTTTCCATTAAAGGATTTCTACATTTTCCTCTCATATCCACTTTTACATTGCTACGAATATCTCCACACTCCTCCTAAACCTCTTTGTAGTGATAATATTCTACTCTTTCATCTTTGTGATAACTCTCATCACCATATCTCCCCTTTTGATAGTTATTGTAGTCATCTCCCTTATTGGTCACTACTACTTTCGAATTATATAGTGTGAGAGTTCTTTTGCATCAAAATTTCTATTCACACTTTGTGAGCCATCATCAAGTTGATATAGTACTATCAAACACATAAAGATGGATTAGTAGCAAACCAAGATAGACCAAAAAAGAGAAGGGGGAGAGAGAAGTGGCATAGGCATCAAGGCAAGAAGGATGGCTCAAGAAAGGAAAAAAATATTCAAATGAATTATGACAATAAATTGAACTACAAAAATATATGTATGGAACAAGAGGGGCTAATGGACAAGAAAGGGACAAGGATTGAGGTGATACAAACAAAATTAATAAGGAACACCTAGAGAAATGACCATGAAAGGGAAGAGGGGAATAACTAACGAGGAGATGAGCCCCACAATAATAGAGGGAGAGGTGAAGGAGAGAAGAAGGGAAGGAGAGACCAAGCAATCCCTCCAATAGGGGAAAAGAGAATAGAGGGAGGAAAGATGGATCAAAGGACAAGGCATGAGGAGGACCAAAAATCTACGAGAGAGGAAGGGAAGAAGGAAATGAGGGGGAGAAGAAAGAAAAATAATGGGAATGTGTGAGCACAAGGGAGAGAGACGTCAAGACTAGTAGTGATGTCAATTTATAAAGTTGGATAATAAAGGTTGCCAGGAAAAGCTTAGACTCCACCCTTCATAGAAATTAAGGTTTGAGGGGTGATTAGTGCTTTCTATGACTTCCTTGAGCTTTCTCTTGAATTTGTCCTCTTTGAACAAGATTTACATGTTTTCTAAATATATGTGGTGTTTGGTGGAAGAGGAGCGGTCAGCTATGGCTAATTTGGAAACACAGTCATGTCTAATGTTATCATTGTGCTCTTTGATTATGGTGTTAAAAGAAAGATTGGTTTCGCCTATATAAGGTGTGCCACATGAACAAACCACCTTGTAGATTCCTAGGTCAAGCATGATGTATCTAGAGTCTTTGAGAGACATGATATGATTTCTCAAAGTTGAAACGGGTTTGAAGGCACAATGAAGGCCTTTTTATGAAGGATCTTAGAAATTTTGTGGGAGATGCCTTCAATATAGGAGAGGGAGGCACAAGGGGGAATGAAGGTTGGGTGGAATTAGAGTTGAATATGAAGTAGGACTTGGCTTGTTTTAGGGCTCTTGAAACTTTCTTGCTTTTGTACCAATTTAACCTAAAGACTTTACAAATATGAGCCAACTCTTGTTCTAAGTTTCCCTCATCACAAATGTGAAAGGATTAAAGTTTGAACCTTTCACACTTCTTTCTTTTCATTGATATTCTGACAAGATTTAAATGGACACAAATAATTATGGGCCTACAACATGGTAGTGGCTATCCAACATATGGAATATGTATGCATGTCAATATCACTATCTGGGATGTATAGAGTATAAGCATGGGATGTCAGTCCATTAGAATTGTACAAAAAATATTATTATATTTCTTGAACAATGTAAAGGCTCCAAAAAGAGTTTAAACTCCTTAATCAATTAAGTTGCTGATAATTCATTTTTTAAATATTTTTTAATTAAAAAATTTGCATCTTAACTTTGTAAAACATAAATATTTGCTTTGCATAGAAAAAATTCTAGCTTATGATTGACTGACAAATACAACAAATAATAACCAGTTAGAAGGAAATGATACACCAAGAAGAAATAAGAACTTGGTACCTATGAAGGAAGCTCACATCATTCATTCATTTGCTTAAAAGTTAAGGATCATGGCCAAGATAAGTTCATGTTTCAATGCAAAACAAATTAAAATAGAACCTTACAAATAATCCATATTGCTCAGTAATTTTCTGTGCATATCAAGTAACAACATGAAGAACAAATAGGGACTTAGTGCTTGTGAAGGAAGCTCACAACATTCTATCTGCGTAGTCACTGGTACAATGCAGATTAATAAAATTAACTTAAGCATAACAATACGGATTAATTACGTTAATAGACAGGAAATGAATTTAATTTTACGTTAGTATTGGTTGGTGGGGTGCACCAGGCTTCTGCAGTAGTGCAATACAGAAGCGATGCCCGAATGCCCTGATAGCAAGCTATCGTTTGGACATTCCCCCTGAAGAAATTAATTTAATATCGTGTGGTTCATTGAACCACGTGTCAGATATTAAACTGATAAAAACAGATACTACACTTGATCTTAGCCAAAAGGCCGAGAAAGGTATGCTTTCCAACTTCACTGCCTACTTCTTTTTTATTTCTACATGGATTTTTCTTGCATTTTCCTATTGGCACAAGTACCTTAGTCAAATTCATAGATTTGGCTTGTGCCTCTCTGCTCATGAAAAAGGTACTTCGATTTGTTTCCAAGATTCTGAGCATGTGACATATTATCTCTCGCCATGATTTGGATCTTTCCTTAGTAGATTTGAAGAAATTTGGGCAGCCCTTTTCCTACTTTGTCTTTGCTGGTTGGTTGAGTGGTGGGCGATGGACTTTCAGTGGATGATTCATCTTCCCATGTGTTTCGGGGAGTGTAGAGATGAGTTTCCATTCAACAGAGAGAAGCTTGGTCATGCTTTCTTTTTCCCTCGTGTCTCTGTGGAAGAAGCAATTCGTGCTATGGTGGGCACTGGGCCACGACTGGTTGGCTCGAATTAACAATGATTTGTTCTCATAGGTGGCTTCTGTGTTCTTATCAAATTGCATGGACATTCTGCATAACAGGGAAATGGTAAAATTGTTGGCTGGTAACTACATTCAACCTTTCATATTTTGGTTTCTTCTCTAGATTCTGTGCTGGATTATTATAGTTTGGCTCTCGGTTCGGCTCTAGTGGGTGGTGTCTTTGCTAAAGATGACCCAACTTCTACTTCTGCTACTTCTTTGGCCTATCAATTATGAAGTGTGGCCTCATCTGTGATTCTCCTATTGAGTCTCTTCTCAACATGGATCATTTTAGGGAGAAGATTGATTGATGAGTAGGAGATATTTTTAACAGCGTGTTAAATTGTGATATTGATATCAAGATTCAATCATGTAGTTTTACGAGTCAAACTCATTGACCCATGCTTCAGAAACAGTGGTTCACAAGAACCCATCTCTGATGACAATGGTTGATGCCTTGATTTTATTTAATTCTCTTCATATTTTTCTCAAACATGTGGAAAGACTCCACCTTCCTCTCTTCTCTTCCTACAATGGTTGATGGGGTTGATGGTGTTAGCTCTAGTGACAGCTATGAAGGTTGATTTTGTTGCTTCTCTTCTTCTATGTAGTTTTTCTCCTCTGTAACTACTGTCATCCAATTTATAGATGTTGTTGTAAACTTTTTTCTTAATATAAATATATAATGGCCCTGCCACTTTTGATCGAGGAAAAAACAAATCTGTTAAATTTTTTATCAACATGATATAAATCTAAAGCAAAACTTCAAAGATGGTTTAATATAACAAATACCATACACGCTAAAATCAAGATACTATGAATATACTCTAATTCAACATGAACCACGTAATAACATTATAGCTCATATATAATAGATATAATCTTTTAAAAGCCATATAAAAACCAATAGAAGAGTTGCAATTTCCAAATGAAGCCATGCAAATATAGTCGAACAAGTGATCGATAGACATTAACTTATTTGCTATCTGAAAAAGAAAACATAATAGTAACATATCACTCTCTTGGATGATACTCCCTTCAAACCCCAGTTCGCTTATCATATCACAATTTAACTAGGACGTTACCCATGATGGACATCATGTAGTTTTCTAGCAGTGTTATAGCTTTATCCACCTCTGAAGGCATGATTGTGGGAGCGTTAAGTGCGAAGCTAGAGTAAACAAGAGTGTGTGGTGGCATTGGTATTTGTCTAATAACTAATATTATGGATAACTTTGACACTACTCTCCCTGCCCTCCCTACATGTGGGATAAATACCTCTGCAACTTCTTTCGTCTCCATTTCCTACTACTCCCTTCTTTCCACCTTCAAATCATTTCTTCCCATTCCATTTCAACTGCGTTACCATTTCCTTAAAACAAAATCCAGTTGTTTGCCCTGCACCATTAACAATCAGTTCGGTCCTCTTTCTCCGCCTATCAAGGATCCTTGCAGGAAGGTATAGACGTTTTTCCTTTGCTACCGAATTGCTTTTCCAACTTTGAAGATGGCATTCATTAAATGTTTCCTCTGGTTTAGCCGCTGGGGTTCAAATTCCTGAATCTTCCTTGCAAATTCATTAAATGTTTCCTCTGATGTTCAAATTCCTGAATCTTCCTTGCAAATTCTTTTGCTACAGCTGTGCGGAAATTCTGTCCCATATTGACAGCAGATTGCTTTGTTACACTTGTGTCAATTGCAGATTACTGGCAATTGTGCAATGTGGAAAACAATCGAAAGCAAGAAGCTATCGTCAAACTAAAAATTTAGTTGCAATGTACTTACTTTTCTTTCTTGTTGACGATTACTTTCACCCTCACTCCACACTCCACTCTTGGATTACAAAGCATATCATTAGTAATGATGTTAAACTTCTATTTTTCTACACATTAGATTTTAACTAGTGATCAATCTAATGTCTTATAATTTTGTCAAAGGATGTTCATTCTAAAAGACTTTTTAAAACTCCAACCCTTCTAAACAGTTTTGAAACCTAAGTGCGTTATATATAATACATTATATTTATATTTATGACATGTTCCAAGCTCACTTACATCTAAAAATAAAAACTTTTTAATATGTGTTATTTGGAATTTGGGAACAACATTTATTTATAAAGAGAATAGTGACATTAATAGTATTTCATATGGGCGTGGGATCTAATTAATGTCTCTAACACTTGGATGTTTTAGGGACATGGGGATTTAGAGGGAGCATCCATATTTTTTAGAAGAGGACAATCAACTCCATTTGATGCATGAAAAAGAGAGCAAGGTATATTTTAAAGATAAAAATGCTAAAACCTCCTAAAAAGATAAAAGGGGGAGGATTGTCATTACAAATTCAGCTTATTACTATTACTTTTCAAGTTCTAATTTCTTTTAATTTGTTTGAACTATTTAAATAGCCAAACCCCACCAACATTCCCTTCTCATTCTCAAAATGTTATATATGTAATTTTCATCCCTAAAACTACATCCCCATGCCATTATGTTCCCCAATCCTAAAAACTTTGAAATCTACGCTAGTTTTTAATCAAATTTATTATTATGTTGAATGGCATATCTGATCTAAAATTATTTAAGTGGTTTGGATCAAGAAGGTTCTAAAGTCAAGTACATGTTTGAGCAGTGTTATAGAGAAGGTGTAGGTTGTTTTCGACAATATATCAAATATCAAAATGAATATACAATGATTTCTTGATTGGAGGAAAGTTTTATAGGAATCTTGGTGGTAGTCTAGAACATTGCCACAACACTTATGAAGGAAAGTAATATTTTCATCACTCATTGTAGGGACGTTTTGATATTAGTATGTTGTTGTTGAAGACCATAGTTGTTGATAAAGTGTACATGTTGCTACCAAAGTCCTATTAAAGTGCACTTGATTACTACTAAAATGCACATGGTTTTGTTGAAGTATATGACTGTTAAATAAAAATATGGTGTAGTCACAATAGGAGGTTCCAAAGAAGGACAATCTAACCATGTAGATGAACACAACCAACTCCATAATAGCACAACATTTGTCAAGAAAAACAATTATATACGCTTCTACGATTACCCCTAATATTACAACCACATAGTCTACCATAATGGACCCTCTTTCACCATTTAATTACATTATTATTGTCATTGTCTACACTTACAAACCTCTAACATTGGAAACACCACTTCTAGACTTGTTGCAAGCAGCCACATAATGATTTTTAGTACAAGTATATCGAATATCAAAATGAATATACAATGATTGCTTGATTGGAGGAAAGTTTTATAGGAATCTTGGTGGTAGTCTAGAACATTGCCACAACACTTATGAAGGAAAATAATATTTTCATCACTCATTGTAGGGAATTTTTGATATTAGTATGTTGTTGTTGAAGACCATAGTTGTTGATAAAGTATACATGTTGCTACCAAAGTGCTATTGAATTGCACTTGATTACTACTAAAATGTGCACATGGTTTTGTTGAAGTATATGACTATTAAATAAAAATATGGTGTAGTCACAATAGGAGGTTCCAAAGAAGGACAATCCAACCATGTAGATGAACACAACCAACTCCATAATAACACAAGATCTGTCAAGAAAAACAATTATATAGGCTTCTATGATTACCCCTAATATTACAACCACATAGTCTACCATAATGGGCCCTCTTTCACCATTTAATTACAATATTATTGTCATTGTCTACACTTACAAATCTCTAACATTGGAAACACCACTTCTAGACTTGTTGCAAGCAGCCACATAATGATTTTTAGTACAAGTATATTTATTTTTTTCTACTAAACAACACTCTTACATGCCCCATTCACTCTTTTAGATGGTATCCCACATCATACTCTTTGTTGCCTCACTCTACCTCTCAACCCATGCTCCCTCATTGTTGTACTTACCTTTTATACCTCTACTCCATCCTAGTCTTCTTTGCTTTCTTTCAAATGATTTAAAACCCCACACACATCCTCCCTTTGCTTCCCATGTGATTGTATTGATCTCAAGGTGGTGCATTGCTCAAAACCACATCAAATGTATCATCAACTAAAAATAATAAACTTACAAATTTCAACAATTCAATGGTGGAGAATCTCCACACAATACAATACACACCTTTGTAATGATTATCACATAATTTATAGATATTCACCCATGGCACAAACTCAAATAACCTATCACAAACCAAAATACCTCTAACTTAACACATTGTTAACCTATTGACACTTTACAATCCAACTTACCAACTTCTACTCATCCAATTAGCCTCAATATTTTAAAAAAAAAGATTAAAATATTATAAAAGAAATTACTACCAAAACTATATGAGTTGATTCCTTAATGTGAAAATACACTAGAACTTCTTCTACCACAAATTGTTAACCACCAACTTACACATACACAAACTGCCAAACCAAACCATAATTTCCACTTTCTTAAACATGATACCACATTTCAATAATACCCAATGATACACTTGTATTAGACCCCCCTAAGTAAAATAAAAAATGAGCCCCTCATTTTCTAGGACTGTATGCCCTTGCTTGGAGATTCTAGCTAGTTGCCTCCTCAACTCATTCTTTCCACTTCTTGGTATGCTTCAAGAAATCCATGAATATTAGTCTTGAACCCATGTTATTTTTTAATCCATTCAATTAATAATCCTCCACACTACATGTTTTTGGCTTGTATTCAATTTATAGCCCATTTCTCTTTCCTATCAATCAATCCCTCACATTGTTCAACCTCTTTCTTAGCCACCACATACCCTTATAGTATATTTTCAATGAGTATGATTTTTTCAATACAACTTTTCATCCTCTTTTTCATTTTTCATGTCCCTTAGACCACTTCTTTTGGTGACGTCTCTTCTCACATCCAATTCTTTGTACTACATTCTTCACATTTACAATGTTACCACTTGTTCTAACAATATTGCACACTTTTGGATTCAATGCATATCATCCCTCCCTAATGCACACTCTGATATTATTATAGAATTTTCCCGCAATTTCCTTCAATGGTATCAACTTATGCTTATTTCCATCCTTTTGGATCATGTAGGTCTTTTCTCTTCCATTACATAAGTTACTTCTCTATAAAATTAAGATGGCCTTCCTAGCAATAAACGACACACATTTGTCAGAACAATATCACATAGTACCTCATCATAGTATGCTCTAATATGGAGCTTCATCCAACATAGATCTATTACACAGACGGTTGTCATTGCATCAATAGATCAACCTGTTAATTCTCAATACAACCGCTAGAGTTAATGAAGCCACCAGAGGTGATTAAGCCATGTCACGAACCTGAGTGTTGCACTACACAAAAAAGGGAGACCAAGGGTGCACACCTTGCAACAATCCTTCCAACGCAAGCGAGGGGTTCGAACCTATGACCTAGGCTCTGATACCAATTGTTGCACAAGCAGTTGTCATTGTACCAAAAGATCAACCTGTTAATACCCAATACAACCGCCAGAGTTAATGAATCAATGGGAGATGATTAAGGAATGTCATGAACCCGAGCACTACATTGCATAGCACAAGGAGACCAAGGGCGCACACCTTGCAACAAGATCCTCTACCAAAATTTGATCTCCTTGTTGCAACTAGTCAATCTAGTATGGACACAAATGCCTCATCCTCCTCAACCCCAACTTGTAAACCATCTCCTCAAACACCAAAATATTGAAATGTTGCCACTATCTACCATCAAATCACAATATTTAACACTTTCCCTGCTATAGTTCTTAAACAAACTCTTCCTTTGTATTAGCTCACCCCTCTTGTCACACCTTAAATATTTCTATGAAACCAATGAGTCCATATACTCAAGTTCCTTCCCCAAATTATATAACCTCTCATCACCAAACACAACCCTTGAATTATGTTTTTCTCTATTTCCTTAGCACTTGAATGCTCTATTTAATTCCTCGCTACACTTGATATAGTTTCCATTAAAGGATTTCTACATTTACCTCTTATATCCACTTATACCTTGTTGGGAATATACTCCACACTCCTACCAAGCCTCTTTATAATGAGCATATTCTACTCTTTCATCTTTGTGGTAACTGCAATCACCATCTCTACCTTTGTGATAGATGTTGCAGTCATATCCCTTATTGTCATGATAGTTTATATCATCTTATTTCTTTCCATGATAGGAACTTTGACCTTCTTTTTATTTATTGTGTTGTTTATCTCTTCCTCTTAGGGTTGCTCCCCTATCACCACATATAATCCTATTTCATCAATTCTTCTCCTCCTCCTCTTTGGTGTTCTTTCTTATCCTCCTATTTCCAATTCAAATTCTTCTCTATAGTGAGATCCAATTAATAGTCCTCCTCTATTGTTTAGATATTCCACATACCCAAATATTCTTGTATGGATTCCCTCAATGTGTTGACATATTTTACCACTTTATCAACCCCTTTCTCTTGATGCCCTAACCTGATTTTCAGCTTGTAATATTCCTTGGTGTACTCCTTTCCAATCATCTCTCCTTGTCATAAATTGTGCAACTACTTCAATAACTCCAACTAGTAATTTTCCTTGTGGAAAACAAATTTAGATTTTAGCTTCTCCACCATATGATCCCACTTAGCAATGTTAATATTTCCCTTTGTGTTCCTTTCCAACTGGACTTCCTTCCACCATATTGTTGCATGACCTTTATATTAGATGCACAAGACAACTAAGAAGGGAGGTGAATTATTTGTACATTAAAACATTCAATCCCTCATTAACTTTCAAACCCTTATCAAACTTTAAACCCTCATTAAGCATTAGTAGAATGTAAACATGTGAAACAATAATGCAAACACAACCATATACAAGAGAACACTAGGTTTATGTGGAAAACCCTCAGTAGGGAAAAACCATGATGAGGATTAAATCACATATATATGAATAACAACACCAAATATAATTAGTCTCACTACTAAAGGATCGTTGCCCAAAAAAGAAGAAAGGCTCACTATCGGGTGGCTCATTGCCAAGGGCTCACTGCCTACAAGAAATGACAATAGAATAAACTATTACAAAGAGATTCACTATCTCTAAGCAATAGGAGAAATCTACCACTATAACTTTGCATTATCCACAACCTTTAGCTCATTGCCTCTAGCAACTTCAAGCACACTAAAAATGTAGACACCTTTTGCTCACTACATCTGAAGTCATAGGTATTTAAGCTTGCACTCAAATCAGCACACTTCATCACATTCACATCATTCACACAACCTACAATATCTTTAACAACTCACCTTTCATTTATACCATTTGCGACCTAAACAATATCAATTAGGTCAGCCTCAATAAAATGTATGCACCTCAAATGTGCAACACCAAATAGGTTGGTACCAAACACCTCCATAGTGGAAATAAGTGAAGGAAGACCATGACAAGGGTTAACTAAAACCAAAATCTACATCACCACGCTACTCAACACATCCACAATCCATGAGGTGCCTATTAATAAATATTTAACTAGCTCCCTTCGGGTGTATTTTTCCTCTATGCGTCGACCCACGCATCGCAAAGTCAGCTCGGCCTTTTGTCTAGGTTCTACTGCCGCTCCACGTGTCTACTCCTCACAACCCCGAGTCTCTGCATTCCTTCGCATTCTAGGAAACTCCGCTATGCTTCCACGTGTTGCGACTGCGGGGTATTTTTTATCATGTTTCTTGTTGCCTCATCGGGCTCCAAAAGGCTGCCACGAAGCCCTCATTCCTAAAAGGTTTTGGTAGGTCCCACAATTCCTATATGCGGTATACACTTGCTACGTGTCTTCTATTCACAAATCTTTCAGCGTAGAGATAAAGTAGCAACCGTGGGCAACGAAACGCTGCCACGCATCTCTTTTGCACCCGGTTGGTGATCGTTCCCTCCATTTTTGGTGAAGTGCTCCACTCATTCGACACATGTAGCGTTAATGCAAGTCCTCAGCAATGAAAGAAAAAGGTTCATATGGGCAGCGAAAGGCTGCCACATGCCCAACTAGCGGATCTCATATTCGGGTGATAGACCAGACAGGTCTAATGATGCTATTGGCCATTGCGTGTCATATTCATTCGCATAGGATGGCGACACTTGTCTGATTAGGCCTTGTCGGGACCACCGCCATCATTTGGAGAGGATGCCCTATGCCTGGAGTGATTGGATGCTTAGTTCTAAATTGATTCTATTGCAACGGATTTGGGAATATTTTGATTCTTGCATCATTGCCAGGGGATTGCAAAATATTTTTTGTTGCTGCTCTTTGAAGCGGTGGGGGTTTTTTCTTGCTATATATACTTTTTCTCTATTGAGAGAAAATGGTTCGGAATTTGAAGAGAAACACTGGTATTAGTAAAAGACACCAGGCCTTTGTTGCTATTTTATTTCATTGCAAAAAACTATCAAACTATGCCAATTGTTCGGCCTTTCTATTTTTTCATGCTATTTGATCAAATTGTAAACTGTGCTTTTTATTGTCTAGACATTTCATTTAAGAACTTCTATATATGTTGAATACAATTTTGCTGACCTAGACCATGTCTAATGACTCTTCCTGGCAGTAGGAATGTATGCAATATTATTTTATGTGAATGAATGGATTGTCTATGTTGTAATCTTAAGTTTCTGATGTTTTGGAACACTACAAACACCATTCAGGCCCTTAGATCTACGATTTATCATGCCTATCGTTAAGTCTTGGCGCATTGCCTTAGGTTAGACTTTATTTTATTATATATGTTTCATTTTCCCTTTTCAACCCCCCATTATAGAAGAATCTGACTTCTCTAAAAACCCAGAGGTCACTCAGTTTAGTGCAAAAGGTCCCCCATAAACTAAGTTTTCCATAAAGACATTGTTACCTTGTCAAATTTTGGTGTCAACAGTTTGTTCTTTTTTCTGGCATGCCCGGTGGGACCAAGCTTAAATGAATTTGCATTTTAGAAGTGTGTATGAGCCATCGACCTATAACTAGATCCCAAACCGCAGGCAACCCTAGTTTACTAGTTCCTCCATTGGGAACAATCTGAGTTGCAAATCAGTTGGTAACTATTCCATTCCCGCCACCCGTTCCTCTTACCATGTTGTCAGCCGCCAACAAAAATTACATAGCGTGGGACGCCGGAAGTCCCCTAGCAGCCCCAATAGCACCCGCTGTCTGGGGCGCTATCCTGGTTTCAGCCCTGAAAGCTATACCCAAATTTACCTGAGATGGCTCAAGAACACCAACAGAACATTTGCAGGATGTGGCGGACGTGTGTCTGGTACACAGGATTACAATACAGAATGTAGCTCTAAGGCTTCTCGCCACTTCTTTTAAAGGCAAGGCATTGGATTGGTATCGAACATTGTCATCTAATACTATTCTCACCTAGGACGAGCTCGGAGATCCGTTCTATGAGAGGTTCTCAAATGACGAAGATCGTTCTTCACTATATTATCAACTATCTGTCATAAAATGGGCCCCCTAGGAGGCTCTAACGAACTTTAATTCTCGATTTCACACAAATTGGCAGAGGATTCCTATTACTATACGTCCGACTCCCGAGTTGGAGTTCATATTTTATCTAAAGTCCATCAATTCTGACATTTCTGTGATGATCGAGTCTTTGGAAGGAGCTACTCTACCAGATGCTTACGGTGTCACTATCAAAGCCAAGAATCATTTAATAGATTGCAGAAAATTTCCTCCTCGACCTATTATGTCGATATTCTCTGAAATATCGATCACCGCGCAAGAGGTTGCGTCAACTAGTGCACTCGCAACTGCCCAATCAATGTACACATATGCGATAGCCCCACAAAATGTAGCCTTTACATCAAGTTCTTCCGAGGATGAAATGAGCGACCTCAAAGAGATGTTGTGAACCATGGCGAATGATATAACCACTCTTAAGCGGAACCAATCAACACCTCTGAAGCCTGCATATCAAAACTATCAAGGTGGGTGATCCTCTTATCAACAGAATCAGTACCAGGGCGTGCCTCGCACTAATCCACTAGCTCCGACCGCAAACCAAATGGTGTCGGTGCCTACTCCACTGACGAGTGCATCGCCAAGCTCGAGTAGGGAATTAACCGCAAGGCAGAACAACCTTATTGATGATATCAATCTATGGTGCTTCCCTTGTAGCGATGCGCATATGCCCCGGAACTGTCCATGTGGCAACTTACAACAAAAGGTGGCAAAGCAACGCAGCCAAGGCGCGGCAATAGAACATGGAGGTTATATATATGCCTCACCACAAATGGAGAGTGTGGTTCTTACTGCGCAAATGCAAGGAATGTCTTTAGAACAAGAATCTGATATTGCTCCTGATCACGCGCTTTTCTCTTGGATGGGGCAAGAAGAAACGGTGTTTTCTAATGACGCATTCATATCCAAAATACCGCAAGTGCAGTCTAATTATAACACGCGCTCAAAGAGGAGATTTACCAGTGAGTCATTTGTTCTGCATCTGGTCAGCCCGCAACTCAAAAGTGCTTCTGATCATATTCCTGGCACTTCAACCGTCTCATCACCATCTCAACCATGGAAGGAAATTATTATAGCAAGAACCAAGGAGCAGAAACCTCCGAGCTTGTCACCTTTTAATGTGGTAGAACAATTGAAGAAATCATCCGCTAATGTGTCTCTATGGGACATTCTAGCTATCCCAGAGCAAAAGACGCTATTACAAAAGGTGCTTCAAGAAGAGGTCAACCCGACACCAACAGAGCTGTTTGCAAGTGCAGAGGTTGTTAATCAAATATCGCTGGCTAAAGTCTTTACAAATAATACAAAGGAATCCCCTATTGAGGTTAGAGATAAGTTAAAACCCCAACCCTTCTTCTTGACTCTCATTATAGGAAAGAATTTATTGCACAATGCTATGATTGATTCTAGCGCTAGTACCACGGTTATGCCTAAACAGATAGCTAAAGCTTTAGGACTCAGCTATGAACCTATGAAAAGAGAGGTAATGCAGCTTGATGGGAACAAATTTGAAACCGTAGGTGTCATCAGAGCACTTCCTTTAACTCTATTTGCTTGTCCTAGTATCACGGTGTCGCAAGACACTGTGATCATAGATGTTCCTCCTATGTTTGGTCTCTGTC
This sequence comes from Sequoia sempervirens, assembly GCA_007258455.2. NCBI lineage: Eukaryota > Viridiplantae > Streptophyta > Pinopsida > Cupressales > Cupressaceae > Sequoia > Sequoia sempervirens. The sequence goes on along the minus strand of VDFB02281492.1, from coordinate 535,190,032 downwards.
TATCCTGAGAATTTACTTCAAAGGTGGGCAGTTACTTATCCTTGGATTGGTCACATCTAATACTCAGAACCAAGCATGGCGCAAAAAAGAAGATAGAATCAGAGTCTTTGCATTCTAAACATGTAGTGGTCGAAGCCTTGATCAATTTTGAATCCACGCATACCTCTATCACCAAGTAGGAAATGTATTGCGTTGAATTACTAGAGGAAGAAAAGGTGAGCGGAGACCAGAATGACAAAGAAGATGCTCTGTTGAGTGAACACATGGACAATGATCGTTTCATAAATTATCATGCTACAAGATTGGGCACCTACGTAATTTATGATGAAGACCAAGTGCTTCCAAAGGTCGCCAAAGAGTCTGAAGGAAGCCAAGCAAGCAAGCTATGGACACTATACTTTGATGAAGCAAGAAGAAAAGTGGGTGCTACAGCGGGGATATATCTAATTTATCCCCACAAAATGAAAAATTGTTAAGGTCTTTTCATTTTCATTTCGCCTGTTCAAATAATGAGGCTGAATATGAAGGATTAGTTCAAGGTTTAAGCCTTGCGGAACGAATGGGAATTAAGCAATTAATGGTGTTCAGAGATTCTGAACTAGTAGTCAACCAAGTCCAAGGGATTTCTGCGGCAAAGAATGTCTGCATGAGATCCTATCGGCACCGAGTCTGGGACATGGTTGAGGGTTTTGAATCCTTCAACATCCAGACTATTCCCTGAGGACAAAATAGCGATGCAGATTGCATGGCCGTGATTGGTGCTCAGTTTGATCCTGCCTCTGACCTTATACATAATGAACATTCAGTACGAATACTAGTCTGGCCGGAAATTCCTGACAATGATCAGAGTTGGCAAGTTTTTGAAAGTGATGAACACATCACCTTGTTCATCTAGTAGTCAGGAGAATTTTCCGATCAACTTCAACCAAATATTGCCGAAGCTTATGAAGGACAAATTATGCAGCTCAAATCTAACAAGCTTCTGAAAGGATTGGTTACTCTTGAAATTTTTTTTGATTGTGATGATGCTCGAAATGATAAACAAAAGTTTGTAGTAGACACAAGCAGTAGACACAAGCAATTATGTGAACCTTCGGTTCGCGGATGGAAAGAATCTTTGAGTTGGGAAAAATGTCTCGCACCATGATAAAGAAAGACTCATTAGTTTCTGCGAAAAGTATGGAGTAGTGGCCTGGTCCTATGATGATCTGGAGGGGTATGATCCTGATATCATTCAGCACACTATTGAGCTAACAGAAGGTGCAAAACCAGTCCGACAAAAATAGATACTAGTCAACCCTAAAATTGAAGCGCTAATGGCGCAAGAGCTAACTAAGCTCATTGAGTCGCACATTGTCTTCCCAATCAAGCATAGTACTTGGGTATCCAATTTGGTCCCGGTCTGAAAGAAGAATGGAGATATCCGTTTGTGTGTGGACTTCTAAGACCTAAACAGAGCATCCCTAAAAGACCATTATCCACTGCCTTCAATGGAGTCAATCCTACAAACGGTTGCATGATTAGAAATGTTTTCTCTGCTAGATGGTTTCTCCGGCTACAATCAGATTCGTGTTAAGGAAGAAAATCAACATAAGACTATGTTCACCACAAAGTGGGGAACATTTGCATATGCTAAAATGCCTTTTGGTTTATCCAATGCAGGGGCAACATTCCAGTGGGCGATGGACATCACATTTAGCGAACTAATCAATAAGTTTATTCTAATTTACTTGGATGGTCTTATTGTGTTTTCAAAATCTAAGGATGATCATTTTGATCACTTAGAAATAGTTTTTCAAAAGTGTCAAGAGTTCGGGGTTTCCCTAAATCTGAAGAAATGCATATTTGGAGTACCACAAGGCAAGTTGTTAGGACATGCGGTGTCTAAAGAAGGAATTTCAATCAACCACAAATGGGTAAAAGCTATCAAGGAACTCCCCCTTCTGGTGAATAAGAAAAGTGTTCAGTCTTTCTTGGGCAAAGTAAATTTTGTTAGCAAGTTTATTTCTGACTTTGCGGGGATAATTAAGCCAATCACCCTGATGCTTAAGAAGGATCAGGCATTCAAATAGACAACTGAAGCTCGGGATGCCTTTGAAAAAGTTAAGGAAGCTATTTCCACAGCCCCAGTACTGGTTAATCCAGATCTATCTAATGATTTTATAATGTATGCATTCAGTAGCAAGTCCAGTATCGCTACTGTCCTAACCCAAAAAGATGATGAAGGAAAGGGGGAACATTTGGTGGTGTTCTACTCCCAGACCCTAAAGGAATATGAGGAAAATTATAATTTCATCGAAAGGCAGGCCTTTGCAATAGTGAAGGGACTTAAAAAGTTTTGCCATCTAATTTCTTGCAACAAGGTGATTGTGTATGTCGCACATTCCAGTGTGCGCGAATATATCATGGAAGGGGAGATCACAAAAAAAAGAGCTAATTGGATCACCAAGATCCTTGAATATGACATTGAGGTCAAACCTACAAAAAATATTAGAGGAAGAGGATTGTGCGAATACATGGCGCAGAATGAGGATACACCCGCTACAGCGGAGCAACTAGAGCTCGTCTTGATAAATGAACCAGAATCGAAGGGTTGTTGGCTGACTAATAGAATGAGGTTCATGCAAACCAGAAAGTATCCGCCAGGTCTCTCAACCCAGAAGAGGAGATACTATCGGCTACAAAATTGCTGATATACGCTAGTAGAAGGAGTCCTTTTCAAAAGGAATTTCAATGGTCTTCTCTTGCGATGCGTTACTTCGGAGCATGCAAAGAGGATCCTCGATGCATTCCACAATAGCGTTGTGGGCAGACACTACTCTGCTAAGATCACCACCACTAAAATCATGTGTGTCAGTTACTATTGGCCTACACTGTTTAATGGCTCCCACTCTTTGGTAAAATCTTGCAAAAAATGTCAGTTCTTTTTTGATAGAAGGAAGAATTTTGCAATGCCTCTCAAACCCATAGTGGCGGACGAACCATTTGCGCAATGGGGCCTGGACTTCATCAGGATGATTAACCCAGCTTCTAGTGCTGGACACAAGTGGATTCTAACTGCCATGGATTACTTCACCAGATGGACGGAGGTTGTTCCACTAAAAAGTGCAATAGAAACAGAGATTGTAAATTTACTCGAAGAGCTGGTGACAAGGTTCGGTCCTCCGAAGACTATCATTTTTGAAAATTCTAGAGCTTTCCTAGGCACAAAGGTATGTCGCTTCGCATTATCGAATGGCATATTCTTCAAGACATCATCAAATTATTACCCACAGGGAAATGACCTAGCGGAGTCAACAAACAAGAGCCTAGTCCAGCTCCTTAAAAAGATTGGTTCGGAACACCAGAGGGAATGGCATAAAAACCTCCGAGCAGTACTCTGGGAAAACTGCATAACTCCTAAGCAAGTCCTTAAGACTTCGCCTTATGAGTTAGTATACGGGAAAGAGGCGATGTTACCTATATCTATGGAGATTTCGGCACTCCAATTGTTGAAATACCTCAAGATAGAACAAAATGGTGCCATGGAAGTACAGGAAAAAAGGGAGAATTCCCTAATATCCATGACAAACCGTCAACAAATGGTCAAGCGATGGTTTGACAAGAAGGCTTCCGACCAAGGCCTAAAGTGCGGAGACTTAGTACTAAAGTATGATAAAAGGGTTGTTAAGCTAGGTCAACATGGAAAATTTGATAGCCTATGGGAGGGTCCCTTTAAAATCATTTGGTGTAAGGAGCATAATGCTTTCGAGCTAGAAAATATGGAACAGGAACCCTTAGGAATCCTGGTTAATGGGATTCATCTTAAGCTGTTCCATTAGGTGTTGAGTTCTATTTTGTACATATGTCAATAGTGCTTTAATTTTATTTCCCTTTCTTTGGCCGGTCTTTTTCGAAATTGGTTTGTGCTTCTGCGGAAGTAACCCATTATTACGGAGGGTGGAATAGCGGGATTGCTTTACATAAAACATACCCATGTGCAAAGAAATAAACACATATGCTATAAAAGAGCCCATAAAACTAAAATACAGAATGAAAGAAAGAGCGATGGATTTTTTATATAAAGATATATATCTATTTATATATATTCTTTGGTTTTTACATACAAAAATGGCTGGGGAAGCCATAATCCAAAAGGTATGCAACTATTCAAGCTATTCTTTTATGTATGCAAAAATGATAGCCTTTTTCAAGCTTATTTACAAAACTGTAGAATAGGTGGTCTATGTAACAGCAGGAAATAAAGAAAATTGGGAAGCATTTTTTTGGGGAGTAGAGGGGGTTTTCATCTAAGGGCACGAAAGGTAGCAATTGACACATCAATGGTAGCATCTACCTCTTCCTCGTCAGCAAGTTCTTCGACAGCAAAAGTAGCATCGTTCGACACAACCGCCATTGGTGGGGGAAACACCAGGTTCCTGAAGTCAGTATACCAATCTACGTCATAGAACGGTATCACGTTGTAACTGCAGAACAAGAAGTGCAGGGCCTAGGAAGCTCTCTGCTGATGCTCGTCTCATGTTTGAAGGCGGAATCCACTGAGAAACGACAGCCATAGGACTACCGCTTCTTCCTTGACATAGCGACGGAGGTCGCTAGCTGACGACAGACCTACCCCATATGGGGTGTGAGCAACAACTTCACCAAGGCCATTAAGGTACTTTTTGGGAAACATTTCTTTGACCAATTTCAGGATGAGGGGCCTGGGGGTGCCAATGTCTAACATAGACACCACGAAGTGGGAACATATATCAGTGTTCACACAATACTTGTCCTCATATTCTACACAGTCTTTACCCAAAACCCATTTTATGGCTATCAAGACCAAGGAATGCTTATTCTTGGTCATTCTTTTCAACCGCCTAGTAGAAACCTCCCCTAGAAACGCTGTCTGTGACTTATAAGATGTTAGATGAACAAGAGTATCCATTTTTCTGACACTATGCCTATGCTTTTTAGCCAATACTGAATTTTACCTATCACCTAACTTATGAGAAAACTTGCTTAAAACTCTGATAACAACCTATCACTACTCAAATGCTAAGTATGATTTCCTCGCTACTTACCGACCTATTTATAGAAAAAATGACAAGACGCATGTTAATCCGTTTTGAGAAAACGTGATGATAACTAGATGCCAACTTGAAAGGCGTGTCTGCGTTTGTTCACATTTTTGGGTCAGTTGCATCTACGGAGGTATGGCTCAATGCGTGCTAGATTAATAGGAGCTAATTAATTAGCTTTAGAAAGGTGGCGCTCATCGACAATAAGCCGCACGACCGTAGGCTATTGTATCATCTCACAAGTGTTTCCCAGAGCCCAAGGCAATATCAATATCTTTTCAGGCCGTGATTATTTGCTTTGGCGTAATCATTCTGGCCAGGATATTAATTACCAGCACATACTAACACAAGGTTAGAAAGCAAATGGTCAGCTCAAGTTTCAAGGGAATCACAGTGTATCACATAGTTGCCGAATGCAATAATAAACTCCTGCCACCTCAAAATGGCAAGTAGTTCATTTTGCACGAATTGCAAAATTAACGGTACATGTTGAATTAAATGCAAAAGGCATGCTTTCGTCTACCACCTTGAGGAAAGATAGCCAAATATTGCATGAAAAGGCTTAATAATTCAAAGTCTTTTCACAAACACCAAAGCTAAAGGTGCAGAGTTGTTTTTTTTAGCGTATCTAGAGCTCAGAAAAATTGCAGAGTCTAGAACTCACAGAGGTCCTCATAAAAAGAGAAAATGTTAGAGGGTTCATTTCAACAAATGCAAGAGGACATTAGCCAGGAGTTGTTTACAGCCATACGGTCATTAGAGGGTGTACATGTCTATGAGGATTTGGCATATGCTACGCCTGGTATACCAAGCAAGCCGAAGAGGGCCTATACAATAGAGCTAACCAGGCCTAAAGATTCCAGAAACAAGAAAAGGGTTGGGGAGAAATGGGATAATATCTATGATCCATGGCTTGCAAAAAACCCTAAATCCTTAAGAGAAGTAGCTTGCGCAAGGTTGACGGCACCAAAGGTGGAAAAATCTACATCAATGAAAATTTGGTATAGTGGTCTTCCACAGTACATGGTCCCGCTAGTGCACTACTGCCCGAAGATAGTTGATGCTGCCATCTAGCATTATAACCCTAATAGCCACTACATCGAGGGCCAAAACTTAAGGGTTCATATCACCCCACAGGCCATCTAGCATATGCTATGCATCCTAGACCCAAGTAAAAGAAGAGAGAATATTGAGTCCTTTTACCCTGGAAAAGGAGAAAAAACATAGAGGGCGATGAAAAAGAACTCAAAGTTCTTGTTGGAGGAGACTGGTAAGAAAGGCATCCCAGTCGCTAAACTGCCAAGTATTTTGTTCCCGCGCGGTGCATTACACAAGGATTTACAGGATGCCATGTCCATGCTAGCTTTTGTGTGCAACTGAGACTCTGATGAGATGGTGGAAAATTTTCAACTGGAACTGGCATTCCAATTCCACAAGCAACATGATACCTTCTGGTATGATTTTGCTGAGTTCATGGTAGATGAAATGATACGGCAAATAAAGAATTACCCGGCAGAGGGAAAGTTTAGATTTCTTTCTTTCCTGGTTCACATGTTTCTACATCATAACCCTAATTTATTTGCCCGATATTTTCAATTATCAATTTTTGATGAGTAGGGTAAGAGGAAGTCAATGTCCATGTGGACGCCTTTTCTTTTTAGTAACTCTGATAAAGAAACAATCAAACCAATTATTGAAGGATAAACTGGCTTATTTAGGGTTGGTCCTAGTAAATGATAAGTGGGATTACAACCCTTTCAATGACTTACCGAAGCCACACATGAGAGTTACACATATTCCCCGACCTTACTGGGAGAAGTGGCGTAACCTGCAAATAGACAAAGATGAAAATTTTATTAAATTGGCACGTATTCCTACGCAAGATACTAGAGGGCCATGGCACAAGTTCTACTTTTCTATGGCGGTGGCCAAAGATAATGTCCACATGGAACGCGCCATGTATAATAAGTTGAAGAAGGATGAGGAGTGGACTGTTGAAAAATAGAAACTTTCTAGAAGTATCGCCAAGAGACAAGACAATTGGATGCCCCTTACGACAATCTCAAAGATGAAGCAGTAGTAGTGGGTGTGAGGGTCCATGGAGGAGTAAGGAATCTTTGAGATTGTCATAAGGGGCATCCAATATGAACAGTAAGGCTCAATATGAACATAAATACAAGAAAAAGAGGTTGAATTTAAGGGCCTAAATGCTCAAATAGAAGAACTCCAAGAGACAAAGTCTTCTCTGGACATGCACTTAGCAAATCACTCTCGAGCCGAGGAGAATTGGAATAAAGAAATGAGTAGCTCTGTGAAATAGCTAGCGTCCAAGAAAAAGAAAAGGGCAGAATTGGCTGAGGCCATTATTTCAAAAGATGCGGAGATTGCTTCTCTTAAAAGCTATCTCCTATCTCCCCTTGCACAGCCAGACATCATTTCGTTGGTTAGGGAGTTGTACATCTCTTGCTAGGAAAATATTAAAGTTTTTTGCCTAACACTACAACCTACCCTCTGATTCATCAAGGCATCAAAGTTGAGCCAGGAGGCCCATGATACAATTGAGCAGTTCCCACGGTTCATCTTGGAGAAGGTTCTGGAAGCAAAAGATCTGCTCACCGAGCTATACTCAGTCTCTGATGAAAGCCTTACTAGAGCAGATATTGAAGATCGGGGTGTTGCTGCTCAAACGAAAAATAAGTTCACCCATTTCCACTTCACCTTCTAGCGCACTAAAGAAACCGCGGCTATTCTGAGCAAGACACTAGACAACATGCAGGGGAGTTTCTCTGAGTTAAGCAGGATGGGTTTGTCGTCCCCATTCTTAGAAGATGGCTCTATTGCCACGGCTCAGCAGATTGCGAAAAAGATAGAAGAGAAGGAAAATGATCCAGAGGCTTTCAGGGATTTCAGTCATCCTCCCACGATGACCAACATTGAGGGAGTGATTCATCCATTTGCACAGTTACTATTTCATTGTGAAGCAGAGGCTAGTTTACCCAGTGCGTTGCCTCACAAAGAAACAATTGATCTAAGTGGAGCGCAGGAGAATTTGTGCAAAATGGTGAAGCCATATGAGGATGAATGGTCGGCTCTACAGGTGGCTCTTTCCAATCTCTGACTCCATTGTCTAAATGAAATGGCACTTTGGCCTAAAAACTAGAGAAATTTTGGGTTCTTCATTCCTTAGTTGAAACGCCCCTGATAGTCGCCAAAAGTTGTTAATAAATATTTAACTAGCTCCCTTCGAGTGTATTTTTTCTCTATGCGTCGACCCGCGCATCGCAAAGTCAGCTCGACCTTTTGTCTAGGTTCTGCTCTGCCGCTCCATGTGTCTACTCCTCGCAACCCCGAGTCTCTACATTCCTTCGCATTCCAGGAAACTCCGCTATGCTTCCACGTGTTGCAGCTGCGGGGTATTTTTGATCATGTTTCTTCCTGCCTCACTAGGCTCCTAAAGGCTACCATGAAGCCCTCATTCCTAAAAGGTTTTGGTGGACCCCACAATTCCTATATGCGATGTACACTTGCTACGTGTCTACTATTCGTAAATCTTTCAGCGTAGAGATAAAGTAGCAACTATGGACAGCAAAACACTACCATACGCCTCTTTTGTGCCTGGTTGGTGATCGTTCCCTCCATTTTTGGTGAAGTGCTCCGCTCATTCGACATATGTAGCGTTAATGCAAGTCCTCAGCGGCGGAAGAAAAAGGTTCATACGGGCAGTAAAAGGCTACCACATGCCCAGCCAGCGGATCTCATATTTGGGCGATAGACCAGATAGGTCTAATGATGCTATTGGCCATTGCGTGTCATATTCATTCACATAGGATGGCGACACTTATCTGATTAGGCCTTGTCGGGACCACTGCCATCATTTGCAGAGGATGCACCTGTGCCTAGAGTGACCAGATGCTTAGTTCCAGATCGATTCTGTTGCAACGGCTTTGGAAATATTCTGATTCTTGCATCATTTCTAGGGGATTGCGAAATATTTTATGTTGTTGCTCTCCAAAGTGGTGGGGGTTTTTTCCTGCTATATATACTTTTTCTCTTTTGAGAGAAAAAGGTCTGGAATTTGAAGACAAACACTTGTTTTAGTAAAAGACACCAAGCCTTTATTGTTGTTTTATTTCATTGCAAAAAACTATCAAACTGTGCCAATTGTTCGGCCTTTCTATTTTTTCATGCTATTTGATCAAACTGTAAACTGTGCTTTTTATTGTTTGGACATTTCATTTAAGAACTTCTATATATGTTGAATACAATTTTGCTGAACTAGACCATGTCTAATGACTCTTCCTGGCAGTAGGAATGTATGCAATATTATTTTATGTAAATGAATGGATTGTCTATGTTGTAATCTTAAGTTTATGATGTTTTGGAACACTACAAACACCATTCAGGCCCTTAGATCTATGATTTATCGTTCCTATCGTTAAGTCTAGTGCATCGCCTTAGGTTAGACTTTATTTTATTATATATGTTTCCTTTTCCCTTTTCAACCCCCCATTATAGAAGAATTCGGCTTCTCTAAAAACTCGGAGGTCACTCAATTTAGTGCAAAAGGTCCCCCATAAACTGAGTTTCCCATAAAGACACTGTTACCTTGTCAAATTTTGGCGTCAACAATACCTCTGCAAATAGCACTAGCACGCCAAGTTGTCCAAATCTATACTAACACTACAAGCGACCATATACACACTTCTCCAAGTTTAGAAACAAATTGTGGACCACACAACAACACCACATGACATCTAGGAATATTCCAACATCAACATACTACATTGCAACACTGCCGCAACCACCTGAAATAAAGGTTCCTTTCATCTTGTGCATTAGGATGCACTACCACTGAACTCCAATAACTGAACTTACAAAGCAACTCAACACTAGAAACTCCAAGGGAAGATAAATATAGACAATATAAGCATGTTCCTAGATCTGTAAGACAAGAAACCTCACTGCAAAGAAATGCGAAGCAATCTCATTTCTCTCGGACAATCCTTCTTTATAGATAGACACACTACCAAATACATATTTTACTGTAGAACAATCCAAAACTTGAAACTCTGGATATAACACCTTTGATCATCACATTCAAACTGCACAATCATATCTTCAACCATGAAGAAATGTGGTGCACAACACTAAATACACCTCTGTCACACTACACACTCTTTTATTCAAATTTTCTCAAAAGCACTTGGAAACCAATTGAAACAGTTGCATTAGCAACACCAATGCAACATATCTATAACATTTGCAACACTGACAATCTCCTCATCTGTAATATTAGTAATCTCCAACAATCTTCATATTTTTGACATCAATGACAAAACCTACAACATACATGCAACAATCTCCCCCTTTGTCATTGATGGCAACACTAGCTTTGAAAAACCATCAACAAGAAAAAAATAACTCTGCATTAAGTAGCACTCCTCTTTACTGGGGTACACTTCACTCTCTCCCTTTACCTTTGTTCTTCAAACACCATTCTCTCCGTCTATGTTTTTTAGATCACACTCTCCCACTTTGACATCAATCCTTTCTTTGTGTTTTTCAGACTTCACTCTCTCCCCCTTTGACATCAATGGCAATGGCAACACCTACAAGCAACTTTCTCTCACTTTCTCCACTAATCCTTCTCCACTACTATTATATTTCAATTATCTCCCCCTTAGGGGCACAAGATATGCTCCAACTAACTACACCAACCAAAAACACTACTACCTACTCCCCCTAAGAGGTAGCCTTCAACATCAGTCCAAGACCAAGAATATATCTTGAAATGCTTCCTGGACAAATGCACCAACTTATGCATCTAGTTGAAATGAGGGGTAATAACCCCTAACTTTTGTCAAAGATACTCTAAAGTATCTTTAGTAAGATCATTTGTAAAAATATCTACAACTTGATCCTTTGTAGGCACATACTCCAACTTCACCTCATTCTCTGCAACTTTTTTTCTTAGAAAGTGATACTAGATAGATATATATTTTATTCTTGAATGCATTACCGGGTTCTTTGAAATATTGATAGTGCACATGTATTATCACATAAGATATAAATAGGTTCATCATATGATACTCTGATATCCTTCAACATCTACTTCATCCATAACACCTGTGTACAACATGATGATGTTGCAATATATTTTTCCTTTGCAATAGATAATGACACTAAATCATGATTCTTACTCAACCAAGAAACCAACCTGCTTCCAAGAAAGAAATCCCCTCTACTTGTACTTCTTCTGTCATTTGTATAACCTACCCAATCTACATTTGTATATGCACTCAAGGAGAAATCGGTATCCTTGGGATACCATAAACCAAAGTTTGGAGTGCCCTTCAAGTATCTAAATATCCTTTTTACTGTTGTAACATGTGACTCTCTGGGATCTTCTTGAAATATTGCCACAAGACATATTGCATGCATGATATCTGATCTAGTAGCAGTTAGATATTATAACTGGAAATTCAACCTTCAAGGCATAGAGTTAATAGGAAATAAGGCACACAACCACCATATGCAATCCTAATTACTCAATAAGATCAAATCTATTCAATAGAAAACATGCAATGATAAGTAAAACCGGATTTCAAGCAAGTGACACCTTCACCTTCACCATATTGTCATGGATGACTTCCATTATTCCTTCTTTGTAATCTTTGCTCTCAGATATGGGTATGCTACTCTTTTTCTATGAGCTTCAAGTATATTTGATGATTGCAATGATGCAAATGCCAAATTTTAAGAGTTTTTGGTTAGCCATCAATATGCAATGAAGGCTTTCTTTTATAGAAAAGCTTGTTTTAGATGAACGATTTGGATTCAAAGATGAAAGATCAAGATCAACGGTCAAGGTCCGTTGAGAGGAAATAGATTGGAGAGTTAATTGGCCTGATTGATTCAATCAAGGGAATTGATTGGATAATCAGTGGAAATTGATTGATCAATCAATGAGATTGATTGATTAATTAGTGGGATTGAATAATCAATGGAATTGATTTGTTAGTCAGTGGATTTGATTGAATAATCAATGGGTTTGATTGACCAGTCAATAGATTTGATTGCATAATCAATGGGTTTGATTGATCAGTCAATGTGTGTGAGGATAATTAATTAATTAATTATTAATTAATCTTTGGAGGAATGTGCAAATAAAGATTGAAATAATAATTTATTTATTTTTAAATTAATAGATCATGTTGAGTGAATATTGGAGAATTAAATAATTAATTTAATTATTTAATCCAAAAGTGGGAAAGTGGTTTAACTAAATAATTTGTAACAATTATTTAATATAAGAAGAGTGTTTGATGTTAATTAAATAATTACTGATAACTGTAGACATGGAAAATATACCAACATACTTGATCCTGATTACTAACACCGCTTCATCCTGAATCATCCCTTTGTCTAACCATTTAATCAAATACCCTTATTTGATTAAATTCATCAATTTTTCTCCCTTAATTAAATAAATCATTATTTATTTGATTAAGTCTTTCTCTTTTGTTAATTAAATTAATCAATCTAATTTAATTAACCCTAGGTCCTCATTTAATTAAATCTCTAAAGTCATCTTATTAAATTAAATAAATTAAACCTTATTTGATTTAATCTAACAATCATCCCCTTTAGTTGAATAAATCAAAAATATTTATTTAACTAGGTCCAAATCATTTTCCTCTCAACTTTGATTTATCAAAATTGTCAAATCATCTACCCTTCTCTTAATTTAATCAAATCCTGATTAAATCTAATCTCAATCCATGTCCCATCCTCTAGCTTTTGCCACTTACACATGAAAATACATTTAATTCATTTATTAAATCTCTATTTTCTCTCAACTTGGCATCTTTAGAGAATATTCCTTCAAATTTAAAATCCCTCCAAGTGGACTTTGTCCTTCCAACAAGACATTCATTCCTTCTTACATGTCCTTGTGCATAGAGCCAAGTGGCTTTTAAGTCATTCATTTTTCCCTCTTACATGTCATTTCACTATTTTCAAATTTCACCTAATTGCATTTATGGGCACATTCATCAAAAATGTGCACATCCTTTGCCCATTCACATCTTGACAAGTGGCATTTGACCATTGGTTGAAAGTTAGTCCCACATTGCTTCATTTTGGGTATTTCTCCATCTTGTCTTTCTATAAATAAGAGGCTTCTCTCCTCATTTGATCATCCACAATTTGAGAAAGCTTATTATACTTAATTTTATCTTCAAGCTTCTCTATCTTCATCAATTTTATCAAAGTCTTAGCTAGGTTATGCAAGTTTTTCATCATGGAGCTCAAGTAAATCTTCAACAAAGTGGATCAATCTTCATCACTCATCAACATTGCATCATAGGAGTTGGGAAAGGGCCAATTTTCACATCAAATTGGCACCAATTCCCCCATGGGATCAAGAGTTTGCATGTTTAATTAGGATTTCATTGCTTTCTTATTGTGTTCTTCATTTTATTTCCTTGTTTGAGCATTGCTAATGGATTTCATGGGGAATCTTAATTCTTACTTGCATATTTATCTAACTATGTGTTTTTTCTTGTGTTTTACAGGTACTAGGATTGGGGTTCTACATTTTGGCACTAGAAGGAGGGAAAATCTCAAGTTTAAATCACATTTTTTTAACAAAATTCCATGTTTTTATCTATTTTTGTGTGTTTACAGTGAACTACACCGCTAGCATTCCAACACCACCATACCGCATCGCTACCAATCCAACGTCGCCATACAACAACGCTTCAAACTTCAAACCACACCACTTTGTCTTTCCCACCCAGAATTCAAATCTTCCAACTTCCCCGCTGGGTCAATTTACGAGCACTAGAATTTCCAAACTTCAAATAGCACTGTTGGGTGAAACTCCACTGCAATCACACTCTTTGGTTTTACTACAAAGTGTCGCTATCTGACAAGCGGTGCCATATAGCACTGTTGAACCTCCTCAAACTACACTGCCTATGTAGACTGCGCCATTGGAATCAAGTAAAAGGTTTAAATTAGTTCAATTTTGACATGTGCTTTTTCATTTTGATTGCTTTGGGTTGCTAATTGGTCTTTCTAACCTCTGTTTTGCAGTTCTAATCAATTTTTGTAGGTTGGTGTAATCAAGGTGAAGGAGGAAAATGAGGTTGAAAGCGACACTATGTCATCATTCTCTCATTGCATCAAGTGTTTTTGAACACTTTAGTGTTTTCTTCACACTTTGGGAGAACACATAATTTCTCTTAAGGATTTGTTACCTTTCATGCTCTTAGGACATACTAAATTTCTTTTGGGCTCTAAAATGAACACTACAAAGTTTTCAATTTTTGCTACAAAGGGTTTAAAAAGAACATTAGACACATCCACTAGATTTTGTTTAAGGTTAAAAATTGAACAAAGCAACTTGCATCTTTCATTTTGGTGCTCTAAAAAGAATCAAATCATTGCTTTGAGGATTTAACATGAACATGTGCATCTTTTTTTTTGTAATCACTTACTCAAAATAATATCATCAAAATACGTATGCGCTTCTCTCGTGCCTCACGGTGATCTTGAGAATCAAAATCCTTTTGGTGATATTAAGTTGTGTAAGTGATTTCCTAGACACACTTCAATTTGGATCCTAAAATTGAACAAATTTTGTGAGTGTGAGTGTAACATATCGCGTGTGTTCTCTCTTTGTTTCTAAACAAAGATCGATCGAACTACGGATGTGTTTGCTCGCTTTTGTGTTATCTTAGAGGGCCTGCCTTGTGGGAAAAAGTAATCACCCAAGGGAATGACCCAACTGGGAACACGCTAAATCCAAGCAACTTCCACCCAGGATATAAGTGTGGGTACTTGAAGAAACGCAAGTATGACAAGTATTATTCCGACGAGAAGGGAAACAATGGTCTCTCGCCGCATGGATGGTCCCCCACGAATGAAATGCCCGCATTAAAACCCTTGTTTAGAAAAGGCCAAAATCCTCGATCTATTTGTTGGTGCAAGAACAATCATTCTAAAGTTGCCCCACAATTTTACAGCTTTTAGTAGAGATGGAAAGTATGCCATGGGAGATTCATGGGTACTGATGCTTGGCTGACCTGAGAAGCGAGTGCACTGTAAGGGGGAGCCTGTGTGGTCAAGCATCTAACCATCTGCTGAAAGTAGGCATAGCTAGATTCGTCCAAGTGGGGACTCAACAAATATTGTCTCAAATATCCATAGAGTTGTGCATGTTCTTGAAATCAAAACATTTTGCTTGATCAAAAAATTTGGAAAAACAAACATTTAACATGATCATAAAATCTCAAACCCTTTAGGAGAAGCAAATATCTTTGAAAAAATTCACATGCTATTGCTTGCCCTTGGGATTTATATCCTTAGAGGTTTCTAGGCATTTGGATTTCATCTCAATTTTCTCCTACTAAAGTCAACATTAGGTAATTTTTGCCTTGATTTCCTCGATTTCTACATGATACACTTTGTGGGATGAGAAGAAGGTAAGACACTAGACGTCTAGTTTCAAAAACCTAATCAAGAAGTGTGGATGTGGTAAAAGCAATTCATTAAGCAACATTAACTCAAATTGGACCCCACACATGTGCTTGGTATCTTTTGGTCATATGGTTTTCATGAAAACATTGGTCTTTTGGTTTGAACTACTCTTAGGGAAAAGCATGTTCTCCATTATCTTGGTCTTGTAAAAAAGGTTCTCCTTAAGTTCATTTAGGATCAAATCAAACATTTCATCCATCCTCAAAACGTCAATCAATTCCCATCTCACAAACAAATTTAGAGCTTTGGAAACATCATTATCTAGACTTGGGTACATCCTTAAACCAAATCAAAATCACTTGTTTAGTTAGGTGTATTTGGATGAATCCTTCCTCACACACTTAGTTAGATTATCACTTCTTTGAACAAGTTCATCCTAAGATAACATCTAACATCTTAGGGTTTACAATTCCATTATCCAAATCAAATCAAACCAATCAAAATCAAATCCTAAAGTCTAGCATTGATCCAAAGTTCCTAAAAATTTTGACACCCATATCATTCACCCCTTCATCCTTCATCTCATCATTGGTCCTAAACACCTTAGAGGTCACTTTTGCAACAAGGTCAAAACACAAGAAAACATGGAATATAAACTTGATTCATACATCATGAGCAATCCAAATCAGCCAAACTATCAAAGCCTTATAAAACCAATTGATTATCAAAACTCACATTTATACAATCCATACATGGGATCATTATCTCCTACAAACCTCAATGGTACAACAAATGTGAGTATGCCCAGTCAAAAGCTTGGAACACCTTTCTCGATGGTATATTTAAATCCAAGACCAAACCTACAAATCTATCAACTGAACAATCAATGCATGGGTCTTCAAACGAACAACATTATCCCACCAAATCCATACATGCCAAATGTGAATATACCAAGTACAAGTTTACCAAACATGAACATTTCAAATCCACACTTGGTAAACTTTTGGATAGATATGTTTGTGAATCACACAAATGTTGTCCAAAGTCCAAAGATTATGTTAACAACTCAATGTATTGATCCAAGTCAAAGTAACACCATGAAAAATCAAAGTTACCTAAATCAAGGCAATATGGTTCCCAACCACAACAATGCTAAATTTCAACTTATAATGCCAAATCAGAACATTATCCAAAATCAATTTGTACATGATCCTATGCAAACACCACAAGTGTACATTCTAAATCCACTTGAACAAAATCCAAATCAACTATATCAATGGTGTCAAGATCATATTTCACTAGATCAACTTGCTTCACTTGCCAAACTAATTGACTTAATGAGCCAAGAGACATCTGCACTCCAAAATCAATACACTCTTCCTTTGGTGAAACCATGTCATCAAAGCATTGAGTTGTGTCCACAACCACGTCAAGAGCAATATATCCAATGTCAAGAGGTTGGATATCAAGATCAACAACAAACCCAATCACCACCTCTTGAAGATCAATCACCGCATCTCCAAAATCAATCACCACAAGGTCAATTTAAGGCACAAATCTCACAAGGTAACAAGCAAAAATACACAACACTTGGGAAACCAATCGAATCAATCATGCAATAGTTGGTACAGGAAAAACTCATCACAATTCCCACCTATGAAAATTATCAAGAGCCCTTAGTGAAACTACCATGGTATAATGAAAATCACCTTTGCGATTTCCATAAAATAAAGGGACACACAACATCAGATTGTATTTGTAGACATCAAAAAATTGTCATCTTACGATACCTTGTCACAACATTGCATCATTTAGACACCTTGTATCATGTTTTGCCCTAGGTACCCATGTCATCATCTAATTAGTTAAATAAATCTTATTTATTTGACTAATTTCATTTATTCCCTTCCTAGATGCATAATTCATCCATTCCTCTAATGTTAATTAATTAATATTATTTAATTAATTAAATCATTTTCATCCATTCCTCTAATGCTAATTAAATAATTTATATTATTTAATTAATTAAATCATTTCCATCCATTCCTCTAATGCTAATTAAATAATTTATATTATTTAATTAATTAAATCATTTCCATCCATTCCTCTAATGTTAATTAAATAATTTATATTATTTAATTAATTAAATCATTTCTATTAATTCTTCTAATGTTAATTAAATAATTTGTATTATTTAATTGATGAAATCATAAATCCAACATTAATTAAATAAATCAAATATTTATTTAATTAATAAAATCTTTAAAATATCTTCTTGCTTTCTTTCCAAAATTTGAACTCATGTGCATCTAATTAATTTATTTAATTAGATAATTCATCAATTATCCTTCTCGTCTTTTTCAGGATTTATTTCCTTTAAAAGATAATCAAAATCTTTCTTTTTTTTCACATCTTATCTTATCTTGTTTTAATTCCTTTAAAACAATAAATCAAAATCTTTCTATCTTTCGAAAATCTTATCTCATCTCATTGTTTTTCCTCTTTTGACAAAAATCAAATCATTATCAATCTTATCAAATCTTATCTCTGTCCACATCGAAAATCTATAAATCAAACCTTTCACAGGCCATTTGCATCGAATCTTCAGACATCCTTATGCTATCAAAATCATTCTTCGATCGAATCTTCTTCTAGCACCTTCACTCTGTCAAAATCAGTCTTCAATCGCCATCTATCATCTTCATCAG
This sequence comes from Sequoia sempervirens, assembly GCA_007258455.2. NCBI lineage: Eukaryota > Viridiplantae > Streptophyta > Pinopsida > Cupressales > Cupressaceae > Sequoia > Sequoia sempervirens. The sequence goes on along the minus strand of VDFB02281492.1, from coordinate 535,171,776 downwards.
GTTGTTATGCTGCAGAATTGAGCAACCAACATTCCTCCAAAAATCAACCTTCAAAATCTTGCATCCTTGTGCAGGTGGAGAAGAGCCATGGAGATCAATCAACACTAGTTTGAAAATCGGTTTGCAGTTTCTTTGTTTACTATTTTTATTTTCATTCTGGTTTGTACTTCATGGTGCTTGATAGGATTTAATTTGTTTATTGTCTTCAATGCATTTAAACTCTTTGGAATCAATATCCTAGGTATGTATGATGGCTAAAGATGGTAGGTAGGATGGAAATGATATGATATGAAAATGATAGGTTGGATAGATAAGACATTGTGCCCTACCCCCTCATCCACATAAAGATCAACACCCTCCCAATGATTCCATTCATAACATACCTAATACTGTTTATGATCAATCTTCCATCTTTGATCAAGACCCCTTTTATGATCAAGAAGACCATGATGATCCTCTTAGCCAACTTTATGCATTCCATGGTCAAGAGCTTTCCACCTCACCCATCCATGATGCACAAACATCCACTTCCTACGATGAGATAAGTTCCTCCCAAGCACACATAGAAGATCAAACAAATTGCTTGGATCTAAGTGAACACAATACTAATAAAGATCCTAATGATCCTCCATCACCCACTATCAACCCCATTGCACTTCCTCCATCATATCCTATTGGTCTTTCCACCCTCATTCATGAATGTTCCTCCTTAGAACAACAACAAGCATTATCTTCTCCATCCAATAAGGAACTCATGTCTAGTGTTTCACCTACACCTAGTCCCATTGTACATTGCACACTCCAAAACATGAACCATCAAGGTAAAGGTCTAGACCTTCATAAACAAAGCATTTCGGATCCCATCCATGTCAAAATCCCTCCACGCTCTTATGGCCTTGGACCTACACCCCAAGGACAACAACCTAAATATGTTGGTAATTCCTCCATGCATCCTAAGTCCACTTTCCATCATAAAGCCTATCGTATCCCTAAAACATATGTTGTCACCCCCCCTCCATCATCCTACAAATGTCAAAAGCATGTGACCATACACCTTCCACCATCAAATCTTCCACCATTGCTTCCAACTCCTAATATCCCTCCATCTAATCTACCTCCACTTCTCCCAACACCTAATATCCCCATTATCCAATCCCCTTATCCCTCCATCCATAAATACCCTAACATTCCTAATCATGACCAACAAATGCACATATTGTCTAAACATAAAGCTTCCACCCATTCCACCATACCCATGGGATTCAAAAGCAAGAATTTCAATGCCTCTACCTATAAAGTACAAAATTCTAAGGGTTCTCATGCCTTAGGACATCAATACAAAAAGTCAAAGAAAAATCCATATAAAAAGCTATATGAGCCCATACCTCCAAAAGAAAAGTCCAAAACTAAAATGGTTTGGGTCCCTAAGAAAAAGGAAAGAAAGTCAAGTGAGGCATTCACATCACAAAAATCCCAACCATCCACTTCCATCCCACATTCTCATTCCATTCAAAAGTCTCAAATTCCTAAAACCCACAAGAAAAATAAAAATCATCCGAAGATCAAATCAACATATATCAAGAGTCACTTTTCAATCATGATCAAAATCCACCAACAATACCCAACAATGATTAAATTCAAGAAATGTCAACATCACTTGACCCTATGGTTGAATACATTGACAATCTCTTTGCCACAATTGTTGAAATCAATGTTCAAGATCTCTCCATCAATGAGCACCTTGCAGATGTTTCCACCTCATCCAATGATCAACTCACCATACATCAAGAGCCACTTTTTAGTGATCTATTTCAAGGAGTGTTAGAGTTATTTGATCCTATTGACATAATCCATGATCCATCAACCAATGATCATGTTATCAATACATCTACCTCATCCAATGAGTTCGAGAACATAACTCAAGATCTCAAGAAATTATTCCAAAGCATGATCAACATCTTTCACCAAAGTCTAGCAATGGTCCTTTCCAAGACATATTCACATCATTTGACCTCATGGTTACAGATACTGGAGCAATCCTCCACTCAACATTTGATCCAAAACCACCCAAAGATCAAGAGGATATTGAACCACTTACCATGACTAATGATGATGTCCAAGAACCCTTTGTAAGCAATCCATCCTTTGAAACTGACCTATGTCAAAAACTTGATCCAAAGCATGTCAAAAGCAATCCCACAATTAATCAAGATCAAGAATTTCTATCTCCAAGATACTATAATGATCTAATGGATACTCTCCTATCTATACAAGATGATCATATCCACATAGCACTTACTCCTCCATCTACCCATGAGATTCTTTTTGTGGATGGGCACGTAAATGATCTTCATTCATAATAGGATTCCTTTACTCCTGATATTATTGCACAAAAAGAGAAGGTTATTGATTCCTACAGTCAAACAGAGTTGTCAACATCAGGATTAGATATATCCTAAATTCAAACTAAGGACATCATGTATGAGGATATCCAACATTATCCACTCAAGGAAATAAGTCAGATAGAACAGGGTATTCTGGAGTTAGTAGAGTAGCAAATTGAAATAACGTCATTTATAGTGGTCATTTATCAGAGAATGCTTATTGAACAAGACATCTCAAAATAGGAAGAATCAAAGAACAAAGGTGCTACTACCACCATACTGGGGGCAACTATGTCTCAAGCAAACATCAACATAGGGAGCATGAAGAGTCCTTATGATGAAACCAATGCCAATACTACAACCAACCACGTCATGAATCTTCATCCACCCATCATCCCATCCATGAATTGGTACCAATGCCAAAAGAAAGATTTGAATCAAAGCACAAAGAATGTTATCAAAGCAAAAGAAGTAGAGAAGCATAATGGACAAATCAAATACACATGGATACCAAAAAATACAAAGAAATATTATCCCTATCAAACTCCATCAGTCAAAGAAACTACGGGGCAAAATAAAAAAGGGAAAATTATCCATCAAAGATGTCCACAAAGGAAAAATCAGGCTTCCCAAGTGACGTACAAAGTATATCAAGTAGTTGGTCCTAATTCCATGCACACTTCCCTATCCACCCATAATTGCTCATCTTCCCAAGTTTGGAGATTCAAAGGTTCGAAACTATTGACCAATCCATCTTTTATTCCTAAACACACTCCATCCACGCCTCCACGAATGATATCCAACTCTCGCATTGACCATGTATTGGCAGCCACCCTTCATCATAAAGATTCATAAGGCACTCTATTGCAATGTGCGCACAAAGACAAAGTTAACTCTGGTATCAACAAAGCAGATCAAGAATCTCAAAATTTCTATTCAAGTGCACATATCTTGGCAAAGAAACTTCTTCAAGAAGGATATCAATGGCACATTATGACAGAAGCATCTACATCAGCAACACTAGGTGGTTCAACATGAGCTTAAAATCCTTCACAAAAATTTAAAAAAATAAAAAAGTATGAAAATCCAAAAAAAATAGAAAAAGGATTAAAAACAGTAAAAATAAAAATAGTCCTCCAGTGAAAACCACTACGGTGGCACTTTGGATAGGTACCATGATGAAAACCTGGAAAACAAGTGTCATGTGTGGAATCGAGCATCAGTGTGCACTAGTTTAGGTGGAAGCATCTCATCCCATCCATAATAAATCCAACATTCCATCCATCTCAACCATAATAAATCCATTCATCCATGAACCATTTATCCAATCCATTTTCATCCATCTACATCCATTTTCCAAATTATCTTGATCTTGACAAAGTTGGGTGCACACTTTACACTTGCTTATGGTAAACATCTTGACATGAGTCATTCCTATCCAACATTATTTGAACCATGAAGCATTCCTCTATTCGAACACCTTATCTTATCACAAGATAATCCATATCCATCTATCCATGCACCTATCTAAGCATCCACCCATGGAATTCCATACATTGCTAGACACTAGGGGTAGATATTCAAGTCTTGCTTCGGGAATAAATCTTGACATATATCCTCCTACTTGTGTGGTGATCTAAACATTGGCAAACGTAAAATCAAATTGGTCAAAGCATTTGTGAGCCAAAATCCAAATCACTAGCCCATGGCACATTTTGACAAGAAGATGTTCCTTATCAAGCATTATCTTTCATTGAACATCAATCCAAACAATCAATCAGTCACATCTAACATTGAATCATTCAAAACAATTTTGTTCCAAAATCAAGCTTTAAAATCCTGATCAGTCAAATCTACTAAATCCATCATCTTGGGATATCCTTCCCAATCCTCGTGTTGCTTAACACTATCCTTACATTGTTGTGTATCCTCAACAATGTTATCATCATCAATTCATCAATCTAATCAATCAACCCTAGCTTGGTTTTCAACAAAAATCCCAAAATAAAGCACTGATATCATCATGCATATCCATATCCAAATCGTCAAAATCACAAAATCCAAAAACATTCAAAACATCTCAAAATCCAAAAACAAGTCAAAAAGTCAAAAACAGAGTCGTCTTGTCGAACTATGTCATCTCTGAGCTTTGAAGGTAGGAAAGGTTGATCTTTGATCATCCCCCGAGACACTTAGGTCAGTCCTTTAGGAGTCTGTCATAATAAACTGGTAATCCATTTGTTCATATCTCATCAATAATCAAGTTTGTGTCAGTTGAACTATGTGGTCTCTGTGTGTATAACATAGGCAAGGCTAATCTATTGATCATCCCTCGAGGCCCCTAGGATAGGTCTTTAGGTTAGTCTCTTGGTCAAAATTTTAGAAAACCCCAAAACATTTGTAAAATCTTGAAAATACCAAAAAATAGCCTCAAAACATTTTGGAAAACATCAAAAACATCCAAATATTTGAAAAAATCCATCCATCCCCATTTCACTTTCACTTGCAATAAACATCACTCATAATAAATCAATCGTCATCCTCAACCTTTGGTGAAACAGTCAGAAACAAGTCTAGCAGGTTCAAAAGTGAAAACTCAAATGTCAAAGTCTCAAGTCTAGGTCAATACGTAAACAAGTTAGTCAACCCTTTGTGTCAATAGCCTGTCATCCAATCAGTCCCATATCAAATCATCTGATATTGTCATTTCCTAGGATGCATCCTACAATGGACATCAACATCAAGCATCGCCGTAGTTTAGTCTCGGCTAGCGGTATTGAAGAACATTAACTTGTTTGTTTAGTTTATCTTTATCTTGTTGAACTTATCTTATTGTACTCATTCCAAGGACCTCTCGATGATATCTAAACGAAAGGATTTAGAGAGATAGGAATGGGGCAACGATCATTATCTTTTTATCCGCTGTGTCTGTTGGATATTCTTGTAATATAACTTGGTTAGGCATGCTTTGCTTGGTTTGCAGGGAAGGTATTTTAGGTGTCTTATTGACCACATAGGAAGGCTTACTTTCCTATGTTTTGGTCTGAGATGTTTGGAATATCTGAACTACACTCTGAATAAGGTTCCATATGCCAAGTGTGAAAAAGAGTACTCCTATCTGATTATCGAATCAAATTCCATCACACTAGGTGCAATGCCATCCTGGTTCTTAATACCTTCATGCATTGTGCCTACGTGTGTTATCAAACATAAGATAATTGGCCCTTTTAAAATCCCAACTCCTCGGTATGCATCATCATCATGATCTCATGTCTTGTTTGAATCTCTTGCATTCTTCTATCCTCTTTTGTGCTAACATGGTACCATGACAGTTAATCACAAATCATTATCGTCATTGCACTCATCCTGCATCCACAAACCATCAGTATATTGCATACTGCATATCATATAGGAAATATTAAATCATATCACATGCATTGCATTTCCATCATTACATAATATAGATTGCTTATTCAAAACCATTTCATCATTTACACATTTGCATTCATTTGCATCATCGTATTCATAAATCATATAAAACATCATTTTGCATTCATCATATCATCGTCATAATATCCATCGAACATAAATAAGCATCATATCATCATCATAAGCATCGCATAAGTACATCACCATATAATACATGAGAAAATATAATGAAAAAGGAAAAAAGATTGCATTTCATCCATTAGGGGCATAATATAGATCTGTTAGTCACATAATCATTGCATTTTGCATCATCATATCATAATAGAAAAGGTATCAAAAAAGAAAGCATCTCATCTCATTTGCATCATCACATAGAACATAATGCACATCGCATAATCATTGCATCACATCATAAAGTCACTCATCACATAAGCATCATTTAAGAAAACATCATAGCATCATTTGCATCACATTGCACAACATATAGAAATAAAATCCATCCATAATGAATAAAGTAGAATATGACACATCATATCGGATAAGTATCATCTCATATATCATCAAAATAAATACACTATCATGGTACAAAAGAATCAGATCAAGTGTGTATCAAATACATAAGTACAAAAGGCCCACTAGGGCTATCAAAAATGAGCCCATCGGGCGCAAAAAGAATATTGTCTCTGATCAAAATTGAAGGCTAGCCCTGTTGGCCGCTACTCTTGCCACTTGCTCTCTCCTCATGATCCTCTATGATTCTGTGGCCTATCCTCTGTGAAAAATATGGCACTCGAGCTGCTCTCGACATGGCTTGGTAATAGTGCAACCTATAATAGTTGGCCTCCTGGATGACCTCCTTGTATGATCGAAGCAATACTATGCTTCGGGAGGAGGATGCAGACATACTCTCAATCTGCTGTCGTCTACCCATCTCTGTCGTTGCCTATCTCTGTTGGACTGTCTGGTCCCGCTCTACCCACAACTGATCTCTCTCAACTGTAAGTACCTATACCTGGGCCTATAACTCCAAAATCTGGCCAGCTTTAGGGTCTAGCTGGAGAGGTGGCTGCATGGGTGGCCGATCCTAGCCCCATCTCTGGGTGGTGTCAAGACCCTATCTTGTCATCCCTGATCCTGATCCTATCATTCGGGGTCTGGATCCTGTCTCTGTTGGCCCACCTATGGATCTGGGAGTGGTTGATCCTATGGCCCCACATCATGAACTGGTTGATGCGGTGGTGGCCCACCCCCTCCCTGATCCTAGTCCCTATCCCCTCGGCCTCTTCTTACTCCCCTTCCTCTGGCTCTGCGTCAGGTAGATGGTGTCCCTCGCACTGTAAGTCGAAGAGGCGGCCTGAACCAGTCCTTGTATACTTGCGTGGTCCCTGGATCTTCCTGTCCTTGGTCATATGGCCATGGCCTCGTCAGCAGCTACATGAAACTTTGCACTACCTCGTGTGCAGGAATATATCGGCCCCAAGAGCTCTATCTTGTCGTCCGTGCAAAAATGGCCACATACCGATCATCTGGCCTATCCTGTGGCTCATCGAACTGCCTCTTAACCCTGCCTAGCTAGTACATCTCGAGCATCATGTGCTCCCTACCCTACATCAATCTGTCTTGGCGGGCGAAGAAAAGTTGTTGCACATCGTCGAACCATGTCGGCCATCCAAGATATGGCCGCCAAGTAAAAGCACGCATATCATCAAGAACTCTCCTCCAATGGGGAATCTTGTGCTGTCCTATGTGGGTGAAGGAAACACCTCCATGATATTGCCAAACAACCAAATCATCTAGCTCCATGGTAACTGGAATGACTCGGACGGAGCACAATGATGTGCTCCCAAGCCCAGATGTGCAGGAGTGTAACATCAACTCCAAGAGCTCGACCATCCAGGTATGTGAACTCGTGCAAACCTCTATGCAGTGAGGCTAGAAGAATTGGCCCCCACGCAAACAATGTTCGTCACCGAACCATGCACTCCCAAGTGAGCCCTCATCCAAGACTGAAGTATAGGCCCTGCCAATTCAGTGCGACAAGACCCGATATGATGGCTGCAATTTAACAAGGCAAAAGGGTGACATAGAGAACCTATAATGCTCTAACTCGATCTAACCCTCGCAGAAAACAATCTCATCAAGGCTCATAATATCATAGCAGGCCTCCCTCCCGGCATCCACATCGTAAATCACCCGCTCTCCATGGATGGGCAATCTATGGATCCGCCACATGTCCTCTTGTGTGATCGTTGCCTCACCTGTCAGGAGGTGGAAAGGGGATGTCTTGTTATGCCATCTCTCAGCGAGTGTTGTCATCATACCTAAGTGTGTCCGAACAGGCAGTGCATAAGCAATGTACCAAAGACCAATTTGCCCTAGATACTCCTGTTGTCGCTCAGGAAAATCATCCAAAATGTTGAAAAGATCTCGGGACCTATGCTCGTGTGAGTAAAGTATCATCGCCTCCTACATCGGGAAAGTCACCAAGTTAAAAATTCGTCAAAAGAATCTTGATCCTGGTTTGTCTTGGCATCTTGAAGCAACCTTAGCGTCATTGTTTATGGGTGCAGTGCAATTTGCAAACTCCAAATTTTGCTGCTAGGAGTATTTGAACCTCAAACTCCATTGCGGCATCGCAGTTTGAGAAGGCGGCTCAGTTTAAAAGGAAACCCTAATTTCAAAGAGAACCGTAGTGGTACACTTTGCATATGCGGCTAGGTTTGGAATTTAAACCCTAATTCCAAACTACATCGCGACGTTGCTACTTGCGACTGCGGCATAGTTTGAGGCTATGTGGTGCCAAAAGAGAGTTTGGAGCAACGCTATATTGGACCGCTCCTAAAAACTAAGTTTCCTAGCCTAATAAATGTGCACAAAAATTGAAAAACGAAGTTGGGTCAAGTTGAATCACTCGTGGTCCAGTGCTAGGTAGCCTCTGGTGTGTTTGTACTCTATCAGAAATGTGTCAGGGAAGTTCTCGTTGCGCCATCTCATGAAGGGGTTAGAGCTTAAAATTGCAAAATCTCTAAAGACTGAATGAACAAATGAATTGGAAGTGGCCCCTCAAGGCCTATTTAAGCCTAAAAATTAGGGTTTTTTTACCCTGTTTAGCCATCTTGCTAGGGTTTTGGTCCCTCGATTCGATTTTCGCCCAATTGAGGGCCACTTTGCACCGTTTTTTTGTGTTTTATCTCCTTTTTTGGCATTTTGGAGCCTTTATGGACCCGTCGGGCACCCTGTCCTCTTTTTTTGCGAGATCACCCAAAAATCTAAATTTTCGTCTGATCTCTCGAGGGGGCAGCAATGGGGCAAATTTTTAAAATTGAAATTTTTTGGCTTTTGATCGAGACAATTTATTCTTTGAACCAATGTAACAAGGACTTTGCTTCAAAGAGGGGAAAAATGTAAACATGGAAAATATACCAACATACTTGATCCCAATTACTAACACCACTTCATCCTGAATCATCCTGTTGTCTAACCATTTAATCAAATACCCTTATTTGATTAAATTCATCAATTTTCCTCCCTTAATTAAATAAATCATTATTTATCTGATTAAATCTTTCTCTTTTGTTAATTAAATTAATCATTTTGATTTAATTAACCCTAGGTCCTCATTTAATTAAATCTCCAAAGTCATCTTATTAAATTAAATAAATTAAACCTTATTTGATTTAATCTAACACTCATCCCCTTTAGTTGAATAAATCAAAAATATTTATTTAACTAGGTCTAAATCATTTTCCTCCCAACTTTGATTTATTTAAATCCTAAAATCTAAGTCAAAATTGTCAAATCACCTAACCTTCTCTTAATTTAATCAAATCTTGATTAAATTTAATCTCAATCCATGTCCCATCCTCTAGCTTTTGCCACTTGCACATGAAAATACATTTAATTCATTTATTAAATCTCTATTTTCTCTCAACTTGGCATCTTTAGAGAATATTCCTTCAAATTTAAAAATCCCTCCAAGTGGACTTTGTCCTTCCAACAAGACATTCGTTCCTTCTTAGATGTCCTTGTGCATTGAGCCAAGTGGCATTTAAGTCATTCATTTTTCCCTCTTACATGTCATTTCACTATTTTCAAATTTCACCTAATTGCATTTATGGACACATTCATCAAAATGTGCACATCCTTTGCCCATTCACATCTTGACAAGTGGCATTTGACCATTGGTTGAAAGTTAGTCCCACATTGATTCATTTTGGGTATTTCTCCATCTTGTCTTTCTATAAATAAGAGGCTTCTCTCCTCATTTGATCATCCACAATTTGAGCAAGCTTATTATACTTAATTTTATCTTCAAGCTTCTCTATCTTCATCAATTTTATCAAAGTCTTAGCTAGGTTATGCAAGTTTTTCATCATGGAGCTCAAGTAAATCTTCAACAAAGTGGATCAATCTTCATCACTCATCAACATTGCATCATAGGAGTTGGGAAAGGGCCAATTTTCACATCAAATTGGCACCAATTCCCCCATGGGATCAAGAGTTTACATGTTTAATTAGGATTTCATTGCTTTCTTATTGTGTTCTTCATTTTATTTCCTAGTTTGAGCATTGCTAATGGATTTCATGGGGAATCTTAATTCTTACTTGCATTTTAATCTAACTATGTGTTTGTTTATTGTGTTTTGTAGGTACTAGGATTGGGGTTCTACAATAACTATTTAATTAAAATAGAAGAATAAGTTAAGTTGGTGACATAATTAAATAAATAAGGTTTATTTAATTAATTAGGAAGAATAATGTTTAATTAGGAAATTATTAAATAAATATGATTTATTTAATTAGTCAAAGAGAATAAAGATAATTAGGACTTATTTAAATAAATGGGATTTATTTAATTAGTTAAAAATGATGAATTTGAACGAATTAGTTAAATAATGTAAAATTACTTAATCAATAGCAGAATATGAAAATTGATAATAATTAAATAATAAGATATTATTTAATCATTATGGAAGAAGAGTGAAATTTAGTAAAAAGGTGTTGCTCACAGGTCAGGATAATTTAGGGTATCTATAGATATAGCAGTCCTCCAATCATTGATCTGTACTTGCTCTAATCAACCTTAGGAGATTCATCATTTTTGCTCAACTTACAACCAGTAAGCATAGGTGTACACACTGGTTTAGAATCCTCCATTCCAAATTTCTTCAACATTTCCTTGACATACTTTGACTATGAAATGAAAATACCTTTTTCTGATTAACTGATTTGTAGCCCAAGGAAGAAATTCATCTCCCCACACATTGACATCTCAAACTCTTTTTGCATCCCATCTACAAACTTCTTGCATATGCCTTCATTTCCTCCAAATATTATGTCATCAACATACATTACCACAATCAAAATTTGTTCTCCCTCAACCTTGAAGTAAAGGTTGCTATCTGTAATACCTTTTTTTTGTATCCTTGCTACAACAAGTACTTATCTAGCCTTGTAGACCAAGCTCTAGGAGCGTGTTTGAGTCTATACAATGTCTTCATTAATATATAGACACATCATCTGATAACTTAAAACCTTCTAGTTGTTCAATGTATACCTCTTCTTCTAACTCAGCATTCAAAAATACAGACTTGACATCCATCTGATATACTTTGAAGTCTTTATGTGTTGCAAAACCCAAAAACATTCTAATATCTTTCATCCTTTCCACCAGAGCAAAAGTCTCTTCAAAATATATTCCTTCCACTTGTGAGTAGCCTTTACACACAAGTCTAGCCTTATTTCTGACAACTTTTCCATCCTCATTCAACTTGTTCCTAAAAACCCACTTAGTTCCTATCACATTTTTATTTGCAAGCCTTGGGACCAATTCCCAAGTTTGATTCTTCTCAATATGTTCCAACTCTTCTTTCATAGCCTTGATCCAATTCTCATCTTTGCATGCACCTCAGTTAAAGTTTTAGGTTCTACCTCTAAAAGTAAACAAAATTTTACCTATTCCTTTGTCATAGTCGTTTTTCTTCTTCTCAACACACCTTTGCTCTTGTCTCCAATAATTTGATCTTCAAAATGATTCTTCTACACATACTTAGGAGTCTTAGGGATCTTTTCCAGATCTTCTTCCTCTTCAACCGTCATCTCTTTTTCTTTCTCTTCATCTTTTTCTTCTTATCTGCAAGGGGGTTCATCAAATTCATATCCTTCTATCAATACAAAACTTTGATGTGGTTCTTCATCCACTTTGACACTTTCACTTTCAACAATCTCTTCAACATTTTATTATAGTACTGGTATGCTTTGCTTCTTGTAGATTATCTAAGGAAGATTCCTTCATCAGATCTTGCATCAAACTTTCCTAAGTTTTCTTCATCTCTTTTGATATAGCATTTACTTCCAAACACTCTAAAATATTTCACAGTAGGAGGTTTACCATACCATAAGTCATAGGGAGTCTTTGAATTGTTTAGTCTTGATTGATCTTTGTTGAGTATATACATTGTAGTATGAATAGATTCTCTTTGGTAGACATCCGATAGATTTTCTTCTTTCATCATAGTCCTTGCTGCGTCTTGAACTGTTACATTATTTCTCTCCACAACTCCATTCTGTTGAGGAGTTATAGGGGCTGATAACTGTCTCTTTATTCTATAATCTTCACAAAAGTTGTTAAACTCATGGAAGTGAACTCACTGCCTCTATTAGACCTTAAGCGCTTGATTTTCAAATTCATTTCATTCTCAACCATAAACTTAAATGCTTTAAATTTATCTAGAGATTTTGATTTTTCTTTGAGAAATGTCACCCAAGTCATTCTAGAATAATCATCAATCAAAAACATAAAATACTTGTTACCTTGAGAGCTTATTATTTTGGTAGGTCCACATAGGTCTGTATGCACCAACTCCAAAGGTCATGTGATAGAATATTCCTTAGTCTTGAACCTCTTTGTTTTCTTTCCAAATTGACATTCCTTACAAATTGCATTGATAGGCTTTGTAATCTTTGGGAGATCTCTCACAACATCAATAGAATTGATCTTCACTAGGTTATCAAAATTGATGTGACTCATTCTTCTATGTCATATCCAATACTTAGCACCACCAATTTTGAGTTCAGAAACATTACCTTTTGTCCTTATCCCTACAACAACCAAGATTTTGGATCTTCCTTTTTCTAATTTCACAACTATCATCTTGAAACACCAAACTGTATCCTCTGCTACACATCTATCCTACATTGAGAAGATTATGCCAGAGACCCTTGAAATAAAGAACGTCATCTATTTTATGCTTTCCATCAAAACTAATTGAACCTTTTCCATAGATCTTAGCAGATGTATCATCACCAAACTTAACAAGACCACCATCATACTTCTAAAGTTAAAAAAACTTACTCTTATTAGTTGTCATATGATTTGGGCATCCACTATCAATTATCTAGTAATTTCTTTCCTCTCTTGTATGAAAAGCAGTCACCGTAGCTCCTTCAATGTTGTGACCTATTTCTAAATCACTTTCCTTCATACATCTTTTAGAATTAGTAGAATTAGTTCCAACATTTAGAGCCATGAACAATCATTCATCACTAGCATCATCAAGGCAATTGGATTCCTCGTCATCAAATACACCATTGTCTTTTGCAACTCTTCTTGACAAAATTTCCTTTATGATCCTTATGTTTGTCATTTGCAACTTTTATTGGACATTTAGAAGCATAATGACCTACCTTTCCATAATTGAAATACTTAAAGGGTAACTTACCTCTGTATTTTCCAATGCACTTTTTCAGTCTCCTTACAAAATTTTCTTCCACTTCATCAAGACCATCAGGATCTGATTCATCATCCTTCTCTGCTTTGTAGACTTTAAAAGTGGTTTCTTTCTTTGTAGAATCTTGACCAAACTCTCTTAATTCATAAGAAATTAAAGCACCAAACATTTGATCTCTAGAGTATTGATCTAAATTTTAAGCTTTCTCAATAGCAAAAACTTTAGAACTATAAGTTTTAGGAAGAGTTCTCAATACCTTTTTCACAACTTCACTTTCTTTCAGCTTACCACCAAGACCATTGATGGCATTGACCACTTCATCCACTTTGAGCATGTAGGCTATAATATCTTCATCTTCAAACATCCTCAAGGTTTCAAATTTGGCTTTGTAGTTTTGCATCTTCGCTTGCTTGACCTTGTCATCTGCTTCATGAATACTCTCAAACTTTTGTCCATATCTCTTTCATAGCTTCGAGGCTTATCACCTTTCCAAGTTCTAAATCAAAAAGACCACTTAGTATAGAATTTATTACTTTGCCATTATTCTCATAATCCTTGATTTCATCATCACTTGTTAGACCAACAACATGCATAGTATATCCTTTTTCAATAGATTACTAGACGACAAACCTAAGAGAAACCAAAAAGGATTCCATCTTAGCTTTCTAGTAAGTATAATTCATTCCATAAAACATAGGATCTTTGACACCTTTCCTTTGTGCCATCCAGATCTACCACAAGTGGCTATGATTTCTCCAAGTAACCATAGCTCTAATACCAATTTTTAGATGCACAATACAACTAAGAGGGGGTGAATTAGTTTTACAATAAAACATTCAATCCCTCATTAACTTTCAAACCCTTATCAAACTTTAAACCCTCATTAATCATTAATAGAATGTAAACATGTGAAATAGAAATACAAATAGAACCATACACAAGAGAACACCAAATTTACGTGGAAAACCCTAAGTAGAGAAAAATTGCGGTGAGTATTAGCTCATATATATATGAATAACAACACTGAATACAATTAAGCTGATTACCAAGGGCTCACTGCCCAAAAGAAGAAAGGCTCACTGTCGGGTGGCTCACTACCAAGGACTCACTACCCAAAAGAAAGAAGATGAGAAGAAACTATTATGGAGAGATTCACTATCTCAGAGCAATGGGAGAAATCCACCACTATAACTTTGCACCATTTGTAACCTTTGGCTCACTGCTTCCAGCAACTTCAAGCACACTGAAAATGTAGACACCTTCTGCTCACTGCATCTAGAGTTATAGGCATTTAATCTTGCACTCAGATCACCAAACTTAATCAAATTCACATACCCTACAACATCTCCAACAAATCAACTTGCATTTATACCATCTGCAACATAAACAATCTCAATTAGGTTGGCCTCAATGAAACATATGCACCTCAAATGTGTAACACCAAATAGGTCAACACCAAACACCTCCTCGATGGAAAGAAGTATCAAAGGAAAACAATTCCAAGGCTTACCTAGGACCAAATATACATCACCACACTACTCAACACATCCAAAATCTATGAGGTACCTCCACAAATAATGCTAGCACGCCAAGTTGGCAAAACCTATACTAACTCTACAAGCAACCACATACACACTTCTCTAGGTCTAGAAACAACTTGTAGACCACGTAGCAACACCACATGACATCCAAGAATATTCTAACATCAACATAATACACTACAACACTATCAAAACCACCTAAAACAAAGGTTACTTTCATTCTACACATCAGGATGCACTACCATTGAAATCCAACATAAGAACTAAACTTATAGAGCAACTCAACACCAAAAATTACCAAGGGAAGATAAATATAGGCAATAGCCACATGTTCCTAGATCCACAGGACAAGAAACCTCATTACGGAGAAATGCAGAGCAATCTCATTTCTCCCAGACAATCCTTCTTCATAAACAAACACATTGTCAAACACATATTTTACTGTAGAATGATCTAGAACCTGAAACTTTGGATATAACACCTCTAACCATCACATTCAAACCACACAAGCATATCTTCAACCATGAAGAAATGCGGAGCACAACACTAAACACGCCTTTGTCACACTACACACTCTTTTATTCAAATTTTCTCAAAAACACTTGGAAACCAAGTGAACCAGCTGCATCAGCAACAACAATACAACACATTTATAGCATCTAGAACACCGAAAAACTCCCCATCTATAATATCATAAATCTCCAATAATCTTCATATTGTTGACATCAATGATAACACCTACAACATACTTGCAACACTTTCAACTCAATCTTCACAAATTTCATCCTATTAAGGTTTGGAATGTTCTCATACTCAAAAATTTCTTCTAGATCATTAATCCAATCTATTAATACCTCGAGCTCAAAATTCCCAAAATAACTTTAAATGTTCACTTTAGTCCTCTTAACAATGCAATAATTGCCTTCAACATTCTTTCCTCCTTGTCATCTTTGCTTCCAACTAATTCCATGGTATGTGCTTATTGTTCCTCCTCATCCCTAAGGTTTGGTAGCATCTTAGCAACTTGTCTTGTTTGATGCACTATCCACGATCACCCCCTACAAACTACCTCACAATTGTCGCTTTACAAGCCTCTTGTGATTCAACTAGCTCTGATACCACTTAATATAGTCATGTTAGGAGGGTCCAAAGAAGGACATTCCAACCACAAAACTAAACGCAATCAATTCCGCAATAATACAAGTTTTGTTTGAAAACACAACCAATTATATAGGCTTCTATGATTATCTCTAAGATTACAACCATATAGTTTTTTGCGATGGGAACTCTTACATGTCAAGGTGGAGTCATTTAATTATAACAAGATTCCGCAAATGGATAATCACGACTTTGGGATTATACACTCACAAACTCTAACTATGGAAACACACTTGTAAACCTACCATGAGTAGCCACATAAGGATTTTTAGTACAAGTGCATTTAATTTTCTCTACTAAACAACACTCATACATGTCACATTTACTCTTTTAGATTGTATCCCACATCATACCCCTTGTTTCCCAACTCTAGCTCTTAGCCTCACTTACTCACTATTGTACTTATCTTTTATGCCTCTACTCCATCCTAGTCTTATTCACTTGCTTTCAAATGACTTGAAACCACATATATATTCTCCCCCAACTTCCCAAGCGCTATTTTATAATCTCAAGGTGGTGAAATCTTGAAACCACATGAAATTTTTCATTGACTAAAAATAATATACTTATAAATTCCAATGATCCAATGGTGAGGAATCTACATGCATTATAACATATACACCTCTTTAGCAATTATCACAACCTTTCCAAATATTCACCCTTGGAAAAAACTCAAAATAACTTATCACAAACATTTAAACCACTCTAATTGAACACATAATTGAACCATAAACACTTCAAATCCTAAGTTACCAACTTTACTTGTCATATCAACCTCAATTCTTAACTGAAGATAAAAAGACTACAAATAAAACTACTATCACAACCATATGAGTTAATTCCTCAATGTGGTGAAATGCTCTAACTAAAACTTCTACCACATATTTTTAACCACCAACTTACACATGCGCAAACTACCAAACTAAAACATAATTTCCACTTTCTTAGACATGATACCACATTTCCATTATGCCTAGGGATGCACCTAAAGCATGGTGTTTTACCCCTTGATCAATCATTGACTTGGATCAAGGGCTATGTTTGCATGCATACATGGGGTCATTTTTGGGCAATGAAAATGATATGGGCTAGCAAATTATTTAATTATTAGAGGTCATAACTATTGGCACTTCTTATGGCAAGTGACTTTTCTAATCCTTGCTAGTGGTCATTGGACTTAAAAGGATGATTATTTGGGTGGCAACGTGGATAAGTGGGTGGTTGGACAATTGTAAATATGTAACTTTCAATTCGAATGCAACTATCCATCTTAATTTGTGCTAAGTCACTAGAGAAGGGATAAAATAAGAACATTGAGTCATTTTTAAGAATTTATTGTTTAGGAATGTGACTCTTATTGATGATTTAATTAGAGAGAAAGTGTTGGTAGAGTTCTTTTTTTTGTAGGACTATAGGGAAGGTAGAGGAGTGTGAAGGTTCATTGTGCCATTTGAAAAGAGATTGAAATGGAATTATGCCTAGTTTCTCACAAACTTGAGATCAAAATAAGGTAGTGGAATAGGGTTGTTAGATAAATAGCTATGGGAAGAGCGAAGGAAGGTGAGATCCATTTTAAAAGACTCAAAGAATATGTGGTTTAATAATTAATATTAGGGAAGTTTCATTAATTGTAAGTTATCCAAATGGTGACATTTTGTGATAGTGTTGTTCGGATTGGTATTTTTGCATGCTTGTAGAAGACCAAAATTGCAAGATTAGCTCAAAGGTCTCAAGAATGGTTTAAACCTCTCATCAAAGACTGTTATCTAGATGTAGTGTCAGAAAATGTACTCCTTTACATTTTCACACTATGTTTGGGTCCCTTAATTAAATGGACTTAATTAAGCCTCTAATTGCCTAAAATTTGCATTTGCAAGGCTAATTAATTGCAATTTTTAACGGGGAATTATGATTTATTTAATACATTTATCATTATTAACACCAAGAAATGAATAGGTCTTGATTACTTAGGTCAAGACCCCTTAAAATCATAATTTTAAATTTTAAACATGTTCAATATTTAAGTGTCAGCTTGTAATGTTTAATTTTTTGGGAAATTAGAAGAGTGTCTATAAAAGCAAGGTATTTTATCAACTCAAATCCTATATTTTCAAGAGGACTTTCATGCAATCTTCACAATAACTAAAGATTATTATCAAAGGTGCTCGAGAGCATATTTCTCAAGAATTTGTTGCAGCATTCAAGATCTCAAGCATCATGATAAATTTATCAAGCATCATGTATGTTTTTGGAGCTAACATTGTCATGTAGGTTTCAAGAATTCAAGTCAAATTTCAAGCATCAAGATCACACCATCAATCAAGCCATTCATGGAAGATCTAGACCTTGGAGAGATCTATTAAGTTGCAGTCCTTCAAGGGTTTCAAATAAAGGGTTTGTTGAGTTTCAACATATAAATTGTTCATTCATCATTCCTTTCATATTCCATTGTTTCAATTCAAGGTTTAATTACCAAAATAGGGTTTGACCAAGGAAAACCCCCATTCATCAAAAAAAAAATATTCCCTCTTGTGTGTATTGTAGATCTTAGGTTGAAGAAGGATTGAAGATCTCCTGAAGTGCAAAATTGGAAAAGCTATCAAAGTTGCAAAAGTTGTCAAAGTTGTCATCAAGCCACAAAAACTCACCTACAAGATTTGTTTCTGATTTTTCGAGTGTGAAATCTAGAGAATTTGGGAGTGCAGACATAGGACCAGAGGACCCAGAAAGAAATTTCAGAGAGCCCTACAAAGACCCACTTGCTCTAGGGAAAATCTATCCTAGAGGACACTCTGCAACATCATTTTGGTGAAAGGTGCAAAAATACTAAACCCTCTCAGATCTTTCTGAAAGTTGCAGGTTTTGATATATTAAGGTTTAATCTTTTTATTTCATGTTTCACATTGCATTTTTTAGTTGATTTACTATTTTTAGTCTTTCTCTAAAAAGTGTTGTTTCAGTAGAACTACCTCGTCCTAGATCATAAGGAAAACAACAAGATTTCCTGCAAGGTTGACTCACCTAAGGGTTGAAAGTCAACCTTGGCTCAAGGGATCTCTTTTTCCTAATGAAATGGAGGAAAATAGAAGCATGATACCCCATTCAGTCCTTTCTATTTATAGTAAAATTAGTGAACCCCTCATTTAAATAAAGCACCCATTTTTCTTCGTTTCATTTTGGTGAACCTGACCTTCTTGCACTATAAAATTTTTGAATTTGGAGTCCATTAAAACCCTAGATCTAGGTGTGGAAACGAAAAAATTATCCCTTTTTTCTTGCTTGATTTAGGAATAATTGATGAGAAATTGGACTTAATGAGGCCTTGATTTAGTGTTGTGAGGTGTTTTACACATCCACACTAGGTCTTGGACTCTTGCAAACTGAATAAAAAGCATCTAACGATGTCTTGTAAAGGTGTTGTAAGGTATTGTAAAAGACTTTCACACTTCTTTAGACTTAATGAACCTATTTTTCCCCTAATTCAATATTGTAAAATGTATTTAATGGCATTCTCACATTAATCTAGAAGGCTTGTAAAATAAACCTAATTCTAATACAGTGTTGTAATGTGTCTTACACATTCACATTGGATGTTGTGCCTTTCTAGGCTATGTTGACCTCATTTTAGTGTTGTAAAGTGTATTTAATCACACTTTCACATTGAAATTTGTGTCCCTATCCCTAATTACCCTTTACATCATCATTAATAGGCCCCTATGGCCCCATATTGTGCATCCCAAGGCTTAATTTGATCAAAGACCTGACTAGAACAACCTAGAAGCTTAATTTCTTGACTCCTCAACAATCCAACTAGCAAAAGAGCCCCTATGGGACCAAGTTTCCCATCTGGGTGAATTAGTCCCATCTAGGTGGGACTAAGTCACCCAACCTAGCGACTTAGTCCCATTTGGGCTATTTTCGAGGTTCGGGCAGGAAAAATTTGATTTTAAGTGTAATATTTTTCCTTCATGTCAACCTTGGGGATCAAATTAATGGGAAAATTAGGTGGATTTCCAATAAATAAAATTTTATAAACCCTAATTCATAACTCATCATCATTCATCATGTTCTCAAGTCAAGCAAGCTAGGGTTTTAGCATTTTAAGACATCAAGATAGCTTTTTCAAACATTTAAGGGAATATTCTTCATCTTTTGCTACAAAAAATCAAGATCTATCATCATGGAAAGTCTCTAACTCCATTGTTTCATGATTCATTACATCATTTCTTCATTTTGGTTTAATTACCTAAAAAGGGGTTTGACCAAGGCAAACCCCCATGCCCTAACAATCAATATTTTCTCCATCTCTCTTTGTGTGTTTGCAGATTTAGGTATATTGAGGAATTAGAAACAATTGAAGAATACGTTGAAGACTTATTGAATTCATATTCCTCCTTGTAAGGTCAAAATATCAACAAAAAGTCTCTTACAGAGCCAAAAATCAAAGTTTTAGAGGCAGACACCTGTCAGGAACTGAAGTGCAAACCAAGGGCTTCCATTTCCACTTTCGAATTTTCAGAAAAGCAAAAGTGGACTAAGTCACAAACAATGGTGACTTAGTCCCACTGCACATGTTTTTCAGAGTTTTTTATAGATTTGGATACCCATTTGGCTGAAACGAACTCCTGTGCAGTTTTCTAGATTTGGAACTAGGTCGCCCAGAATGGCGTACGTGTCCCAGTAGGCAAATTTTTTAGGATTAGCAGCATTTCCAGTTTGCAACACATTTCCAGGTGAATTCTTTCTATTTTTATTTTTTGTTTTGCTTTGATTGCATTTCTATTCATCTTTCTAGGTGTTTTTGCATACATCACTGCGTTTTCAAACAAGGTGCATTTCTTTAGTTTTCATTTAATAATCAATATCTTTTATCAATTTTTTGCATTTAGATCACTTTATTTAGGAATACTTCATCCATTCTTGCATTGATTTTGAGTGTAGATATTGCCCATTTTGGCCCATCTTTCTCCTTTTAGGTGAAAAACCCTAGAAGTGTAAGAAAGTCCCTTGGAAGCCAGAATATTTGTATACACTAGGATTTGCATTATTTTGCATTGATTTGCATTGATTTTTATCTCATTTAGGTTTGTTAAATTACATTAGTTTGCATTGCATTTAGAGTTTTAGGTTTATATTTTGTATGCTTTAAAATCTAAAAAATTAAAAAAATTACATTAATTTTGCATAGTGTTTGCATGTTAGTGTATGTTCAATCATTCATATTCAAAAATTGAGTCAAAATTTCATTTCAAAAAGTGTCATATTGTACATCATTTATCATTCATTTCACTTGCATTTAAACATCAAGTTCTAGAAAAATCAGTTACTGAAAGTACAGTTTATAACCTAAAACAAGAAACCCTAGATATGAACTTCAAACTCAAATTTAAATTTTTATAAGCCTTATGCTAGGACCTATTCGCCCTAGGCTGAATCTATCCTTGTACAAGTGTTGTTTTAGAATTTTGGGCACTAATTTATCTTTGTTTGCATTCCTATGATTTGTTGTTTTTTGGTTTTAGAAATCAGAAAAATCAATCATTGTTTGCATTATGTTTAATTTCTTTATTTGAGTGCATTATTTGAAAATCAAAATTGGAATTACAAGACATCATTTTCAGGTTTTTGCATAGTATAATCAGAAAATATCTTGTTTAAAATCTGAAAATTTCTATTGATTTTACATACTTACATTGCACTTCATATTCTAGGGTGTTTGATTACATTTATCTAGTGTCTATTCTCCATCTTGGGTCCACCTAGGTTTGGTGAAGCTTGTATGAGCATCACAACCTAGTATCCTATTACCAATACTATAGTAAGATGTAGTTTGAGACTCATGCCATCCCATGCTTCTACACACGTTGTGGATCTTGAGTTTTCGAACTCTTTCACCCATAGTGTTGATACTAGTCAACCCACTATGGACCATAGCTTTGATACCTCCTTTCCCATGACCACCCTACCCACAACCAATGTGATTGATATTGAAACAGTGGTTGCCAATGTCCCTCAAGAATAACTAAGAAAAATGGATGAAGAATTAGAAAAATTGTAAAACTTTGTGAGTTATGAATACATTCTTGGTACTACAATTCCTATCATAGATAACATGAGGAGAATGATTGATAATGAACAAGGAATATAAATTGTGTGTAGCCCATCTCATATCATTAATAAACATGTTCCTACCATAGCTAGTTGTGCTCAAACTTTGGAGTATACTCAAAGTCAAGATGGAAATCCAATTCCTCCTTCCACAACTATGACCTCTATTCTGACATACACTAATCCAACTGTTACAACAACTAAACAACCTACTAGCAATATCAATACCACCTTAGGTATTTCCACTAGGAATCCCTTTATCTTTGTGCATTCAAGTCTCATATCTCCTAATCCATCTCCCCTCACCAACTTACAATTCACTTTCCCTCTAAATACATATACCCCTCCACCTTATTCACCTCCATCTCACAACACAAACAATGATCTCATCCTTAACAAAATCCTCCAAAGTGTTTCATTCCTCAAACAACAAATTGTTGCATTGAATCAAAATAAAAATGGCCAACCTTCACAATATGTCAAAAGAAACCCTTTGTCCTTGGAGATATTAAGAGCACAGATGCCACAAGGGATAGAGATTCCTAGATTTGAGAAATATGGTGGAAAATGAGACCCTAGTAACCATGTCTCAATATACACAGCCTTATGTAGAGACTTCATTTTTTAGGATAAACTCTTGGCTAAAATTTTCCCTGGATCCTTGAAAGACACTACCTTGGAGTGGTTTTGTTCTTTACTGAATAACTCAATTAGTTCATTCAATGAACTTGTTGATGCCTTTATTAACCATTTCCAAGTGCACCTAGGTCCCAAGATGACCTTAGCTAATTTAATGCACTATAAACAAAATAAAGATGAAAAGGCCATTGATTTCATAGCACAATACCAATTGCTTTACTCACAAATAAGCATTAAGATTCATGATTCTGACTTTCAAATAAATTTTATAGCTAATTTTCATATCAATATTCAAGCTAAACTTGAGATGTTGAAGTTTCCCTCCTTTACACACTTGTGCACGACCCTTCGTGATTATCAGAATTCAGTTAGTTATTGTGAAGCAAAAACTCCTAACAATTCTAAGAAGTTTGAAGCTACGCCCCCAAAACAATTTTCAACCTTTTAAGAAACAAAATAAAGGATTTTACAAATAAATACACCTCAAACAAATCAACATGTTCACACCCAAGTGGCTGCTATAAAAACAACAAATCCATATACATTTAGGGAGAGGAGTAGATAATTTACCCCTTTACCTAATACCCTTCACTCCATCATGTTGCAAATTTTGAGTAAGAACTTAGTTACCTTACCTCCTGTTAGATCCATCGATACAACTAAGCCCTTACCTCCAAACTTTATCTTGAATTCTTTTTGCCATTATCACTATCAAAATGGACACAATAGAAAATAATGTAAGCGTCTTAAACATATTGTGCAAGACCTCATTGATTCTAATCACATCTAGATTGGTGGTGTTAATGATCAAGGGAATAAGTATGTTTCCCCACCCAACCAAAATTTGCAAATCTTTACCAATCCCATGCCAAATCATAATATATATTTTGTGAAAGCTACCGATGCCAAAAATGATGTGATGAATGTTGACAAACTTGAAGATGAGAATAATGACAATATGAGTGAAAATGAAAGATACTTACAATGTATGGTCAACTTCATTGATGTACAACCTCGTAAGGGCCAAACCAAAAATCCCCTTGATATTGCTTTCTCACAAAATGACATAATTAGACATGCAACTAATGGTCCTCTTTAACATAGCTGGAAGAATCAATGACAAGCCTACTAATGGGATATTAATTGATCATGTGTGTGTAGAGAATGTGATCACTAAGGAGTTCTTATTTGTGCATGAACTATATCAAGATTATTTTGAACAACTGAAAGCATGGATCAAAATGCATAATGGTTTTGCTTGCCCTACGATAGGTTTGAAAAATCTTCCTTTATAGGTTGGACCCAAAAAAATGAATGTCTCATTCTCCATCTTCCCGTCGTTGGACCAATTTTGTGTGAATCTTGGTTACCCATGGCTACATTCCATGGATTCCATCTCGTTGGTAGTGCATAAATGCTTAAAGTTTCCATTTTGCAATGAGATTTTTACTGTGCACCATAGTGGATTTAATCTTTTGTCTTCCCATGGGAATTTCTTATTGGATTTCTTTCGGCCCAAACCTATGGAACCTAGATTAGGCCTCGTGAGGATTTATTTTTCAAATCCTATCAAAATTTTAATGCAAAACACATAGCAAAATTATCACTTAGCAATATGCCTCAACCCAGGATTGAGCCTCTTATCGTTGATGATACCATGATTGAACCAAAAGCCCTTCCAAGTAACCAAGACCAATCGATGAAAAATCCCTCACCTATTTCCTACAAATGATCAAGAGATAACCAAATAAGTCCTATTGTCCCTCCTAAGATCAAACAAATTTACAAAGCTAAAGAGAAAGTGGTTGAACAACCTCCCATGGTTCCTTTCGTTCCTCCCTTGTGAGAAGAAAAGAAACCTATGGTTGATAAACCCACTCTTACACAATCACAACTTGAAAATCATGCAAAAATAAATAGAAATGTTAAAGAGCATAGGCATATATGTCATGTTATTGCTCATAAGTTAAAATAAGAAAAAAATCAAAAAATCAAAATCAAACTCAAATTGAAGCAAATCATGATGATCCTCCACCTTTGCAACAACAAAAACAACAAGAAACTTCTACGAACATTGTCATTATGCCTCCTATTATGATTAGCTTGGATGATGATGATGAGATTGCTAAAATTGATGAGGAAGTGCATAATGAGCTAAATTCATTGTTTTCCTCTTCCATGAGCTTAGATGATAAGAAACGTGATGATCCTCCTATAAAGAGTGACTCACCACGAGTTGAACTTGGTGATGCTCCTAGTACAACACTTGTTGTTTTCCCTTTGTCTAGTTATATACCTTCCACATATGATGAAAAAGATTGGGATGTAGATGACCTACTATAGGTTGATTTGCATGTGCCCTACTAGTCTTTGTATTCATGTTCTTTGAGATTGCATGTGCGTAATGTGATACCTTGTATAGTGTTGCTTGATGTGTCTTTATATGTTTTTGAGCCTACTTTGGATGACCCTCGTCACTCCATCGGTGTTAAGGATACAAAGGAAGTGAATATGTTGTGACATTCTTCTATTTGTATCTTGATTCTTCTATCTTTCGTAATCTTTTGTCTTGTGTTTTCCTTTTGGGGATGATGCAAGGTGTCGAGACATTCAGGTCTCTTCCATGTTGACCCAAAAGTGTCTCTTCATTTTTCTCTCTATGTGTCATTCTTCCTTTGTGCTTGTTATTCCATGATTCATTTGGGGAATGATGACGGTTTTGAGCTTGATTATATCACTACAACAACGATAAATGTTGATCCCAAATCCATGGATCCCTTATGCATTATCTTAGGATTGCATATGGGAGGAAACCCTCTCCTTTATATAGCATAGCTCTATCTCAGAAACATATGTTTACATATGGCTTTCCAAATAAAGCTCTCATGTATTGGCATTTGTCATGTATATTCTACTTTAAAGTAATTGCTCACAGTAGGGTGTTCAACAATTTCTTTAAAGTGGGGGAATATGTGTCCTTACTCATTGTTTGCTTCAAAGTGTGGTCGTCTTACTTCATGTGATGTGTCTTCTTGGTGGTGTCATTGGGTTTTATGTCCTTCAAGATCATGACCTTTCTAAGCATATAACATTCCTCTTAGCGGTGATGCTACAAATTGCATTCCCTAAGTTGTGAATCTTTTATCTTCTACTAGTCCTCTCTTGGAGAAATTAGGCATGATGTTCCCTAAGAGGAGACCTTTCATGAACTAAGAAAAACCCCTTTGAATAACCTATTGCGTGTATCAAGGCCACCAAGCATAACACAACTTGCTTTCCAATGGAGCCTTTTGCTAGCCTTGTGACCATTTTTGTGTGGTTCCTTATCAAATTTATCAGGAGGTATAAATTTGGTATTGTTAGTACAATGGGAGCCTAGACAAAGGCATGACTTCCCATGAGCCACTTTTTGGGGGCTCACCTAGTGGACATCGGATATTTCACTAGCCCGTGTGAGCATATTTGGTTTGCATAGTGGACAACAGGTTTCCACTTGTAAACATTTTTTTTGGACAAACAACTAAGGCTTGATCTATATCGATTGGACAAATAGTTGAGTCTTGATCCACCCCTCTTTATTCTCATTAATTTTGGCATTATATACATGTGTATCTTGTCTCGCTGCTTCATATTTAACATAGGCATGTGTCTCTTGTGCCTTTGTTGGTTTGTTGTGAGATCTTAGATCTTAGGGGCTTGATCATCCTCTTGACCTTTGTTGTCTTACCTTTCCAATTATTGAACAATTAGACCTCTCTTGACACTTGTTTGATTACTTTAATGTGAGTTTGAGCTAGGGCTCATCCTCTCACTAAAGTGGGGGCTAAATTTAGTGTCGAAAAATGTACTCCTTTACATTTTCACACTATGTTTGGGTCCCTGAATTAAATGGACTTAATTAAGCCTCTAATTGCCTAAATTTTGCATTTACAAGCCTAATTAATTTTAATTTCCGAAAGGGGAATTATGATTTAATTAATGCATTTATCATTATTAACACCAAGAAATGAATAGGTCTTGATTATTAGGTTAGGACCCATTTTCCCTTGGGTGAATGGGTCCTCCTTAAGATCACAATCTCAAATTTTAAACATGTTTTTGGAAACATCTTAAGGTCCTAAATTCAAAATTTAAGTGTCAACTTGTAATGTTTAATTTTGGGGAAGTTAGAAAAGTGTCTATAAAAGCAAGGTCTTTTATCAATTCAAATCCTAGATTTTCAAGAGGAATTTCATGCAATCTTCACAATAGCTAAATATTATTGTCAAAGGTGTTCAAGAGTATATTTCTCAAGCATTTGTTGTAGTATTCAAGATCTCAAGAATCATGATAAATTCATCAAGCATCATGAATGTTTTTGGAGCTAACATTGTGATGTAGGTTTCAAGCATTCAAGTCAAATCTAGAGCATCAAGATCACATCATCAATCAAGCCATTCATGCAAGATCTAGACCTTCAAGAGCTCTATTAAGTTGTAGTCCTTCAAGGGTTTTCTATCAAGGGTTTGGTGAGTTGCAATATAGAACTTGTTCATTCATCATTCCTTTTATGTTTCTTTGTTTCAATTCAAGGTTTCATTTCCAAAACGGGGTTTGACCAAGGAAAACCCCCATTCACCAAAAAAAATAAAATTGGGTAATCCCACAAAACTAGTTTACAATTACATTGAGGAAGGAAAATTGTAAGAACACTCCCAAAACCAAAAATTCAGGTTTTTAGGGGTTCACTCAAATTAGGGGGTTTGAGTGAACCCATAAAAGGGTTCACTCGAACCCCCTAGTTCAAGTGAACCCCCTTTCATGCCAGGTTCACTTGAACCCGATATGGCACATTTTTAAAAAGAAAATAAAGGAAAATTCAAAAAAGGGGGGTTCAAGTGAACCCCCTTTCGCTTGAAGGGGTCAAGGGGTGTTTGCTTGAATCCCCCCCTTTTTTCCCTTCTCCCCCTCTTCTACCAAATTTCTTCAATTTTTTTCCTTTCGAAGTTGGGGTTGAGGATGAAAATGGAGGAAACTTCACAAAACCAACCATATGATGGTAGTCCTTGGAACAAGCTATCCATTGAATATAATTTTAATATATTTTGGTTTTATTATGTATTTTTTTAGTTTAATTAAACATAGGTTTTTCACCAAAAATAAGCTCTATATTCTACACATGTGGAAAAATAGTAGATTATCAAAAAAAAATTGAAAAATATGTTCATGCTAGGTATTGATGTCCTTGATCTAGTAAAAAAAATTTATGTTGTATGTAGTCTGCCTATGTCTAAATTGTAATTGGTTTGACTTCAAAACTTAATTAAGAAAAAAATATTCAATAAAACACTATGAAACCAAATGAATGTGCTAGATATCATAGTTACAAAGCTAAATTCGAAAAAAAAAGAATTTTGTCCTTCATAGAAAAAAAAGTTATGTTGTTTACGGTGAACACAAGCTCTTTCATCCTAATGATGGATTGTGGAGTGTGATCCAAAATGTCAATGCAAAAACTCTCGCGCAATCTAATCCAGAAACCGCTGCAACATCAAAATGGTGTTTACTATTAAAAACTAGTTTTTGAAGGAGATGGAAAAAGAAATGCAATCTGATTCCAATTTTTTTAAAATATATATATTTAGAATCTACAAATAAAATGTCAAAAATCACTAGTTTGTATCATCTTCAAATTCCTCATGGTTTAGCAGCTATAGGTGCCTGAAAATGAAGATTTAGTTAAAAAAAATCAGTTCAATGTCCAGTTTGGCCAAAAATTGTAAATCAATATTGTGGGATCACCCTTTTCCCTCTTGTGTTTGTTGCATATCTTAGGTTGAAGAAGGATTGAAGATCTCTTGAAGTGAAAAATTGGAAAAGTTGCAAAATCTGTCATCAAGCCACGAAAACTCACCTACAGGATTTTGTGGACAATGATTTTGGATAGCCCACACACAGTGCTTTGCTCCTTCTAGGGTTTTTCACCTAAAAGGAGAAAGGGGAGGTATGGGGTCCAAATGCAAAATTTCAACACTCAAAGTTAATGTAAATGAGATGTATTATTTCTAATTAAGATGTATTAATGCACTGATCTAAAAATAAAGTGATCTAATGATGCAAAACCAAAAAAATGCAAAGTGTTGGAAAACACAGTGTGATATGAAAAAATGCCTAAAAATGCAAGTAAATGATGAAATAACAAAAAAAAATCAGAAAGGTGCACATGGAATATGAAACTTGATGCTGGGAGATTTTGGAAACCTAAAACTTTGACTGAAAATGTTGACTGGGACACTTACGCCAAGCTGGGCAACTTAGTCCCAGTTTTGGGAAAACTTGTCAGAACATGAATCTGCCAAATGGGTATCCAAAAATGTAGAAACCACTTTTCAGGCCCGAAATCAGGACTAATCCACCAGTAGTGGTGACTTAGTCCACCTACAGATTTCGAGAATATTGGGACAAAATCTTGAAGCCTTAGGTTTGCACTTGCTTTTCTGACATGTGTCCACACTTGATTCTGCAGAAAACGGAATAAAAAGTCTCTTCAAGCTTGAATTAGGGTTGTGTTGAATTGATTGACTTTGAAGATTTCTTTACCACTTTTCAACACCTATTTCTTTGACAAATCTGCATACAAAGTCTAAAAACACACATGCAAAGAGGGAATAATGGTTAAGGGTTAGAGTATAGGGATTTGCCTTGGTCAAATCCCACTTTGGTAATCAAATCCTTAATAAAGAAATGAAATGGAAAGAGAATGATAAATAGACAACATGCAATGTCATAAACTTACCAAACCATTGATGTGTAAATCTGAAGATATGCAATGAAGTGCTCCAATGGATGACTTGATTATGCCTAAATTGCTTGAATGCTTGAGAATGATTGAGTTAATTGCTTGAGTGAATGCTTGAATGACTAGATGAGTTAGGAGATGTAAAATGAGGATAAAATCCCTTATTTATACTTGATTTTCATAAATTTCCTAAAAATAACATATCACAGACCGACCTCAAGGGTTAGAGGATAAAATCCTGTCACAAAATTGAAATAATTTTGAGTTTTGTGCCAAAAAGGACTAAGTCGCCCCTATTGGCGACTTAGTCCCACTTAAGAAAATTAAGTGGGTGTCAGGAATTACGAGGCATTAAATGTTTTCCAATGAGAATATCCTCAAAAACACACTTAAAAATGGTCAGAAAGTGTATTAAGGAGTCATTTAAACATGAGAAAGGGTTGAATTAGTGTTGACAAGTCTAGAAAAGCATCAAAGTGGGTTACAACACTTTACAACACTTAGAAATAGGACTTGGTAAGTGATAAAAAGGAGATATTTAGGTGAATTATGATGAAAGGGTCCTAGAAAAGTGTGAAAGTGGGTTACAACACTTCACAACACCTTTTCAAGACAACCTAGAAGTCTTAATGATTTACAAGGGTCCAAGACCTAATGTGAATGTGTCGACCACATTACAACATTAAATCTAGGAAAAATCAAGCCAAATTCCACTAGAAAGACTCAAGTGAGCATAAAAATGTCAACTATACATTTTTTGGTGAAACAAATTTATTTCTAACTTTTCAACTATGAAATCCAAAGAATTCGAGAGTGCAGACATAGGACCAAAGGACCCAAAAAGCAATTTCAGAGAGCCCTACAAAGACCCATTCGCCCTAGGGTGAATCTATCCTAGAGGACACTCTGCAACAACATTTTGGTGAAAGGTGCAAAAATATTAAACACTCTCAGATCTTTATGAAAGTTGTACTCTCTAATAGATTAAGGTTTAATCTTCTGATTTCATGTTTCACATTGCATTTTTTAGTTGATTTACTATTTTTAGTCTTTCTCCCAAAAGTGTTGTTTCAACAAAACTGCCCCATCCTAGATCATAAGGAAAACAACAAGATTTCATCCAAGGTTGACTCACCTAAGGGTTGAAAGTAAACCTTGGCTCAAGGGATCTCTTTTTCCTAATGAAATAGAGTAAAATAGGTGCATGATACCCCATTTGTTCCTTTTTATTTATAGTAAAATTGGTGAACCCCTCATTTAAATAAAACACCCATTTTTATATGTTTCACTAGATAACCATTACTAATCCTTGCCTAAAATACAATCCATGATTTATACCCATTTTAACGAGTGAGTTCAATATTTGAATATGACAATGTGTTTATTATACAACAATAAAATTTATTGGTATTCATATGTATAATTGTGTGTGTGAATATATATACATATACACATGAGAACAAATTATTATATTCTTAGTGGCTATTGAATAAATGCATATAGAACCTAGCTGGTACTTAATATTGGTCTCTTCTTTGGATATTAAGTGTCATACATGAACATCCCTAGGAGATAGAGGCTCAAATGAACTTATCCATTTATAAAATATTTATAGAGGAAATGATTGCTATAATAATATTACAAATCTTGTAAGTGACATGGTGTAGGTAAGCATTGCTTAGTTGGGTTTTTAGTGTTGAGAATTTTGGAATAATAAAATTCTTAAGATTAGGTGTTCATTTAATAGTTAATAGCTTGTACCAAATATAAATATTCACAAAAAAATTCTTAAGATTACGTGTTCATTTAATATTTAATAGCTTGTACCAAATATAAATATCAACACATATGTAAGTAATGAATTGATATGCAATCACAATATTATAAAAGAAAAATATTTTTACACTAGAAACCCCTACGACAATAAACCCACTACCAAAAATTATTTACAATTGTATTATTTAGAATCAACACCAATTCAATACATTAAGATCTTTAGAATTTTTTTTACAAAATCTCAATCTACAATCTCTCAATGTTAACATGCCAACAATGTATAGGCGTCTCCAATGTCTATTAGCACACACACACACACATAATACGTCGAGAGATATCCTTCTCGAAGCGCCTATTGCTTTTATGTGAGAAATTGATAAAAATGGGTACCTCAAGAAGGATATCTCTCAATGTATTTAATATATATTTTTAAATATATACATGCTAGTAGCATTCGTGGTGAAACATGTAAGACATTAAATGAATTATGTTTAGGGTTAGGGTTAGGGTTTGTGTTAGGGTTAGGGTAAGAGATAGAATTAGGGTTAGGGGTAGGGTCAAAATTAGAGTTAGGGTTGGAGATAGGGTTAGGTTTTAAGGTTAGGGTTAGAGATAGAATTAAGGATAGGGTTAGGGTTAGAGTCATTAGGGTTATGGTTATGATTAGAGATAAAATTAGGGTTGGAGATAGAATTATGGTTAGGGGTAGGGTTAGGGTTAGGGTTAGAATTATAGATAGAATTAGGGTTAAGGGAAGGGTCAGGGTTATAGTTAGGATTAGGTAAGGGTTACAATTGGGGATGAGGTTACGATTAAGGTTAGGGCTAGGGTTAGGGTTTGAGATAGAATTAGTATTAGGGTTAGGAATAGGGTTACAATTAGAGATTGAATTAGGGTTAGGTTTAGGGTTAAGGCTACAATTAAGTTTGAGATAAGGGTTACAATTAAAGATAGAATTAGTATTAAGCTTAGGGTTAGGATTATGGTTAGGGTTAATTTTAGGGTTAGTGTTAGATTATGGGTTAATAGTAGGATTAGGGTTAGGTTAATGGTTAATATTAGGATTAGGGTTAGGATTAGGGTTAGGGATAGGATTAGAGATAGAATTAGGGTTAGGGTTAGGTTATAATTAGGGTTAAGGTTAGGATTAAGGTTATAATTAGGATTAAGGTTAAGGTTAGGATTGAGATTAGAGTTAGAGTTAGGATTAGGGTTTGGGTTATGAAATTATAAATATAATTAGGATTAGGTTTAGGGTAATGGTTAGGGTTATAATTAGATATAAAATTAGGGTTAGGGTTAGGGTTAGAATTAGGATTAGGATTTAGGTTATGATTAGAGATAAATTGAGGGTTATATTTAGGGTTATGGTTGTAGTTAGGGTTAGGTTTAGGGTTAATGTTAAGGTTATAATTAGATATAGATTAGGTTTAGATTTAGGGTTAGGATTATAGCTAGGTTAAGGTTAGGGTTAGGTTTAGGTCTAATTTTAGGGTAAGGGTTACAATTAGGGTTATGACTATAATTAGAGATAAAATTAGGGTTAGGGTTATATTTAGGGTTAGGGTTAAGGTTACAATTATAGTTAAGGTTAGGGTTATAGTTAGAGATAAAATTACGGTTAGGTTTAGGGTTAGGGTTAGGATTAAGGTGAAGATTAGGGTTAAAATTAGGGTTAGGTTTAGGGTTAAGATTAGGTTTGGGATTAGGATTAGAGTTTGTGTTTTAGTTAGAGATAGAATCAAGGTCAGGTCTAGGGTAAGAGTTAGGGTTATGCCAATAGATATCCTTATTAAGATGCCCATTACACTTTTATGTGACAAATTGATTAAAAAATAGGTGTCTCAAAAAGGATATCTCTTGATGTATTTTATATAGATTTATTAAATATATGTATGCTAGTAGAAATTATAGTTGTGACATGTAAGACATTAATGGAACCCTAACCCTAACTATAACCTTAATCCTATTTGAATCCTAACCCTAGTTAAACCCCAACATAATTAAATCCTAACCCTAACTCTAATTGAACCCTAATTCAACTCTAACCTTAACCCTAATTGAATCATAACCCTATTTGTACCTAACCCTTATTTAACACCAACACTAACCCTAAACTTAATATTGACCCTATTGCTAATACTAACCCCAACCCTAATTGAACCCTAATTAAAATTTAATTGACTCTAACCCTAACCCTTATTAGACCCTGATCCCAATTTAACATTAACACTGACCCTTATTCTAATTTAAACCTAATTGTAAACCTAACCCTAACCCTAGTTAAACTCTAATTGAAACCTAAATCTAACCTTAATTATATTTGAGCTACAAACCTAACCCTAACCCAAGTGTAACCTTAATTGAAACCTAACCCTAACCTTAACCCTTACCCTAATTAAACCCTAATTCTAATTAAAATGTAACCTTATATGAACCCTAACCCTAATTGAAACTTAATTTAACCCTAATCCTAACACTAATAGTTACCCTAATTGAACCCTAATTCTAACACTAATAGTTAGCATGATTGAACCCTAATCCTAATTGAACTCTAATCCAAATTAAATTATAACCCTAATTAAACACTAACATTAACCCTAATCATAATTGAACCTTGATTGAACCCTAATCCTAATTAAATTATAACCCTAATTGAACCCTAACATTAATTAAATTGTAACCCTAATTGAACCATAAAACTAACCATAACCCTTACCCTAATTTAGCCCTAACCCTAACAAAAATCATAATTAAAATCTGTACCTATTAACCTAATTGAACCCTAATCCTAATTGAATAGTAACCTAATTATACCTTAACGCTAACCATAATCCTATTTAAAGCCTAAATAAACCCTAACCCTAATTGAACTCTAACCCTAACCTTGAAATTTAATTGAATTATAACTCTAATTGAACCATGACCCTAATTAAACACTAAGTATTACACTAATTGAACCCTAACTATAACTGTAACCCTAATCTTAATTAAACCCTAATTTAACCCTACCCTAATGAAACCCTAATTGAACCCTAATCCTTTAACCTAGCCCTAATTATATTTGAGCCCTAAACCTAACCATAACCTTAAGTATAACCCTAATTGAACCCTAACCTTAACCTTAATCCTAATCCTAACCCTAATTGAACCCTAGCCCTAACCTATCCCTAATACTAACACTAAACCTAATAATAACCCTACTCTTAATTGAACCCTAATTAAACTCTAACTGGACTCTAACCCTAACCTTAATCGTAACCCTAATTGAAGTGTATC
This sequence comes from Sequoia sempervirens, assembly GCA_007258455.2. Lineage (NCBI taxonomy): Eukaryota > Viridiplantae > Streptophyta > Pinopsida > Cupressales > Cupressaceae > Sequoia > Sequoia sempervirens. Next base: position 535,136,954 of record VDFB02281492.1, on the reverse strand, counting down.
CTAACTTTAAGTTAACACTAATTATAACCCTAACCCTAACCCTAGTTAAACCATAATTAAACCCTAAACCCTAACCCTAATGTTAACCCTTACCCTAATTAAACTATAACCTTATATGAACCCTAACCATAATTGAATCCTAACCCTAATTGATATATAATCTTAGTTAAACTATAGCCCTAACCCTAATTGGAACCTAATATTAAAACCCTTACCCAAACCTTATCCTAAAACCCTAACCCTATCCCTAACCATAATTAAACCCTAATCTTAATTAAATTATAATCCTAATTGAATCATAACCCTAATTGAACACTAACCCTTACCCTAACCCCAACCTGAACCCTAAAACTAACCACAATCCTAATGCTAACCCTAATTATAACACTGAACCTTATCCTAATTATAACCCTAACATAACCCTAACCTAAGCTATAACCTTAATTCTAATTCTAACCCTAACCATAATTCTAACCCTATTCATAATCCTAACTCTAACATTATCCCTAATTCTAACTATAACCCTAACCCTATTTTAATCCCAAACCTAACCCTAACCCTAATTAAATTCAAATTGAACCTTGATAGTAACCTAACCATGTAAGACATTAATTAAATTCCATGGGTGACAACATTGACAAACATAACCCTTATTATAACCCTAATTGAACCCTAGTCTTAACCTAACATTAACCCTAACCCTAACCTAACCTTAACCCTAACCCTAATTAAATCCTAATCCTAACCTTAACTTAACTTTAACCCTAACCCTAATTATACCCTAATCCTGACCCTAACAATAACCCTAATTAAACTTTAATTGAACTATAACCATAAATGAATTGTAACACTAACCGTAATTGAACCTAACCCTAACCATAATTCTAAATCTAACCCTTATCCTTATTATAATCCTAACCATAGCCCTAATTCTAATACTAACCCTAACCATAATTCTAAGTGTATTTGTAATCCTAATACTAACACTAATCATAATATTAATGGCAACCCTAATTCTAACTATAACCTTAATTAAACCTAAAACACTAACCTTGACCCTAATTGAATCATAACCTCAATTAAACCCTAACTCTAACCCAATTGAACCCTGACCCTAACCTAACATTAACCCTAGCCCTAATTGACCCCTAACCCTAATTTTGACTCCGAGCTTTATCCTAGAACCCTAAATCTAACCCTAATTGAACCCTAATCAAACCTTGACACTAACCTTAACCCTAACCTAACCTTAACCCTAACCCTAACTCCAAGCTTTATCCTAAAATCCTAGACTTAATTGAAGCATAACCCTAATTGAATCATGACCCTAACCTAACCTTAACCCCAACCTTAATTGAACCTTAACCCTTATAAAAATCTAACCCTAACCTTGACCCCAAGCTCTAATTAAACTATAAACCTAACCCTAATTGAACCCTAATTTTAGTGGCGACCCTAATTCTAAACCCTCACCCTAATGATAATCCTAAGCCTAATTATAAACCTAATTGTAATTATAATTATAAATCTAACTATAACTCTACTACTAACCCTAATTGTAACCCTGGGCTTTATCTTAAACCTAATCCTAATTGTATCCTTTACCCTAAATCTAACCCTAATGCTAATTCTAATGTTAATCTTAATTTTGACCTTAACCCTAACCTTTATTCTAACCCTAACACCAATGTAATTGTTTTAACCTTAACCCTAATCTTAAATCTAGTTATAATACTATTTTAACCCTAACATTCCCTAACCTTATTTAAACCGTAACTATGATTATATCCCTAATTCTAACACTATTTCTAAACCCAACACTAACCCTAATGCTAAACCTATTTCTATTCTCACAATAATTGTAATCATAACCTTAAGCCTCACCACATCCCTAACTATAATCCTAGTCTTAGCATTGATTCTAATCCTAATGTTAATCCTAAACCAAAGCCTAGTTGTAATCATAATCTATTTCTTACCCTATCCCTAACCCTAAAATTACATATAATTTTAATGCTCACCTTAACACTATTTTAACCCTAATTCTAATCCTAAACCTAACAATAATTGTAACTCTAATTATAACTATTACTAACCCTAATTGTAACACTAAGCTTTTTCTTAACCCTAACACTAACCTTCATCCTATTGGTGTAAATAAGTGTTTTACCTATCTAGGTCCTATTTACATGTTAACTTTACTTAGGTTCTAGGTGTGTTTTCTAGAAGTCTCAGTTGTCAAGATAATATCTAATCATATCTTACCTACTTTGGCTTTTATTTAATGCTTGTGTTGTAAGTCATTTAATATTCCTGAGGTAGTCTCATTGTACAGGATTAAGGCACATGTCAAGATCTTGTCTAATATTATCTCACACCTTGCCTTTATAAGCAAGGCATCGTATGTACATTACATATTCAATCTTGTAATCTTGCATCCATAATCATAGCAAGCTATTCTTTCCATTTTATCTCTTGTGGAAGATATTTTGTCTAGCAACTATTCTTGGGGGTGTTGGGAATCACCATCAACTCCTACATGGTATCAAAGCTTTATGGTTGCAGATTCCTTCCCAAATATGAGGGTTTCATCTTGTCTTGAAGATGTTATGGGGTGTATTTTGGGGTTTCAAGGACCTCACAGTTAAATCCAAGGTGTTAAAGAAAGTTAGGTTTTCCTTTCATTTCATTAAATTTTATTATGTTTTGTCTGATCTACAAGGGTTTCAAGTAGGGTTACAGTTGCCAAATACAAGAGGTAGCTAAATTTTCAGGGCACTTTGGGCCAAATCTAACCCTGCCATCGCATTTAGAAGGCCCAAAAACCTTAATATCGACTATTAAATCATCAAAAAAAGATACTTTTATCTAGGGGCATCAAAGGTTTTTTTCAAATTTTCATGGTCAAAAAAATTGTATAGTACAAATTTGTACCATATGATGGGTCACAAGTCTACAGGATAGGTTGGTGATATATTCCAAATATTCTAATCTTGCATAAGCATTGTATTTTTCTAGCGTTGCTCTGCGTCATAGTCTGTATGTCAAGTCAAATTGTTGCAGTCATGGTATGATTTCCATTGGTTTTTTATTATTAAAAATTTGTTTAAATTGACATTGGTTTTGTTTAAAACGCTTGTCGACTAGAACCTAGCCACAATCATAGGGTTTAAAACCCCCACAATCACATTAGTGTCGAGGGGGCTATGCCCAAGTGATGTGGTCGGTGCCCACTACTTTAAAGGGACCTTTGCTCCATCGGTGACATCACTACTAGTGCGTATTTTTTTAAATTAACTGCTAAGGTCACATCAATGATCAAGAGTTTAGTACTTGGTGTTTATTTTTATCCTCTCGAAGCCCAAATAGGGAATTTTTTTTTACTAAGCATAACTCTTCACCAAGCTATCAAAATTTTGCAAATAAGGTATCAATGGAAAGATAGTTATGCATACATTGCAGTGGTGTGGGTCATTTTGTCAAAATTTTCTACAGGTACATTTTATTGTTGATTGAAGTCATATCTTATTTTTTTTCTCTCGAGTTCATAACTTTTTGCCACGATCTTCGATTTTCGTGATTATTGCAACGTTGGAAAGGTATTGAGGAGCTTTATTCAACCATCCATGCACTTTTTCCTATTTCTATCGTAGGTACGTTGTTATTTTAGTTCTTGCCTGATGGGTATCCTAGAGATTACTTGGATATTTTGGTAGTTGGAAGGGTGTTGTTTTGATCGTGTACCTCATTTCAACCTCATTTTATGTATTGATCTCAGATTTTACTAGTTGAGAAGTGTATCATCATTGTAATCATGGGTTATGCAACTCATCCTTCTATAATCATTCTAACTAAGGACAATTATAAGTCTTGGAAAAAATGCATCCTAACACATTATAGGTGGATCAATCTTTTGCCTCATCTTTATGGACTCATTCTTGAGCCAGAGACAACCTAGAAGAAATCTATTTGGGGTAATAAGAATGATCATATCATAGGATTTATTGGTTCTAGTTTTAGTGCAGGCATCTTCAGAGAGACCCATCATTAGATTTCAGGAATTGCATGCCCACACACAATTTAGACCAAGATTTGGGAGATTTTTGGAGATCCACATAAGCCTCCATTCCAAGATGATCCTACATTAGATTGCCTCTTTCCACTTGATGATATTGATAGTTTACCCTTTGATGATGAGGGCTTAGAGGAGCTTGAATATGATACAAAACTTGAGTGTCTTGATGATCCAAATACTTCTCTTGTAGCTCCTACTTCTCCTATTGGGATCACACATTCATCTCTTGTTGGTGATTCGTTGATAAATTCCAATGATTCATTTTAACAGGTATATCATTGTCTTCTTGATTGGGATTCCTATTTATCAGACATTGCATCCTTGTTTGTGGAGTCTCATATTTCAAATTTGGAGGACGAATTTGAGGGCTTATCTCTCCTATTTGATGACAGTCATGGCATAATTATTTTCACGCCATATTTTTCTTTGGATTTAGATCAAGATCTATTTATATTTGTTCTTGGTTTGTTACTTTTTATTGTGATTGTTCATGTACCTGATTGGATTTTGGCATCATCATCATCTACTAATCTAACTTGGTAAAACATGAGAACATTTTAGAGATAATATTCATACATATGGGTTCATATTTCTACCAATTCCTATATGGAATGGGAAGCATTCCTACATTTATATGTGGTCTATCTTCTTCCAAAGGGGAGAAACATTATTTGTAGGCATTGGATCATGTTTTGTCTTCAGAAACTTACCATATTTGTAGGAAATTACACATCATGGAGAGTATTATTGTATCTTTTATCTCTTCTGGAGAGGAGTTTTGTTCCACTCGATTTTCTCCTTTTCTCCATTTATGAGAGATTGCATTTACATATGTACATGGGCACCTAACATGGCCTTGTATCTAGGACCCATCCTTGCATCTTTCATCTTTGCATCATTTGCATAATAATCTTCTCCCTAAGTTGCACTTAAGGGGGTGTTGGTCTAAATAACTATTTTACCTATCTCTAAGGTCATATTTACATGTTAAGTTTACTTAGGTTCTAGGTGTTTTGTAGAAGTCTTAGTTGTCTAGATAAGATCTTATCATATCTTGTCTACTTTGGATTTTATTTAATGCACGTGTCCTAAATTATTTAATATTGTTGAGATAGTTTTCTTATTATACAAGATTAAGGCACATGTCAAGATCTTATCTAATCCTATCTTACACCTTGCTTTTATAAGCAAGGCATCATATGTACATTACATATTCATTCTTGTAATCTTGCATCCATAAGATCATAGAAAGCTATTCTTGCCATTTTATCTCTCATGGAATATATTTTGGTTTAGCAACTATTCTTGGGGGTGTTGGGAGTCACCATTTACTCCTACACATCCTAACCCTAATTTATTTATAATTGACCTTAATCAAACCTTAGGGAATGCCTCCTTATATTTACAAAGCCTAAAGAAGGATATACTTTCCACCTCTCATGCATTGGCCTAATTTTTCCTTTATTTGATCATAAGTACAACCCTTAATTCCAAGTTGACCTTCCTTGGGCTCAAATCTTGAGTTATTTTTAGGGTTCAAGAAGTGAACAAGTTTGAGTACTAATTAATGGATCTATCATTAGGGACTTTCTAGTTCTATCATATCTTAGATTACTTACTTTTGATGAGTTTTTTGGTTGTGACCAAACCTAATGCTATTCATGTCCTTAAAGATTTAGTTTCTCTTCAAGGTTGTCTTATTTGAAGAAGTAGCAACTTTGCTTTTCATAGACCTAGTAGTTATCAAGTGACTCACCAATATTTTAATTGTAGAATCAACTTTTTTATAATGGATATTTTCCATTGGTACAATTTTAACATGTGAACAATATACTTATAATATATTAAAAAAATCCACATTTATTAAAGTACACATGCTTTTTATATATCAAATTTTACAATTGAATAATCATTAGAGAAAGCTTTTGGATTAAACTATATATGATTTTCAATTGACATTTTGGATCACACTCAGTGATCCATCATCAAGAAGAGGAAAGAGTGAATATCGAGGTATGAATTAGAAATCCCAAAACTTACCACACTTGCTCCAAAAAAATATAAATTGGAACAAAAATTAAATTTACAATGCATTGAAAGATTGCCACCTAAACTGCTAAACCACATGAGTTTTTGCAACATCCAAATCATCAAATTCCTGACTCCCCATATTAACTAGCATGAAAATGAGTAATGAAAAAATTATCAACACCTTCAAGCAAATATGGTTGGAAATTATTCACATAAATCCTATATACATTCATAGCATTCACCTTGAAATATAAATCATATTATGTAAAGTGATATAACAAAATAATAAATGAATATATATTTTAAATAACATCTCAAAACTAAACAATTTATGGGATGAAAGAGCAATATCAAAATCACTTTATGCACAAACTTTCACGATGAACAATATAAGCAATTGTAGATTGCAAAGGAAGCAATGGTGGCTCCTATATTTTCATGTTACCTTTGAGCATAGGGTGACAAGCTAGCCTTGGGTCTCATGTCGATCACCTCTTGTATACATTAAAATTCCATAGCCACCACATTTTTCACCTCCTCCATTGCAATTCTACCACTATCCAAGCAAGGATCTAGAAGCTATACTAATATTCCTTCCTAGAAACTATAAATGGTGGTGAAAGGAAGATAAAAATATTCCATTGGTGCCATCAAATCCATGTAGGGGTACCTAAAAACCATTTCTAGAAGAATGATGTTAAAGTTGTAGATATCACTTTTGTTGCTCACACCTGTTTTCATGAGCCATTCTATCACTAGGTAGCCCAACGTGCCTCTCATTATTTATTGATACAATATGACATAATATACTTAAGGCATCTCCATGTTGTGAAGTTGGATCATGTATTACAATGACTTTTCTCTATTAAATATGAACATCTACATTGTGGAGAAATATTGGGTGTGATTTCATGTTTTACAATATGAATACAACTCCACATAAAATTAACAAATAAAACTCATAAAGAAAATTGTAGAATGCCCACACTAGTCGTTAATCACTCCATTCCCTTACATCGAAGACCAAATGCATGAGCTTCCACTACTGTCTAATGAAGGACACCCTTCTACTACCGTCGAGTAGAGACCATAAATTTCATGCATTCAATTATTAGTTACACGTCAAAATTCACATTAGGAGTTATTGTTTACACTAGGTCCATGTTGCCACTGTAAGAACACCTCTTAACATAATAAAAATGAGATCATAACCTTGGTACATTCACACAAACTAATATATAGTTATATTCATGAAAAAATTAACCTTTGAATTGTTTAACTAACTCACAGAATGCCAAGATTCATGTAACCATATTTTGAACATACATGACATTAGAATATCAAACTTACTGCCAAGTATGATGTCTCCAAGAGGTTAATCACCTTGTAGACTATTTTTTCCATAAACTGTGAAACAATAGTTATATCCTTTAAATTGTTGGAATTAATATGTTTCCAATATAGCCACCACTACCAACTTTGCACTTGTAGTAGCATATACAAATATAACTTAACTTTATATTTCTTGCAGTACCTTGTGTCACCTTCCAAGACATTATCCAACTCTCAAATTATGCCACATGTTCACTAGTTCTATCATAAGTGCACTTGCATCACTAATCATGTTTCTAGCAAGTACTAAACGCATACAGTTATGAGTTATTTTAGATACCTTGCAGTAGTTGTCACAATATTTCTATATATAGATAAACCATATATGAAGTTCCACAACTATAAAAATGCTATATTGTGAAATTAGAAACTCACCACATTTCACTGCAATGAGGGCTTTAGATAAACTCTTTCCGCAAGGACTCTTTGCAAGTGAATATTACCCAATTCAAAATATTTACATCATCATAACTATTCATTATGATGATGCTCTACTATTATAAAAATAAAATTAGTGATTTGTATTATAAGCATTTTGTATTGAAATGAGTTGATGTAATCATTAATATAATGGTATGAAAAAATGGAAGAAACATACATGCTAGTGTAAATGATGCTTGGATTGAATCATATTGCTTATAGTATGAAATATTGTAAATATTTGTTGCAAAAAATATTTACATAATTTTTTAGTAGAAGCAATACGATTCATTATATGGGCTATAGAAATAACATGTCTTGTGCTTGGATTTTAAATTTTGTAAAATATATTTTAAGGTTGTAAATGATTTATTGATAATGTATATGTTGTATTTGACTTAATTAAAAGTGGGTAGTTGTTGCATCCTAACTATATTTAGTACTTTCTTGGAAAGAACTACATACTATAACCTCATGAAATGATTGATGACTAAAAATGGCCATTCTTGATATGATTATGTTTATTGTGGATTATTGGTCAAATTTTGATTCATGGGAGAGTTATTAAATTTACTTGTGCTAGTAATATGTGTTCAATTTCTTTATTAATTTGGTTCCTTATGAGATGTCGCAATTCCAATTTACCATATTTTGCATGGACTAGTGTGTCTTTGTATAGTTGGGAAAGTTTTTCACTCTCTTATCACTATAAAGTATCATGATATTTATGGTATTGTAATGCCTCAGAAAATTCTCATGTTTAGGGGTATCTATCTACTTTGAGGAGACATACAATACTTGCGTATCATTTGAAATATTTAACTATTTTTTGTTAGATGACATGCTAGTTTTAGTAGTACATTGCATTGGTTGCCTTAGTTCTTCCTATGCGGTTCTCTTTTATGACCCATTCGTAAAGAGTAGCCTCCCACCATGTATTGGTGGTGAATAGGGGTCCTTTTAGGCTTTATGATCAACATAAAAGAGCCCACATGAAATTATCTCCTCATCCCAACAACATTAACATGACATTAGCTTTTGGTAAAATGGTATCTAATAAATGTAGCCATTTTTTAGGTTTTGAGTTGATTTATATGTGTATATTCTTCATTTTGTCTACCATTTACATTGATAAGAATGAATACACTAACATGTCCTTTTTGTTAGAGGAAATCAATTTTTTTGGTTTGGTTGTGCTCAAATGACAATGGGCATGCTTACATGTGTTTCTTTACTTTATTTACCAAGACAAGTATTTGCCATAATTACAATAGCTATATGAGAAAATATTTTAATATACACCATACTTGTGTGATTGTATTGATTGTTCACACTTGCATAAGCTCTTTACTCTTTATGTATTACTCAAAGAAGTTAAAATATTTTTTATCATATGATGTAAATGTAAACTTAACATAAAGTGTATTAGACATTCCAAAAGAACTTAAATTCAACTTTATATATTTTTGGTTAAAAGTATGATTCTTACGTGTAACTCTAATTTTATGAGTGATTGCGTGAAATGATAAAATAATTTGAATTTCATTTAGTGAGAATATTAGTGTTAATGGTTAGTGGTTCTTCATAATGGTTCATGTGATTTAGAATTTGGTTAAGTGAATGATCATAATATTAAACACGATATTCACAAGGATGTTTAACAAACTATAGTTCAACCTATGAGTATGTAGTTTATTATTAGAATGTGTGTAATAAAAATATCTTTTAGTTAATTATTTTGTGACCCTAGAAAACTAGGTTGTGACATGTAAATTTTAACGAATCCCTATTGTCACCAATTAAAGTACTATAGTTATGTGCTAAGGGTGGGTTCATTTTGTGTAATGTGATTGTTAGATGCATCCATTGGTGTGCACATATTGTATGGTAAAACATAGGTGTGTGTCAAAGATACCAGTCTATGCCAAAATTTTATAAATTTATGTAATGCAAAGGGAATTTTTTTCATGGTATGTAGCCATAAATGCCTAAGAAGGATGTTATATGTTAGTTTCCTAGGCATCACTGTTAGGGTTAGAAAGGTAGATATCTAACAATTAAATATAGATTTAATTAATAAACAGAGAAACTAAAACACACAGAATAAATTATAACACAAAGAATTTAACGTGGTTCACCCAATCCAGGCTACATCCACCAAACTGCAGCCATCCAATGATTTTACTATTCAGTAAAAAATCCTATTACAATCTTGCGAATAATCGCGTTTTTCATCATACTGTAACCCCCATCCGAACCCCTTTTTAACAAGCTTAGAAGCTTCCAGATTCGGGTTCTACAACGTCCGTTTTTTTCTTTTTTCGTTGATTTTTCCTTTTTCGGTGACAACGCAAAAAAGTAGGAGGAAAATTTTTCTCGGGGGCTGCCATCCCCGAACCCTCGCCTGGGGCTCGGCCCTGAACCCCGGCAAGGATACATGTCGGGGTGTATAGTATAGCATGATCAGTCGCCACATACCAACAATCACTTGGAACAACGTGTCTAGCATATATGAGCTAACTTGAACCGAAAGAATAATAGTACCCAAATAAGATCTAGGCATATTGTCAAATCCTCTTATGGTAAGGTTTGATGGTTGTATCTTTTCCATGTCTAATTATAATTGTTTTGAATAATATTTAGCACACATATGTTAAAGGTTAGATCCATTATCAACTAAAGATCATTTGAGGAACATATTGTCATTTTCACCATAATTTATAAAGGTTTTCATAAGAACCTTCTTAAGTGGGATTTCTTTATCATCAAATAATATATCATAATTTTTCCTCGTGGCTAATCAAAGTCATAACTAATTATAGTGTGCTATTGAACCCAATTTGGATTTTCTAAGGATTTTCACATTTTTTTTTATAACAAGGCAATGTGTATACAAATTCCCATGGTGATATATTGGCTTTAATACTTTGTATTTGTTGAATAATGTCATATTCCTTTATTTTAGATGTAGCTTGAGGCACATGGAGTAAATTAAGTATAATGATTGGTAGCATAGGTGGTGGTAGATCAATATCTTATCCTCTTCCCACCCTTTGATGTGTATGCCCATAATATTATAACCATGTGAATTGAGGGAAATATGAAAGTAAGGTATAGGAGACAAAAGTTATATTAATAGAATTATGATCCAAAGATAGATCATGAGAGGTCATTTTGAAGTCCATGCTAGCTTCATGTGAATTAGGGATAGAAAAGTATGTGATGAAAGAATGGACCAAAGTAAAAAAATGAAGTGTAGAGCAAACAAAATCTAACTATAGAAATATCTACCACTTAAACTTATATATAAAATTCACCAATCAATAAGATATCATCTAAAAATTCATAATTAACAAGTACTTGGAAATTTTCACATGCAAGGAAGCATTAGAAGATCCATCATAATCATCATGTGAAAGTTATTCACTAAGACTTATAATGTCACTATATAATACAATACCAATGAAACCTACACAAGAGGCTAATGAATTATCATGAATGTATAATCTATCATCATGTGGGTAGTGGTATGTGAAATATTGTCATAAGTATTCATAGATTTAAAAAATGGTCATTATTGTGTTTATTATCATACGTGAAAGAAGATGATTCATTCAAAGTGCATAAATATATGTACATAGGACTATCGTGACATGTAAAAAATGTGTCATCATTAGGTATATTAGTGCCACGTATAGGTGAATCATATGACAAATCCTTGCTTAGTGTATGCTCATAATTGTCACGAGACATATGATCGTCATAAAATGTATGGATAAACAAGATAAACCTCTATTATATAAGAGGATAAACATTAATTGGCTCAATGAAGGATGGGATGGATAAGGCATGGTAAGACAAAATGTCCATAGAGAAGACACTCACATCCATATCATAAAATTTCAAAAGTATATCGATAATGGATGTGCCATCTAACATGAATGATAAAAACACATTGAAATTTGAAATAGATGCATGTAAATCAACTAAGGAACAAGCCCTAAAAGGTTTCATAATGATAGAATACCCTTGGGTGGAAGGGTAGGGAGAGATATAAATCATTATGTATACCTAAATTTTAGTCAAAATATATGTAAATAGTGTGAATGTAAATCCTATAAATTTTGAAAATAAATTAGAGTAATATTAGTTTTGGAAAATATAATATTAGGTATTGGTTTTTCACAGTCTATCAATTAAAAAATAAGTGAGCTTCTGGATTCAACTGTGTATATTTTTAAATTGATGTTTCAGATCACACCCAGTGATCCATCATCAGGAAGAGGTGATTCAAAATGTTGATTTAAATATACACAGTTGAATCTAGAAGCTCACTTATTTTCTAATTATAATATTGATGAAAAACGCTAGAGGAAGGAAATGTAGTGAAATATTGTTCATGTTCGCCAAAAAGTAAAAAAAAAAAACATTTTTCTAAATTTAATCTAGGATAAACATATAGGAATAAATTAACCTAGAGTAATAATCAAGTAGCTTAAGGGCATGAGAAATAGATAATTAAATTCTCCATTATAAAAAGGACATACAATAAAATTAAGGTACTTAGCTTTGTGTTCAAAGGAGAGGAATGATTTTGTTAATACACTAAATTTTGGATACCTCATGATCAAAGATGATATATGACAATTTATAGTTCTCCTCAAGATTTGGACACTCAACTTGCATCGTGTGGGGTCAAATTAGGGTAAAAATTTTGCTTCTAGAAACATCTTGCACCCATGAAAATGATTTGGGAGTTTGCACACTTATACTTGTTGATTTGACTCTACTTCTTTTACTTTTTCTGCTACCTAAAACTTGTGATTTTAAAAATATCTTTATAGAATTACTAATATATCACAAAATAACATCTCTTAAATCGACCCTAAAAACTTGAATAAATGATCAAATGTAACTAATCTATATTAATAATATATAATTTTTAATATATCTATATTAGAGATACTAGTATCCAAGTCTAAAAATTGATCCATGGAAAATTCTTTCATAATTCTAGAGCCTAATCCATTTTTTGTATTTACACAAGCAATAATAATACATAAAAGAGGCAACCAAAGGCTGCCAAGAATGAGAATTTACATATCCAAAACCCAACAACCCAAAATAGACTGAGTTAACAAACCAAGGAGAACAAAATAAAACATGACATCAAAGAACAAATGATAACAACAATGAACAATAGAGAAATTAACCACTTTAGACTCTAAATTTGAACAATTATTGTATCTATTTAGAACATATTACATCATCTTTATGTAGTTGTAGAATTTTCCATTTAATCTTATCCAGGTGATTGTTGGTTTTCACGTTTTCATTGGGAACTCCCTACAACTGTGAACATAGGAAAATAATTTGCAAAATGATGTCAAAGTAAAACCTTGGCATTTCTGATTCCAGATGTATATTATGCTTTAAAAAAATGTCATACATCTAATTTTCCATATATTAAATAAGACAATCTACCTTATAGAATCAACAACAACCTTATTTTGAAGGCCCAAACCCAAAATTGCTTCTTTCCAACTCAAAACATGCTAAAAAATAGATAGGAGATAAGCAAAGACAACCTTACATTTTATTTTAGTCAAAGGGAAATCACAAAATATATGTTTCATACTTCACTGTGCTTACAATAAGGACATTTAATTGGTTGGATTTGCATATATTCCAACCTGTTACTAATGGGCAATAAAGCTTGCAATGTAAGATTTTCCAAGCCAAAATTTGCACATTGGCTTCAATTTTAGAACGCCAGGTTTGAGCACTCAAAATTTTCCAAGTTTTTCCTCAAACTTGTAATTCTATTTTTGATTCAATCTATAATTTAAGGGAAAATGTGGAAGCAAATTCAAGTAGAATTTTTTGAGAGGAAATAGAGTGAATTGGCACTTGGACAAACACCACCAATCCTTAAAAGGATTACATTGTAGGGGAGTACAAATCTTCATCACCAGCTCAAAAGGAACCAATGATCTAAAAAAGATAATAAACTCTTTATAATTGTAACTTTAACCCAGTCCCGAGCATTAAAATCCCACAAGTCCCCAAATCTTCAAACTACTTTTTAAAATAAAAGGTATGCTAGCCTTGGAAAGGCAACACCAAGCAGTTGGCCATGATATGTTGCCAGTTTATTCCACCATATAGATGAAGATCCAACACTAAACCCATGTTGTAGAGAACATTTCCAATCTAGAAAATTACAAACTTGTTGCCAAGCCTTCCAAATTGAAATTAAAGGAAAAGATGCTTTAAGATGGAAGAAAGGAGCCAATAAAATTTTATCTTCCCAGCTGACTGCTTACCACTTCCCTCTAACAGTAGCTAGGCAGATAAACTGAAAATGAACCAATCTCCATTGACTATTCTAACAATCCATTTCATTGCCAAATAAGTCCCTTGAGTGCTAGGGTTCAAAAGACCCAACCCACCTTTGGCTTTGGGCTGAATGCAATGTAACCAAGAAGAAGATTTAAAACCTGCCTTACCACTTCAATTAGCCCATAAAAAGTTACAGATAATTTATTAAGGTATTCATATCCTTTTCTCGATGGCATCCATCAAGAGGAATAATACACATGTGATGCCAAAAAACTAGTTCACAACTTGGATTTTGCCAGCAAGAGATGAAAATTTATTTCTCCGTACATAATTTATTTAAATATCGATTCCACATATCACAAATAGAGACATCTAGCCCAAAGGGAATGTTAAGATACCAAGTAATATATCCATGTTTAATTTTTTTCCAATCTTTAGGAATCCACCTAGGAGGTGGACTTGATTGTACCATCAAAAATTCAATCTTATGATTAGCTAACCTTGATACTGACACTTCACAATAAAGGTTAAGTGCTCCCATAACATTGTTAATCTCTATCTCAAAATTTTGGATAAACAACATGTTGTCATTAACGAAATGAGAATTAATTACCACAACATTATGGGGAATAGAAATACCCTTAATCAAATTCAACTAGTTGTATTTTTGTAGCAAATATCCAAGAGCATCAATAGTAAGAACATAAAGGAAAGGGGACAAGGAGCAACCTTGTCTAATTGAATGTTGTAAGGGAAAGATGTTAGTTAGATCTTTATTAATCACAACTGAGCATTGACATCTTTTAACAACATTTGAATGTGCCTGCAAAGTTTAGGACCAAACCCAACCATTGTAGCATCTTGAGTAAAAAACTCCAACACATTTTATCATAAGCTTTATCAAAGTCCAACTTGACCAATATGGCTTGTTGGCCTGATTGTTGAGCCTATTTTAATGTTTCCTAAGCAAGGATAAGGCTATCTAAGATGAACCTTCCCCCCAAGAAACCCAGTTTGTTCTGATCTGACTATCCCTTTTGCAACTGGTTCAATTCTTGTAGCTAGCTATTACTTTCACAATGACTTTGTAGGATGTATTAAGTAAGGTGATAGGGCGCCAACCCAAAATAGTATCCTCTTTTGTCCCTTTAGGAAGGATTTTAATTAAATCTTTATTTATATTTCTCGCTAAGAAGAATTCTCAAAAGCCTCTAGGTAAACCAGGTAGAAATCCTCTTTAATATGTTGCCACATTTTTTGATAAAATTCCATTGGTAGCCCATCGACTTTGGGACTTTTATTCATAGGCATAGAAAACATAGCCTATTATAAGTCTTCTGTGGAGAGATTATGGTCTAAAAAATGACTATATTATGAATCTACTTTCTTAGGGATAATATCTTTAAATACATCTTCCAAAGTAGATTGAGAATCATGCTAATGTGGATCTTCTCTAAACAACTCCTCATAATGTTTTTGAAACAATCCTTTAATCTCAGATTGATTAGTATGAACCAAACTAGCATCATCTTGAATAACTCTAATAAATTATTTCTTGCGCTGTAATTAAGATACTTAAAGAAATATGTGGAGCCTCTATTTCCCGCTTTAAACCAATGTAACCTAGCCCCCATTTTAGCTCACTGTCTCTTATAGTTATCCATTTTATGAATTTGAGCTTCTAAAGCAACCATCAAAGTTTGTAAATTAGAATCAAGAGGGTTGACATTAAGTAATTTCTTAGCATGCTCTAACTTCCATTGAAGGGACTTTTGTTTCCATTTTCGTTGCCAAGCTAATCTTTTACCAAATGCACATAGGAAATATGCACATTTAGAAATAGCATTGTGCTACCATTGTCTATAAGACTCCCCTTCATTTGGTTTGGGGAATGAATTCCAAAGACCCACCAACACTCCCATACAATGAGGATTTTTTAAATGAGAGACATTAAGCTTAAAAGGTAACTTAGAGTCCCCTCTACTAATTTTAGTTCCTGAAATAGTGCAAATGATAGGGCAATGATTTGAAAGAGTCGAAGAGTAATCAACCCTTACCAAAATGCTTGAGGAATCTTGAACAACAAAGAGATTAGGGGATATATAAAATCAGTCAAGTCTACTAAGCTTCCTTTCATCACCAAATCTGCAATTATATTAGGTGAATCAATTACTGTCATGGCCCACCCTTTTGTTATGAATTGGGTCGACAACACCTATTGTATTACGACATAACAACCACTTATCAAATTCTTCATTATTCAATTTGATATGACTAAGATTTACCATGAATTGCAAATAATGTCATGGAATGTAAGAGGGATGTCTCTCCCTCACAGTAAATATGGTATAAAAGATTCGATTGTTAAGTGGAAATCATATATTGTTTTCTCTAAGACATTAACTTATTGGACTCCGACTTGCTTCTTCTCTATTTGACGTATAAAGAGATGCTTCTTTTCTTTATACGTTCCATAAAAAAGACAAGGGGGCTGTTATTGGTTTTGTCCCTTGGATCTATAGGTTTATCATCGATAAAGGTGAAGACCCTTCACGTAGTTGTGTGTAGACCCCGACCTTTATCAATGACCAACCTATAGATTTTTGCTCAATTTATGCTGCAAACTCTACCAAAGACAAGATGTGTTTTGTGTGACTGGATGGCTAAACATCCCTAATGCTAGAGCCTAATCCTTAATCACCCAAAGCATTTTTCTATTACGCTTACATTAAAATGAATAATAATATGCTCTAGAAAATTTCAATGCGATTCATCCCTGCATTTGTACTTTCCCTCATATACCGAAGAAAATATTATGTGCCTCATTAAGTATATGCACCGGAGACGATATTTAATTGTTTATTTATTTATCTCACACAATCAAATTATTTTACTGAAGTTCCCTAATCCTCTTTACGTTATTAGCTCAGAATCATGGCTTCTTTACTCTGAAAGAGTTTACAGTGGAGTGATGGAGCAGCAATGCCAATTTTGGTTGCAAAAGAAGAAGCGTTTGTGCGCAAATTCTGCATTGGTTGGGTCACAGTAGGTTATTTCATTTTATGACAATGAGTGTTTGTGTTTAGCACGGTAAAGTGGGCAGTAATAACTCGTGTTTGTATGATCAGGTTTTGCGGAAACCACAAGCCTGATTCAGTTGAGCCCAGGATTCCATGTCCAATCGACCCATCTCAGTAATACTTCTTCTAAATCCCATTGTATTATCATCAATGCGTATTTGTTTTAGTTAGAACACATTAGGCTCCCACCTAGCTTGATTTTGGGTTTAACTGGTCTTCAATGTTTATTTATTTAATTTTCTGCATTTTGGAGTTGGTGATATGCAAATGTTGCTCAAATATACATTTGCAAATAACTGAATTGTTATCGCTACACGAATCTTTGGAGTACCAAGTAGTGATTAATCATCAAGATTAGTGATATATGAAAGTGAGCATAGAGCTCATTTTATAGATAAATCTTTTACAAACCAGCCCTTGTAATTTTAAATTTTTTAATCATAGTCTACTCCAATGGCTAGTCCTAAGTCCATGGATGATGGATCTCTATTATGGCTCACGCCGAGACCATTATCTCTGTTTAGATTATCTGGATGTTTTGCAATTTCAATCTCTTATTTTACCTCCCTCTTCATGAATTTTTCTCTATTAGCATTAAATCCACCCCTTGTAGTGTCCAGTTACACATGAATGATTCAGTAGAGTCAATTTTTGTACACGGTCATATTGGATATCCGCCAAGAGTTCATCAATATTCTTTTAAAAAGTTCTACCTTTTTTGCCAATATATGGGCTATTACATGAGCAGGGGATGAGGTGGACCTCCTTTCTAAATTTAGAATCCAGCAACTCCCTAGTTGACCAGATTACACCACAGCCTTGCTATATGTTTGCTAGGGTTATGGGCCCACTTATTGCAGTGAGGGGGGTTTGTGGTCTTATGAGTGTCGCCATTATTATCACATCATAACTCCTTATAAACTCTGGCATACTAGTTGCTAGCAGTTGTGTCTAAATATTTCAGGCTTAGATCTCAAATAAGATTCTTAGTATTAGGAATTAGTACTTATACATAAGTGATATCTCTAAAAGGATATTAGCAGGTAGTTCTTAAAAGATAAGGGGCAATGCTATTTACATCCTTAAATACATATTCATCGGGTCAAAAATGCATTATGAAGACACAACAAAATATGAACTCGGTTAGACAAAGAATGTGGACTTGGTCAACATGATTTGAACTGTGGATATGGTTATAAGAATGCTTCGCAAGAAAATGGTCGTTGTGCAATATTAGAAGAGTGCCTCACAAGCATATTATTTATGTGCAATATCATCAGATTGGCGCACAAGCTTATGCTTTATATTCAATATTCATCCAACAGTTAGATCAAAGCTTTACAAATGTACCACTTTGGCTCAATAGAGTGCATACTAAGGATGCTTTCTTCAACCTTGTGGAATTTAGCACATCTACTATGAGGGGACTCCAAAACATAATCATTTCTCACGTAGCAGCAGAAATCAAGAAAAAATGCGATTTGGAGCAGAAAAATTGCGCTCTTCATCCTCACAAAGAATCTCAGGTACATAACAAAAAGAGAGAGCTTATATGAATAGGCAATTCCACCTTGACAGTTTTCTGGGCAATGATTTATGACTAGCAATGATTGCATGTGGACTCCAGAATTATTATTTCATTTTCACTCAGATTTGGGATCCTATTATATTTGTTGGTGTCTTTTAATGCACGTACACAATATGGCATCATGTTGACAACCTAACATGAACTCTAGGAAACGTGCCGGATGAGGTTGACTCTAGGTGCACTTGATATAGACAATCGAGGATAGTAATAAGGTAGTCTTTATAAATGTTGTACCCATATGAAATTCAATGTTCATACTACTTTGTGTCTGTTTTTATCATCGATTAGTTATCATTTGTTTGTCACACCAGATCAAGTTTAGTTTTCACTGGTCAGGTTGCAAGGTTGTTGTGTTGTGGTCTTGTTTTTTGACTAACAATTCTTGTGAGACGATTGAGATGACAGCTGTTCCAAGATGAAATAATGATGAGGTTTGAGATTGATGATGGTTGGGGCAAAGGAAGAGTATGGCAATGGCTAAGGCATGAAACTTTGAAGGGAAATGGTGACAATGATGGCAAGTTCCAGTTGATTCTCTGCGTAGAATTAAAAGGTGGCCTAAGTGAGGTTGGTGTATGCTTTTGAGGGCAAAGCCATAAGTGATTTCTGCCAATGCACCAGCCAATGGCTTTTCTCACTCAAATCTCCTCCAAGCATTCAATTACAAAGATGATGCACTTTTTCTATGGCCAAATCATTATAAAGTTCCACTTTTGGGTTGAATGGTTGGCAAAATCCTCCCAAAATTCATCTTTTTTGGTGCAAATCATGAAAAACTCTACCTAAGTGCACTTTTTGTGTGGCTTAACCATTTATTTATTTTTGCCTAGCTTTGAGAAGTGGCACAAATGAGGAGAATCTCTACCCAAAAACCTAGACACTTTTTCATGGGCTATGCTACCTGTTTTCTTTGCCAAAGTGGGCAAAAGGTCAAGTGATGTGCACCCAACACTTAAAGGTAGAGTGAAATGAGAAATCGCACACCTTTGGTGGCCTAAATGAAGCAAAATTCTGCTGAAGTTATGAAACATTAGTTCAAATAAATGAGGCACATGCCAAGGAGGCCAAAACCATCTAGAAACCTTCACCAAACATCAACAAAGTGGCAAATTGATTAGTGATGTATGTCTCAACCGAAAGTGGTAGAAACTTTGCCAAAATATTAGCAAGCCAAGGTATAGTCTTAGTGGCAAAGACATGAGTAAAGTACACCTAAGGAAGAAATAGAGTAAACATCAAAACTTAGGTGGACATATTAGGTGGCATGGCTAGTACAAAAATGTGCCCAAAGGTTGGGTATGGTTGTGCCCTACACACCTTAGATTTGGCTCTAGTTTGACCATGGTTTGGATTCTTGGTCAATTTCGGCGAGGGTTCTTATAGGGTATGGTCTTTTGGTAGTGAGATTGTTTAGGATGAACTTAGGAGGAATTTTGTTGAACCCAAATAATAGGAGAGCAAATTTGTAGGAAAAATGCGAAGTTTTTAATGTCAATTTTGTTAATCATTTTTGAAATTAGGTGATAGATGTAGGAGTGGGTAGGGAACGACTGGGTGAATTTGAGAGATAGGCTATTGCTTATTTTATTCGTCCAAATGCCTAACATCATCTCTAGTTGGCTATGGAGAATGGTAGGGGCAAATAAGATTGTTGTTTTCTATTAATTCACAAGATACTTCAGTCATATAATATTCTAAAACATTAAAACACTTTAAGTTTATTAAAATGTCCTGCTTGATGATATGATTGTTTTGACACCATCCACTTGTGAATTAAATGTTTTAATCTAAGTTACCCATTCATTTTTGGATTTGGGTACGGGTATGTGAATCCGGTACGGGATTCGGTCAAAATTTTTTTTGGGGTTGGGTACGGCAATACAAAAAACATATAAAAATCAGAAATATATACATATTTGCAGCAGTAATTAAGTTTAGAATACACCACCATATTAATAGTCTAATAACATAGCAAAAATACATCACCACTTTCATAGTCACTAAGTCAAATATTAAAATATTAGTGATTACTCAAATGTCATGATATAAAATTATAAATTAAAGTTCAAACATAAAATGTCAAGTGTTTACAATTAGCCATTATTGATCATTGATCAATCTGAATCATATGGGTCATCAAACAAATCAGCATCATTAGATGCTACATTAGATTTTGCTTTTTACTGTGGTCCAAAATCACATTGCCACAAAAAGCATGAGGGTTAAAGTTCAAAAAATCTCCATTTATTCAATCAGGCTTTGGTCATGAAATTGACATGGAAGATGCATATAGATCCACCTACACCATGGAGTTAAAGAATCCAATGAAAGTATATCTTAATGTTTGGGAATTCGATACAATATGTAATGTCCCCTTCTCAAACCTGATCTTCTCAGTGACCGTTGGCCTTTTTCGGGAAACCCGAGGGCTAGTCGGAAGGTAAAATTAGGGTTTCCTATTTTTAAGGATGTCTTTGCTCGGAGTTGGTGGATTCAATGGCGGATTCTTTCTGGGTTTTCAGAGAGCTTCGCAGTGGTATGTTCATTTCGGCATTCTGAGCATTTTCTGGAATTTACTATTTTTAGTAAATTCTATTTTTGGCAGCTTTTCAGTTGGGTTCAGCTTGGTTGACTTCCTGCTTCAGTTTGATCAGTTGGCTTGCTCATTGATGGCTTCAGGGTGCATTTGGAGAGATAAGTTGAGCTATCTTATTAAAGTCACGTTTTAATGTTATAATTTAACGTTGACCCCCCCTTAGCCTAGCTTATTCACTTTAAGTCTTTTTAAAAGGTGTTCTTTAAGGGTGGCGCCTCATTAAAGAGAATTAATTATATTTTTTATGAAGATTATTATAAGCTTAAAGTGGACGCCATTTTCAAGGAAAGATTAAATGATATTAAAAGATAAAGTGCTTGGAAAAGTGGGACGCCACCTGTGGTGAAATTAGGGTTTTGACTCTGGAAAAGAAGTTAGGGTTTCGAGAAGGTCAACCGAAATTTATAAAAGGAAGACTTTGAGCATCATTCATCATCTTTGGTCTACAGTACTGTTATGCTGCCGGTTTGGCTCTGGGTTTGCTTCGAGGAATGAAGGCCTCCTAGCTCGGGCATCGCTTCTTGTTTGTAAGACAACAACTAGTGGTGATTTTAGTCTAGTTTGTGAGTTCAGTGGAATTTGAGCATTGTAATCTGCATTTGTCTAATTAGGTTCAGATTTTTGCATATTAGAGGTTTCTGGTTTTTGCATGTTTGCTACAGCAGATCCGTACTTTCATTTGTAAAACATAAAAGACAAAAAAATGTGTTATGGGTATTGCATAATTCCATCCTTTTAGGCTAGGCGCCCTTGTGTGCAAACTTGTGGAATTTTTAGAGAAGATCCTGATTTTTAATAGAGAAATCGCCCCTTTCAGCTGGGCTGTACTTTTCAGCTGTCTTGGGATTCGTGCATTAAATAAAGTCTGCATTTTAGGTCTGTTCTTTGATCTTAGTTTGAGCGCCTCCATCATATTTGTGATTTGCATTTAGTATCAGGTTATTTGAGTAAGTATTAAGGGAGTTCCGAGCAATTTAAGAAATCTATATGCTGCTGGTTATTTGATGAAAAAACAGGACTGTCATAACAGTTTGTAGAAATCTGCATCTTCATTCTTGGACGGGTGTTGAGAGTCCTCAAAGACTTCGCGGTGGCTTCATTTGGGAATTGCTCAAGTTGAAAGAGGTTGGATCTGTTGATGTTCTTCATTTTAAGTTTTACTTATCAGCAAAGAAATCCTTTACTATTGTAGCAACTCTGTTTATGTGTTGATTCACATTGTTAGCAAGATAATATCTTTCCTATTGTAAGCTGGCAGTAGTACTGACAGCAACTTAGATTCTTGCTTTATCAGATTGTAATGCTCTTCTTACTTTCAACATTTGATATTGTATTTAATTGACCTCCGCCCTATGGTAGCTACTTTCCCATTCTGGGTTAGCAAGCACATTCTGGGTGTTGAGTATTTCCAGCTTTCCGCATTTCTTTTCAAGCATTGTTATCTGTAATCACTCCGCCATATGGTCGCCCCTCACTCCATTCTGGATTGGGTAGCACATACTTGGTGTAGAGTTCCCTTTCAGCACTTAGAGTAGAAGATCCTCTGACCATATGCTCGCCATCATCGGCGCCATCCTTGGTTAGAGTTGCTTCAATACGTTTTGGTTTAGCTGCTAACCTTAACGGGTACTTTCGTTTGTAATTCTGTTGTTTGAAAACAAAATTTTTTGGCTCGGAATATTTCAGTGGTATCAGAGCCAAGATCTTGCCATCCTGTGAACAATCTATCTATGAGTGACAGAGAAAAGAGGTACATTGCAAGGGAAGATAAAAAGGTTGGAAAACAGTTCCAGCTCTATCAGGCTCCAGAAGGTCAGACAGCTTCAGAAGTCTTGAGGGCTCATTGGGAGTCTTCTCAGGAAACAGACATGGCAGAGGGTGAGAGGTCAGTTGGGGGTAACGAGAGGATTACCAACAACAGAGATGACAGTGGGAAAGGAAGGGAAAGATCAATTAGTCCCGGGAAGAGATTCGAAAGAAAGATGGATGCCTTGATGGACATGGTATCGCTTATGATGGGAAAAGTAGGACAAAACACCATTCCACAGAACAACACTGGGCATAGAGGAGAGCACAGTGCTTCCAACCAGCATGATGGACATGCTGCTCAGCATACTTCAAACCACACATATGTCTCATCCAGGCCCTTCAAACCCACCTTCGTGGCACCTGTTAACACTCAGCCAGATCCTGAAGAGAATGCTTCATTCGTGGAGCAGTTGAGACTTGGTCGTGCAGAGTATGATTCTTTACCTGTCGACATCAAGATGGATATGTCCTACAATGACTTTATGGATCATAAAAGGAAAAATAAAGGACAGGGTAGACATTATGATCAAAGAAGACCATCAACTCAAGGAGACTTGTATCAAGCTGTCAACAAGGTTATACTTCCACACTTTGACGGGAGTGATAACAGTTCAGCCCGAGCTTGGATACAGAAGCTGGATAACTATCTAGCTCTCAGACCCATGGTAGAAGAAGAGGCGATCAAGTTTGCTACGCTACACCTTGATGGGGTGGCGCACGAGTGGTGGTACCATGGCCTAGTTACTTTGGGTCATGGGTCTATCACAACTTATGATGAGTTCACCACTAGGCTCATCGAGAGGTTTGAAAAGAAGGATCTTGAAATTCATTTCAGAGAACTTGCACAATTGAGACAGTATGGCACAGTTGATGCCTACATTGCTAAGTTTCAGAGACTCTCAGTCATGGTGACTGGAATCACGGAAAGGAGATTGGTGATTCTTTTTAGTGAAGGTTTGACAGAACCACTTAAAGGTTGGATTAAAGCTTTTGATCCACCAACCCTGCAAGAGGCCATGAAGAAGGCGAGAAACATGGAGTGGGCTGCTCCTAAGGCAAAATTTCAGTCAAATTCCCCCTTTCAGAAAAGGGATAAAGGGAAAAGACCTCAACATAGACCTCCTTTGAGACCTCAGCACAAGGAGTTCAAACATCACAATTCCCATGTCACCAGGTTGGATCCTGAAACCCTGAATGAACTCAGAAGAAAAGGGTTGTGTTTCCGGTGTAGGGAAAAATGGTCTCAAGATCATGTTTGCCCAAAAGGGGTTAAATTCAATCAGATAGAGTACTATTCTGCTGGTGAAAGTAGTTCTGATTTTTCAGACCAGCAATCTGATTTTGAAGAAGTGAAGTAGAAAAAGCTCCAAAAGAATCCAAAAATGAGAAGGAAAGTGGAGGAGTCTTGGCTCAACTTTCGAGCTTTCAAAGAAACGAATCCTCCAAGGTTAGAGGGATGGTCAAAGGGCAGCGAATCGTTGCCTTGATCGACACTGGAGCAACACATAACTTCATTGATGAAGTTGTGGTAGCCAAGAAGGGGCTGCAAACAGAGGAGTTTGAAGGGTTCAAGGTCATGGTTGCCGATGGATTTCATATTTCTTGCACAAAGAAAATATCGAACATGACCATGCAATTGGGAAACTACGAAGTCAAGGATGACTTCTATGTAGTTCACGTTGGAGATACTGATGCCGTCCTAGGCATTCAATGGCTGCGTTCTCTTGGGGAGATCTCCTTGAATCTGCAGACTATGGAGCTGAAGTTTCAATCCGATGGGAAGAAGATAGTTCTGAGAGGAATGTCCAATGGGGGCCCTCGGGTTGTGTCATTCAAAAGAATGGCAAGGCTGATCCGTCACGATCAAGCTGAGTGGGTTGCAGAGTGCATGATCCTCCCTGCTAGTCCGGTTGAGACTAAACGTGACCATCCTCCTGATATTCAGTCACTACTCACGAAGAAGAGCAAAGTCTTTGCAGATTTGCCTCTTGGACCACCACCTGAACGGGGTTTAGAACACATCATAGAGCTCAAGGAAGGAGCTAAACCGGTAATCACAACTCCATATCGGTATCCGAAGAGGCAAAAGGATGAGATTGAGAAGAATATTCAAGAACTCTTGGAGATGGGTTTCATTTGCCCAAGCAAGAGCCCCTTTGCATCTGCAGTGGTTCTCGTGAAGAAGGATGGTACCATGCGCATGTGTGTGGACTATCGTGCTTTGAATCAAAGCACCATCAAAAACAGATACCCCATTCCCAGAATAGATGAGCTCATTGATGAGCTGCATGGGGCCAAGTTCTTCTCGAAGATTGATCTAAGATCGGGTTACCATCAGATTCGAATGAGGGGATCTGATGTGGAGAAGACAGCTTTCAGATGTCACTATGGCCATTTCGAATTCTTAGTCATGCCATTTGGGTTGACTAACGCTCCGGCTACCTTTCAGTCTTGCATGAACCGTGTTTTTCAGAATCAGTTAAGGAGGTTTGTGTTGATTTTTTTTGATGACATTCTGATTTACAGCAAGACTTGGGAAGATCATCTCAAGCACTTAGAGGAAGTGCTTAGTATCTTGGAATCTGAGAGTTTGTTTGCAAAAGCATCCAAATGTGAATTTGGAATGGAGGAGTTACTGTACCTTGGCCACATAATCAGTGCTGAGGGAGTGAAGGTGGATCCTGAAAAGATCAAAGCAGTAGTTGATTGGCCACCTCTTGAGAACTTGACTCAGTTGAAAGGTTTTCTGGGTCTTTGTGGATTTTATCGAAGATTCGTAAAGGGTATTCACAGAATGCTGCTCCTCTTACGATCTCACCAAAAAGGGAGCCTTTTGTTGGTCAGAAAAGGTTCAAATTGTTTTTGACAAGTTCAAGAAGATCATGAGCTCGTGTCCGGTTCTGGCTATTCCGGATTTCTCCAAGCCATTCGAGCTGCAGTGTGATGCATCAGGTGAAGGAGTTGGGGCTGTCCTGATGCAAGACAAACACCCTATTGTGTTTGAAAGCCGAAAATTAAGGGGTGTTGAAAGAACATACTCAATTTATGACAAGGAAATGCTTGCCATTATGCATGCATTAGCCAAGTTCAGGCAGTACTTGGTGGGGAACAAGTTTGTGGTTAAGACTGACCACAATAGCCTCAAGCATTTCATGCACCAGAAGGACCTAAATGAGAGGCAACAAAAATGGGTGAGTAAGCTTCAAGCTTACGACTTTGACATTGAATATGTCAAAGGGAAAAATAATATCGTGGCTGATGCTTTATCCAGGAGACCTCATCTTAGCTCATTGTGTGAGCTTACTGCAGATTGGAGAGACATGTTGCTTGCTGATTATGCCAAAAATCAGTTTGCAACCAGCATTCTTGAGGGTACTTTTCATGATGAAAGGTACAAGGTGATTGAGGGATTGATACACTATAAGGGAAGAATCTTTCTGGTGGCTGATTCTAAGCTTAAGAAGAAGATTCTTTTGACTTTTCATGATATTTCGGTTGTTGGTCACCAAGGTTTTTTCAAGACATATAGGCAGATCCGAGAAAGGTTTTCTTGGAAAGGATTGAAAGGAGAGGTACAACGGTACATTCAGGAGTGTCCTGTTTGTCAAGTGAATAAGAATGAGCATACATTACCAGCCGGTTTGCTGCAACCACTCCCTATTCCCAATCAAAAATGGGAAAGCATCTCGATGGATTTCATCACAGGGTTGCCCAAGGCCCAAGGGAAGGATTGTATCTATGTGGTAGTGGATAGGCTAACCAAATTTGCTCATTTTTTTGCCATTACCAGCACTTTTTCTGCAGCCCAAGTTGCAGATCTGTTTTTTCGAGAGGTGTTTAGGCTGCATGGGTTGCCAAAGAACATTGTGAGTGATAGGGACAGCAAGTTCCTAAGTACTTTTTGGCAAGAAGTCTTCAGAATGAGTGGTACTGTGCTCACTCCAAGCACTAGTTACCATACCCAAACAGATGGACAAACAGAAGTAGTGAACAAGTGGTTGGAAGGCTACTTGAGAAACTATGTGTCAGAGCAGCAGAGAGCATGGGTCAAGTGGCTGCATATAGGCGAGTACTGCTACAATTCTTCTTTCCATATGTCGATTAAGATGTCTCCTTTCTTGGCTCTTTATGGGTATGAAGCACCTAGCTTTGCCGATTTGGTGTTTGGTGACAGTAAAGCACCCCAAGCCAAGGACTTGTTGCAGCAAAGTCAAGACATCATGAAATCCTTGAAGGATAATTTGCAGATTGCACAGAATTAGCAGAAGTTGTATGCTGATCAGAGGCGTGTCGAGCGTTCTTTCGAGGTTGGGGATATGGTTTATCTCCAATTACAACCTTATAGACAGTCTACTCTCAAGAAGAGTGGAGCTGAGAAGCTCAAACCTCGTTTCTATGGACCATTCAGGGTCATCAGAAAAGTTGGGGCAGTAGCTTATGAGTTAGAGCTACCTTCTGATAGCAGAGTGCATAATGTCTTCCACGTGTCTCGCCTCAAGAAGGCACTTGGACATAATGTGGTTGCTTCATCACAGTTGCCACCTTTGGATGAAGAGGGACAGTTGGTTTTGATTCCAGAGGAGATACTTGATTTCAGAGAACGTTCTTTGAGGAAAAGAACCATCAGAGAATATTTGGTGAAGTGGAAGAACCTGCCTATGGAGGATGCGACTTGGGAAAGTGATGAGATTCTGCAGCATCCTGGTTTACGATTGCTTGAGGACAAGCAATCTTGGGGAGGGCGGACTGTAATGTCCCCTTCTCAAACCTGATCTTCTCAGTGACCGTTGGCCTTTTTTTGGAAACCCGAGGGCTAGTCGGAAGGTAAAATTAGGGTTTCCTATTTTTAAGGATGTCTTTGCTCGGAGTTGGTGGATTCAATGGCGGATTCTTTCTGGGTTTTCAGAGAGCTTCGCAGTGGTATGTTCATTTCGGCATTCTGAGCATTTTCTGGAATTTACTATTTTTAGTAAATTCTATTTTTGGCAGCTTTTCAGTTGGGTTCAGCTTGGTTGACTTCCTGCTTCAGTTTGATCAGTTGGCTTGCTCATTGATGGCTTCGGGGTGCATTTGGAGAGATAAGTTGAGCTATCTTATTAAAGTCACGTTTTAATGTTATAATTTAACGTTGACCCCCCCTTAGCCTAGCTTATTCACTTTAAGTCTTTTTAAAAGGTGTTCTTTAAGGGTGGCGCCTCATTAAAGAGAATTAATTATATTTTTTATGAAGATTATTATAAGCTTAAAGTGGACGCCATTTTCAAGGAAAGATTAAATGATATTAAAAGATAAAGTGCTTGGAAAAGTGGGACGCCACCTGTGGTGAAATTAGGGTTTTGACTCTGGAAAAGAAGTTAGGGTTTCGAGAAGGTCAACCGAAATTTATAAAAGGAAGACTTTGAGCATCATTCATCATCTTTGGTCTACAGTACTGTTATGCTGCCGGTTTGGCTCTGGGTTTGCTTCGAGGAATGAAGGCCTCCTAGCTCGGGCATCGCTTCTTGTTTGTAAGACAACTAGTGGTGATTTTAGTCTAGTTTGTGAGTTCAGTGGAATTTGAGCATTGTAATCTGCATTTGTCTAATTAGGTTCAAATTTTTGCATATTAGAGGTTTCTGGTTTTTGCATGTTTGCTACAGCAGATCCGTACTTTCATTTGTAAAACATAAAAGACAAAAAAATGTGTTATGGGTATTGCATAATTCCATCCTTTTAGGCTAGGCGCCCTTGTGTGCAAACTTGTGGAATTTTTAGAGAAGATCCTGATTTTTAATAGAGAAATCGCCCCTTTCAGCTGGGCCGTACTTTTCAGCTGTCTTGGGATTCGTGCATTCAATAAAGTCTGCATTTTAGGTCTGTTCTTTGATCTTAGTTTGAGCGCCTCCATCATATTTGTGATTTGCATTTAGTATCAGGTTATTTGAGTAAGTATTAAGGGAGTTCCGAGCAATTTAAGAAATCTATATGCTGCTGGTTATTTGATGAAAAAACAGGACTGTCATAACAGTTTGTAGAAATCTGCATCTTCATTCTTGGACGGGTGTTGAGAGTCCTCAAAGACTTCGCGGTGGCTTCATTTGGGAATTGCTCAAGTTGAAAGAGGTTGGATCTGTTGATGTTCTTCATTTTAAGTTTTACTTATCAGCAAAGAAATCCTTTACTATTGTAGCAACTCTGTTTATGTGTTGATTCACATTGTTAGCAAGATAATATCTTTCCTATTGTAAGCTGGCAGTAGTACTGACAGCAACTTAGATTCTTGCTTTATCAGATTGTAATGCTCTTCTTACTTTCAGCATTTGATATTGTATTTAATTGACCTCCGCCCTATGGTAGCTACTTTCCCATTCTGGGTTAGCAAGCACATTCTGGGTGTTGAGTATTTCCAGCTTTCCGCATTTCTTTTCAAGCATTGTTATCTGTAATCACTCCGCCATATGGTCGCCCCTCACTCCATTCTGGATTGGGTAGCACATACTTGGTGTAGAGTTCCCTTTCAACACTTAGAGTAGAAGATCCTCTGACCATATGCTCGCCATCATCGACGCCATCCTTGGTTAGAGTTGCTTCAATACGTTTTGGTTTAACTGCTAACCTTAATGGGTACTTTCGTTTGTAATTATGTTGTTTGAAAACGAAAAAATTTGGCTCGGAATATTTCACAATACAGTAACCTAACTTGGCCATGCAAGGTGCAGCTCCATTCAAGCAAATAAGGGAGGCAATGTTGCTTAGGGGCTAATGACATGAAAAAAAACAAATGTAACTAGGTCAGACTTTGGAAAGATATTTGGAATGAAAACCATCCTTGCACACAAACAAAGGCCTCATCCAACTTAAATCTGCCTTGCACAATGATGGATTATGCTTTGTTAAGTCAACTGTTGGTCAAAAAAATAATTAAAAAATGCAAAAAAGCAAACTTTTTCTGTGGCCTGGGCATTTTGACGCCTGGATTCGTCGCGGATTCGTCACGGATTCTTCATGGCGTATCTTGGTCGAATCTGCAGTGGTGAATTGAATCCAAGGTGAATCCACAGAGCAAATTTCGAATCCTGCCCGAATTTGTATTGTACTGTACCTGAATTGCGAATCTGGTATGAATCGAATCGTATCCAGAGGCTACAGGTGGCGAATCGGTAACTTAGGTTTTAACTTTTAATTGTTAAATGAAGTTTAAACACAGGACTAAAATATAGACTTATTTTTTATTTATTTATTAAGGAAAGTTTAAAAATAGACTCCAACCCAAAACAAATCCAACCCCCAAGATTTTTTTTAGTTGAATCCACAAATCGAACTTGTGAACTTGAATTGGAACCCAAATTGGTAACATTGGTGTAAGTGATCCATTCTTAGCATAAAATGTTCTAAATCAGTCATTTAGGCACATGTGTTAATGGCTAAAACCACTATAAGTTCCTCCAACTAGAGGAAAGGGTGATAAGTGAATGGTGGCACACTTTTTAGTGGCCATAACCATAAAAGGTTTTGCTGTCAACACATGGAAAAGTGGCAGTGCTATGATAAAGTTCTGCCAAAGTAAGTAAAAGGTGGCTGAAACCTTCTAAAACTCCACCTAGTAGTTAAGGTGAAAGTGTGACATGCTTTAGAGAGGGTTTCCCTACCCGAAATCTCCTCTAGCACACTTTTGTAACGGCAAAATTGAAAGGAAGCAAAGGTGTGGAATACGCTTCGTACACTAATCTATAAGAGGAGTTATGTGCAAATAAACTAAATCTTTGCATCCACAAGGAAAAATGCACAACAAAACAATATACCATGGGGAAAGTCCTTTTAGGAGAAAAAACCCACACTCCAAAACAACTTATGTATTATTTAGCAATCAAAGATTACAACACATTTATAGATTCTAAGCCTTTCAAGAAATATCACCAACCAAAGAAATAGAGTAATTTTGGCAGCATAACAATACTGACAAAACTCACTATCAAAAAACCATGAGCTAAAACCACCCGAAATGTGGTGCCTAAATCCTTAGTTAGAAATTGAACACCCAAATGCCAAGATGAGTCCATAGGCTGAAAATAGCATATTCCTTTTACTTGTCATAAGCTCCTTCTAATTCACTCACCAACTTAGGTGCTCCATTTTGCCTCGATTCCAAAGATGCCTTATGATGTGTCATAACAAGCATCATAAGTTGATCAACAAGTGTTACTCCCTCTTTCAACTTTTTTATGTGTTTTAGATGTTTTTACATTTTCAATGTGGGAAGCCCAACTTTCAGAGGCCATAACTTTTGATTTGGGAGGTCATTTGGGCCTGTATTTTTTTAAAAAAATTGTAGAACTCAAAGAGATCTATGTATTGGGCACCCTGGAAGCAATGTTAAACAACTTGAAATATTTATTTTGACCAAAAAAGAACTCTATAGCCTAAAATTGAGTTTTCTATTCTATAGCTTGAAAATTGCACTGCTTGTAATCTTAACATTAGGAGCAAGGTTGAGACACCTTTCCTAATAAAACCCACCCAAATTCTGTACCCAAGTGAAAAATAGGATCAAGGCTAAGTTAGAGTGATTGTGATGTGGCTTTGCTATCGAGTTATTTTGCCTCTACTAGAGTTGCAAGAAGAAAACCACTAGAAGAATCCCTCTACCTATGCTCAGTCAGTCTGAAAAAAATAAAATAAATCTGAGATAAAAGCATGCAATCCAATGCCTAGGAAAGAGTTTGATGATGATCTTCAGTGCCTTTGTATAAAGGATAATGAAAGGCTGTATGGCAGAGTTGTTTAACCTGTTTTTGCAAGAAAAAACATGTTTTCAGTCATCTATAAAGGCAGATCTAATTATGATAGCACTTTAGAAAACTCAGAAAATACCTCTGTTTGCCTGAATTTTCCTCAGGTGCCGAATATGTTTTTGTGATGGCAGGGTTTCTGATTTAGGAAGAAGACTCAAGGACAAATTCTTTCAGTTTCAGAACAGCAACCAGCTGTTTCTAGAAACATCATTCATTACATATTTTGAAGATAATGTCTTGTGTGTATATGGCTGTTTTCATGAACTCTAATGCTAGGGTTTCAACTCTTTCAAGTCCTTGCAAATCCTATGCAGTGATTTTCTAGTTGGCAGTTGAATTAAAGAGGTAGGGTTCCAAGTTGGTTGTCACTAGTGGAACCATGGTAGTCAAGGATTGCCATATTGGAGATTGACTAGTTGTTCCAAAATCTCAAGGTCATGTATGTGCAAATTACTATTTTTAGCATTGACCACATCAGGCAGTTACCAACTCTAGTAGTAGCTATTTTTGGGCCAGGGATATGAACCTATTTAAGGCCTTTGTATTTTATGAATTGTTTTAGGGTTAGTTTGCTTTAAAGTAGTTTTCTTTCCACCTTTTTGACAAACAGGGATAGAATTGCTTTAAAGCAGTACATTTTTGGATATTTTGTTGTTATTTCATAAATCCATAAAAGCTACCCATTTAAAGCTTATAAATAACTAAATAAGTGCTTTGAGCACATAAATTGCTACTGATAGTTAAAGCTAGGCTTATGCTACAAAAACTATTGTTCAATTGAAGTGATTGTGAAATTTGTGTTTATGATTTCAAGTAAATTGAAGAAGATTACATTTTGTCAAGTTCTGTGTTGGCAAAGTGGGTCAGTTTAAATTACAGCTTTGGATGCGTTTTAACTACTACTTTATTAAATAGTGTAACATTCATCTGTTTAACCATCTCCTATTAACAGGAATCTACTGCCCTCTGTTTTAGCTAGTTAGTAAGCATTTGTTTCTTTTCTGATCAAATCTTTGTTTGCAAAAGAATAATGGTCTCTACTTTAGCTAGTAGGATGTTGTGTTTATTCATTTGTTATTATTAGTTTGCTCTCCCTAAAATCTGAAAACTGAAAATCTCATCTGCAAGGTGTTAGGCCTTGTAGGTTTTCATACCCCCATCTCATTTCCCATCATGTATAACCGATCTGAGAAAGTTTTCATGTGTTTGTGATGTTTAGGTGGTGTCTTGGGCATTATACTCATACCCCCATTCCAGCCTAAGTACCCAAATTTGGAAAGCCAAAAATTTGTTGAAGTGTGTGTTGAGACTCAAATATATTGCTCTAAATTTTGCTTGAGTCTCTTCATTTTTAGCCTTTAAATTTTGTGTTGGCAAAGTGGGTCAGTTTAAATTACAGCTTTGGATGCGTTTTAACTACTACTTCATTAAATAGTGTAACATTCATCTGTTTAACCATCTCCTATTAATAGGAATCTACTGCCCTCTGTTTTAGCTAGTTAGTAAGCATTTGTTTCTTTTCCGATCAAATCTTTGTTTGCAAAAGAATAATGGTCTCTACTTTAGCTAGTAGGATGTTGTGTTTATTCATTTGTTATTAATAGTTTGCTCTCCTTAAAATCTGAAAACTGAAAATCTCATCTGCAAGGTGTTAGGCCTTGTAGGTTTTCATACCCCCATCTCATTTCCCATCATGTATAACTGATCTGAGAAAGTTTTCATGTGTTTGTGATGTTTAGGTAGTGTCTTGGGCATTATACTCATACCCCCATTCCAGCCTAAGTACCCAAATTTGTCGAAGTGTGTGTTGAAACTCAAATATATTGCTCTAAATTTTGCTTGAGTCTCTTCATTTTTAGCCTTTATTAACCCACTTGTTAATAATCGATTTGAGATATCTAATCTGGGTGGTCTTTTACCAAATTTCTTTGCACATTGGGTAGAACATGAAAAATTAGGCCTAGTTGCTTTTTTAAGTTTTACGAAATTCATTAAGGGGTGAAAGTTATGCTTTTGCAGTTTTCTCCTTCCATTTGGTCCAAGTGTAGCTCAAATGCGTTTTCACGCATGGTGTAGTTCAGTTAGGTTTTCCTGCAAAAGGTAGGAAGCATGATAAATGGTTGAGTGTTGGTCTTGTGGGAATTCGATGTCCCACTGAACCTTCACTTTGGCTTGCTTTTTGTTCGGTTCACTTGGATTTTCTGCTTTGCAGGCATTTCCATGTGAATCGTCTTAATTTTGGTTGCTGATGAGCTTTCCGCATATCCACTTGCTAATAGATTCCCTGCAGATGCATTTGACTTCAAAAAATCAGCTAAGTAATGTCTTTGTGGGCATTTCCATGTGAATTGTCTTAATTCTCATTGTCGATGAGATTTCTGCATTTCCACTTGCCGATAGATTCCCCGTAGGTGCATTTGATCTCAAAAAACTTGCTAAGTCATGTCTTTATGGGCAGATGGGGTCCATCTTCCCACATTCGCCCTTGGTGATGTCATCTTTTTGCGGACTTTTCTGATTTATCTATACTTCCACTTCCAAATTTCTTCATTTGGTTTAGATGGATTTGTTTGTAAGGTGTAGTTGGAGGTCAACTTTCCATAGAGGGTAAATGAACTATCACATGGATGGAGCTTCTAGATCCGCATGAACTTGTTGATGGCCGATAAAGCTAAAGGAAGGGTTTGTGGCTAAATCCATGTGAACCAGATATTCATCAAAAAGGTGAAGTTCACTTATTAATTAAATTTCCACAAGAACCCGATGGGTGTCAACCATAGTTACGAGACTCAGACTCGGCTCGGACTCAGCGAGGGTGACTCGACTCGGGGACTCGGACTCGGCGCAGACTCGGCAAAATGAAAAAAAAGTTGAAAAAACCCTAGAAATTTAGAGATTTTTAAGGATTTAAAACTTGCTTCAAGCACCCTTTATTGAATATAACACAAATAAAAACAAATTTGATCACATACACAAGTATACAACGATCACATAAGTATAAAGTACACAAATTGTAGTTGCGCTGCTGAAGGAAATAGCATACTTAGATATATAAAATTAGTCAAATGTATACAAAACTCATGGAATATGAAATCCATGACATCAAATGTTCCATACAAATATGAAATATCAAAACAATAGCTATAAGTCTATGACTCTATGGCATAGTGGAGCCAGCATCCTTCCTATGGAGGCGTCTAAGGGTCCTGGATGATGTTGCAGCTATAGCCATAGTCTCTGCCTATGTCTAACTCTCCATGTCACTCTCACCAACAGCAGCTATGTCTCCTCGTGCTCTAGCCTCCTCCTCAGCCATGACTACAACCTCAACCTCTCTCTTTGCTTGGTCCATCCAATTAAGGTCCTCGTCACTAAAGACTGCATCTGTAGCCTCAGTGATCTACTCAGACTGTGGATCAACCTCCTCTAGACTGATCGGGGTGTTGTCGTGGTCAAAAAGCTTCCTATATCTGAGCCGAAGGTTGTAATGCACATATACCAAGTCATTCATGCTCTCCACTATCAATCTATTGCGCTTCTTGGAGTGTATGTGCTCAAACATACTCCAATTGCGCTCACAACTAGATGAACTGCATGGCTGGCTCAATATACGAATGGCAATATTTTGTAGGTTCGGTGTATCAGAACCAAACATCTCCCACCATCTATCTGAGATGAGAAAAAGAAACAAAATCAATCTCATTTCAAGTTTCAAGTTCAAGTTCAACATTTAATAATAAATTATAATATAAAAAGATGAAAATTATGCCCTTAAATATATTTTTACCTGGTAGTAATGTTGTCCTACTATCTTTGCACATTTGACGTGCAAAGAAGTCTCCTTGTGCCTTAGTGAAGGCATCTATCTCCTGCACTATCTGTGTAGTAATAGCGGGCAACATCCGCTCTATCGTCGAGTAGAGCCCACTAAGAATTTCTCTATCTGCACGGAAATCACGGCGGAATTGGAAGGTCGGATTTAGGAAACATGCGGCTGCATGGATGGGCCTATGAAGTTGGTTTTGCCATCTCCTATCAATGATATCCCAAATGTACTTCTCCTCAACTCCACCATAGACTGATCTAATGGCCTCTTTGGCCCTATCCATGCCCTCATATATGTAGCCCATTGCGGGCTTCTCCCCATCTGCAACTCGTAGGAGAACTAGCAAGGGCTGAATAAACTGCAAAGTGCAAACATGTTTCACAAATAAGTGTGAACGAAAATAAACAAATAAAAGTAAGATATGATTAAAAATTAAAACATAATAAAGAATTAAATTTTACCTTCACAATCTCCATTGGTGTCCAAAACCCTTGCTCATCAAAAATGCAATCAGCCACAGCAATCCCTGCAGTGCTTGTAGAAAAGGATGAGGAAGACCACTCCTCACTAGTAAACATGCGCCTTAAAGCTGCCTTTGACCGAATCAAGGATTGCAACGTGATAAAAATTGTTGCAAACCTAGTGATGCCAGGACAAGACAACTCCCTCAACCCCATGTATTGCCTCATAAGGTTAAGCACCCATGTGTGATTGTATACAAATTTGCAAATGTTTTTTGCTGCATCCACACATGTTTTGATCCATGGGAGCTTGCCAAGATCCTCCATCATGAGGTCAATGCAATGGGTGGCATATGGAGTCCAAAATATAGTAGGGTGCCTCTCCATCAATAATCTACTAGCAACAACATAATTTGCTGCATTATCTGTCACCACTTGCACTACATTCTCTTCCCTCACATCAACTATCACCTCCTCTATAGCTTCACACAGGTATGTGGCATTTTTGAATTGGGCAGAAGCATCAATGGACTTCATGAAGACGGTGTCACCTGAAAAAATAAGCAAAACCAATTATTCAATAAATTAAAAAACATAAATTAGCCATATTAAATTATTAATCACTAAATCAAATTCAAATTTCAATGCATTGAGGGAAGTACAATTACCTCTGGAGGAAACTAGAAAATTAAGCAGCGTCCTATTTCTCCTATCGGTCCAACCATTAGTCATGATGGTGCAACCAATCCTCCACTGCACGCGCTGCTCCTCTAATTGTGCTTTCACATCTGCCACCTTTTGAGTCAAAAGTGGGCCCTTTAGTTCATCTTCAGTAGGGGCTTTGAACCCCCCCCCACATATGGTTATGGCATCAACCATGTTTTGCCAAAAAGGTGACCTAAAACATGTCATAAATAAATTAATAAGTTACTTACATAAGTATTGTAAAATGAAAAGTTTTAAGTTTTTAACTTTAAATTTGAATTCGATAATGAGATACATCTAGATTCTAAAATAATAAAATTTAAATATAAATTTTAAAACAATTAAATGAAAAAGAATTACCTGGCTACATGGAAGGGAATGGTGTAGTAGTACCAAAAGTCTGCAGTTGTCTTTTTTGCTGCATCATGTGTGTCCTTGTTCCAACCCATGCTCTCAAGCAACAGTTGGGAACCAGGAGTAGTGCGTGGTACAAAATATGAGTCCACCCTAGATTTATGAACTCTAGGGCCAATGCTAATACTGCCACTACCACTAGCAGTAGCAGTGCCACCAGCATTAGGAGTATGCATAGGCATAGCTGGTGCAGAAGCAGAAGCACTAGCACAAGCACTAGCACGGTATGGAGGCATGGAAGAAGCATCTCCAGTAGCACCAAGTCCCTGTCCAACTCCAACACTCGCCAACTCCTGTTTCTGTCTCTTTTTCATTTCTTTTTGCATTTCAAAAGTTTCTAATTGCACTTGCACTTCACGAACAACCTCAGGAGGTGCTATAGTGCAGCCCACTGCATCGTGGACAGGTATGCGTGCAATATGGTATTTTAATCTATTTATGCCTCCATGATATATTGTTTTGTAGTATTTACATTTTGCTTCTCCTCTTTTCATTCTGGGAAAGATTTCAGCATGTTTCCAAGCAGGGTCTTTTCTGACTGGGGTTTGAGACATTGTGAAAATAATAATATGGTTTGATTTGCAAATGAATGTGGCTGCAATAACAAGTAGGGTTTCTAAAATTATTTAAGTTGCAAGTAGGGTTTGTAAAAAAAAATGCAAACTCAAAAAAACAATGATTTTACAAATTACAATGAATTATTTGTTAAAAAAACACAAAAAAAAGCAATTAAAATCAAACTTACCTCTTAGATTTGGCTTGGAATGCAATGCAAACTCCTCCCAATCACTGGTAATGAGCTCTCAATGCACCTCCTTGCTGGTATGAAGCTTCCCAAATGATATATGACCCTCGATTTGTCTTCAACAGCTTGCTGGTTGCCCTCTCTTCTCCTCCTATTTTGCCAAATGAATGAAATGAGGTTGCTTTTAGGGTTGGGGAGATAATATAAGACCAAAAAAAAAAAACTTAAACTTCAATTTTATGTTTTTTTAATGCCTTTTTCACTTGTTGCTGTCTGTTGCGTCCAGGGCTCGGGACTCTCCTGGACACGGCGAGTCCAGGCTGGACTCGGCCGGGTCCGAGTCCGGGCTCCCAGGACTCGGCCAGGGGTGCTCAGCTCGAGACTTGCCGAGTCCTGGCGAGTCCGGGCAAGTCCCGTTACAATGGTGTCAACTTCCCGCTAGTACCTGATAGAAGCCAATATTTAGCATAAACAATTTTGCGGAGATATCGATAGCACTTAGATATATCCGCCAAGGGTCCAAATCTCTCCACATCCACTTCACCCCAAAATGCCTGCAATGTTCGAGTGACCCCAAAATTTCCGCAATGATGCCAAAGGGTCATGGATCTTTGCAATTCTTCTAAAGACATGTTTTTTGCCATTGATAAGCCAAACAATGCCTTGGAACAACTATTTGAAGCATGCAACACATGTTTTCATGCCATAACTAGGAAAGTGCGCTTGCATGAGATGATTAACATCAAATATCTCCAATTTTCACTAGAGATTTGAACTATAGCATGTTGTAATGACAAAGAACGCCCAATTTGCATACCTAGCATTGTTTGTTAGGTTTGAAGACGACTTCTCCTCATAGCGACACAAGTTTTCATCTTCTCATCTTTAAAAGGGGATTCAATGCCATTTTTTAGAGGTTCTAAAAAGAGTGCCAAGGAATTTGAGAAGACTTTGGGTAGTGATTTGATTGTTTCTATGTTTTATTTTTCTGGGTACATAGTCAATGACTGCAATTTTCTGTAATAACACTTCATACTTTGATCTAAAGCATATATGAATACATGCTTTTGGTGTGTGCTGCCTCCAATTTGTGATACAATAGTTTGCTGCATCTTTTCACTGCTAGTCTTTGCTCAAGGAGCATTGTAATTTCTTTCATTGAAAATAATAAAATTGTTGCTGTCACAAAATGGATTTTGAAGTAGGACCACATTGTTAGCCTTTTGTAGGTCGAATTGTTACAAGGTAATAATTCCCAAGTGACCATTAAGTATATTGATGTGTTATGGAATGAATATGCATATCGTAGTGACTATGTTACCTTGAATAGGCAACAATCAGTCTAGTTTCTCCTACAGCCTTATAATTGATTTTAAAACGATAAATCTTAAATCAACCATTTTATATTTTTGTATTGAAATCCCCCTATCTGAAACAAATTGATCACAAGAAGCTTACACCTTTAAGATCTAATTCACAAATCCTTGTCATAAGTATATGAGAGTTAATCTGCTAGGCGTTGACTCATAGATTTGTAGCATATTTACACGTAGTGTCATAAAGGGACACCCACCTAGGTTCTATAGAGCCTCAAGTGTAGAGGAAGACACAATTGAAAGTGTTTCCTGTTCGTTGGCTTAACTTCCAGCAGTTTTGAGTATAAGATTAGGTGAATCTTAGGAGTTATTGGATGTAATGTCCCTGATTTAGGGCTGGGTCAGCCAGCTTGATATTTTAAATAAATAAATAAATAATAAAATAATATTAGAATAATAATTAATTAAATTTAAATAAATAATATCTAACTATATTCTGGGCTGCCTTTTGGTTAGCGCCATAATAAATTTAAATAAATAAGTTTTGAATTTCTTCTTCTGGCCGACCTATTGGTAGGCTCCTTGCTCAAGTATAAATACTAGTTCGCTGCCTTGTCTTGATGATGATGGAATTGAAGCAAGAAATCCGAATTGGTCTGCAGGGACGAAAACCTCTGTAGGGTGACCTGAGGTTAGGACAAAAACCCTACCTCTGTTCTTGGCAAATCCACACAGAGTTTGCAGATTGAGTGAATAGAGCGAATCATCATATCCTCCTGGGTGTGTGGACGGATCCATTCATTTTCATTGACAACAGTCTGCTAATTGCTCAGGCCTGGAACCAATTTACACATCTGAGCAATCCGGTCAGGTCAGAGTTTGGGCATTATTGCTGTTTATGTATAAGATTGTTGTTGAACCAGTGCATCTTAAGAACTGATCATTTCCTGTGAGCCCCTTGAGTAGCTCATGCAATTAATTACCTGGGTAGAACCATTCATCTGCTGCTCGCACTTTACCATCAGTCATTGTGGTATGGGTAATTTCAGTATCCAATATTATACAGAGTTTGGTTTCAGATCTGGGAATTAAATTAATTGTTGATCGAGTTATTGCCATCACTGTGTATGCACAAGTGGAGTCGTTTCTTTACCCCCACTGGAGTTGTTTGCTAAGTTTGAGAATAAACACAATGTATCTCTTCAGTGCTGTATATGAAACAATCTGCTCTCATTGTTATTTTCTGCTACATATACAAACTGAACACAATTAACAAATCTGAGTGCAAGAAATACACTTCTGTTCATTGTTGGGGCTTGACATCTTACATTGGAATACAAGTTGGGGAACCAACACAAGGCTTGAGTGTTAATAGTCTGGTACATGCATCTGGAGCAAAAACATGGTCAATTAGTGATTTCCATTCATGCAAAACTCCCATTGAAATCTTGTATAATGTGCACATTTGTAAAATATGTCTAATAGTTTTAGTTTAGGGTTAGTTTTAGGTTTAGTTAGGTCCTAGGGAGCTTCCCCCTATAATTTAAAGTATGGCTCTATTGATTGTGCTGTTTTGTTTTGTGTTGTCTTGCGAGAGACATTAAAATGCTAACAAGAAACTCTACCTAATTCACTTGTGGACTAATTAGAGATTTGTCGAAGGGAGGTATCTTTAGGCTTTAACCTGATTCAGTATTTCATAACAGATTTCCTATTCTATGTGATGTCCCCATCCTAGTCAGCGCAGCTGGATATGTGGTTAGCCTATTATTTCGATCCTCGTAGGCTGACAGATGTGTGCAGAGGATCAATTGAGGTAGTTACCCAGTGTTCTGGAGCTTCATTGTTGCAGTTGTTTCAGGTTGGGCCTTCGCAAAATCCTTCAGAGTGGTTTTTCAGAGACTTTCTATTTTTAGAAAGTCAGTCAGGCGGAAGCTGCTATTTTGGGCAGGGCACCTAGTTCAGCTGTTTTGCTCAGAGTTGACCCAGTTCAGCAGTTTGTCGATCAGATGGAGAAATAATGGAGTATTTAATGATTTATTGAATAATTAATATTTTTGACTTTATATTAAAGTCACTTTATTAATTATTTAAATATTTAATAAAAGGGCGTATTATAAAGTATTTATTATACTTTATAATAAAGTGAGATATTTGATATAATGAATAATTATTATTCATTAATGAGACGCCATTTAATTATTATTTTCTGCCTAAGTCAAAAAAGACGAATTTGATCATTTTATTTGAATGATTATTTAAAAATGAGCTTGGGTCGAATTTTTGAAGAAGCATATATATTGATTGCCAAAGACAAATCAAACCCTTATGATTTGATTATTCAATTTGTCTTCTATTTGCTCTGAGCATTGAAGTTTGCAAAACCTAGGGTTTCAGCAGACAAACGATTTTGGAGAACGATACCTCTTCAGAATCCGGCATACTGAGACTGTGCAATACCAGTTGAAGATTGTCCTCTTGGTGACTTCACACAGAGGTTATAGTTTGAGCTTCCTAATCGATTCAATCAAAGTTATACAGAGATTTATCATCAGTTATTTGGGGCGACCCTCTTTGAGAACACTCAACAGAGGTCTGGCACGATTTTCAACAAGGCCGTACTATATTCATTATTGCTGCTGGTACAGGCCGTACTACTGTTGGAAGGCCGTACTTTTTATTGTAAGTGAAACGCCTTTGGTTCTCAGCATCTGTCAGTTGCATTTAGTGCGCCTGGGGTTTCTGAAGATTTCTTTTGGTCCTGTGCTGGGAGATTCATGTTAGCCGTACTATCTCATCATTCTTTCAGGCGGCTGCAAGAGAAATCGGGTTCTTTGAAATAAATTCATATTTCCTTCATATGTCAATTTTTGATATTGTAAATGCTCTAGAAATTCAATAAACATATGCGCCTACCTTCTCTGGGCAATATCAAAGCTTATTCATTGCATTTAGATTTATTGTGAATTTTTTTAGCATTTTTATAGTAAAATCGCAGCTTTTCATGTTCAATGTAAAAACCTCAAAAAACACAAAAACAACACAAAACTCTCAAAAATCAGTATCTTCAGTTAGGGTTTGGGCAGAGAGTCACCTGGACTCTTACAGTGGTATCAGAGCACAAATTTCCTGCCATCCTATGCTTTTTCAGTTGCTTTTTCAAAATACAGTGTGCTTTTTGGTTGCTTTTTCATGAGCAGAGATATCATTCACTATACTAAGGGTGTAGGGACAGGCAGAGTCGAAGATTGGACAGGTCCACCGATTCCTGAAGGTGAGATAGTGTCAGGAGTATTGGGTATTCACAGATCTAGCTCCAATAGCAGCGAGAACAGCGTTGCAACCCTAATGGCAGACTGTGAGATCCCTGCAGAGACACATAGGGATTCAGGGAAGGCACATGCAGAGGGCGACATTACAGATGAGGAGTTTAGACGCAGGCATGATAACATGATGGACATGATGTCCCAGTTGATGGGCACTATTAGACAGTATACTCCATCACAGCCACATTATATACAGATTGGACAGACGAGCAGGACTGCAATAGTGGATCAGCCTTTGGCATCAGTACCACGACAGCCGTCACCGATCTATCAGGAGCGTAGGCCTGGACAGCCTACTTTCTTACCTAGAGAGACCCCACCTCCGACTCCGGGGGCAGAGCAACAGGGGCAACAGCAAGAGTTTCAGTCACATAATGGCATGTCAGTAGTAGATGTGACGAGGTTTCACGGTGAGTACCTATCATTGGCACCTGATATCAGGCAGGCATTATCGTTTCATGAGTTTATGGATGTTCATAAACCTAGAGGAGGAGGCAGATTTGACCGTAGAGCCCCTCAGCATCAGCAGCCGCAGCCACAGGTGAACAGGGATTTGCAGTATGCAGTTAGCAAGATCACCTTACCATATTTTGATGGGTCTGATAAGACGTCAGCGAGGGCTTGGGTCCAGAAATTGGACAATTATCTTTCATTGAGACCTATGCAGGAGGATGATGCCATTAAGTTTGCTACTTTGCATCTTGATGGGCTGGCGCATGATTGGTGGCATCACGGCATGTACACACTTGGCCATCATGCAGTTACTACCTACCAGGACTTCACTAGCAGGCTCATAGAGCGTTTTGATAAGAAAGATCCGAAACTCTACTTCAGAGAGCTAGCTCAGCTCAGGCAGACAGGTAGTTTGGATTCTTATATTGGTGAGTTTCAGAGAGTGGCAGTCATGGTGACAGGCATTTCAGAATGGAGACTCATTATACTCTTTGTTGAGAGTTTGACAGAGCCTATGAGAGGTTGGGTCAAGGCTTTTGACCCTCCTACCCTTTAGGAGGCCATGAGGAAGGCACGAAACATGGAGCTTGCAGCACCTCGCAGCAAGTTCACTTCAGGTTTGACACCCTACACGAGGCCAAATAGGTCTTTTGACAGAAATAGGCCCTTTGACAGAAGGAAGGATCAACCGGATCCTAAGAGACATAATGCACCACCCTTTGACAGAGAAACACTGAATGATTTAAGGAAGAAAAAATTGTGTTTCTGGTGCAAGGCACCCTACGATGAAAAACATGTATGCCCACTTCGTCCTAAGGTCAAAAACAATCAGATGAAATGATTTTATGAGGGCGAAGAGCAATCTGATCTGTCAGACCAGCAAGCTGATTCCGAGCATTCAGATGACGACAGGT
Source organism: Sequoia sempervirens (assembly GCA_007258455.2). Taxonomy (NCBI): domain Eukaryota; kingdom Viridiplantae; phylum Streptophyta; class Pinopsida; order Cupressales; family Cupressaceae; genus Sequoia; species Sequoia sempervirens. The sequence goes on along the minus strand of VDFB02281492.1, from coordinate 535,092,690 downwards.
CCGAAAATGAGGGTGAAAATGAAGGAGGAAGGAAGCTACAGGAAGCCCATATGACTAGCCTTCAGAGAGATGGGTTGTTTAGACTTCGCGGGCTCCTAGCAAGTCAGAAGGTGATCACTTTACTGGATACGGGTGCTGTTGGGTGAAAATTATGTAATCAACTTTCGACAGATTACACAACTTGGACTTCAGCCACAGCTATGTGAGATGTGAATCTCTCCTCTCGGAAAGGGGAGGCGCCCTTCTTACTGCTAAAAGAAACAATAGTAAATCACAAAAGTAATTACACAATGTACACGTAATTCACGGAGTAGGGGGTGTGTTACATTCATCCTTCTCTCTTTTTTAGAGAAGATGTTTACAATGCTTCACGTGTTGGAAGTTCGAATTCTTGATAACCTAAACGTAACAACTAGCAGTAATGCCAATATCTCTATCTCATCAAAGCGAAGCCGTAGAGATACCAGAAGTAATTAACAACAAACAAAAGAAAATAAAAAGGGAAAGCTCACGAAGGCACAAAGTCAAGTTCCGAGTTTTATCAATGTTGGATCTGCATAAGCGTACCGTTTTAATGCTTAGAAGCACAAAGTCTTCTTAGACGCAACAATTCTTCAAACAGCATGAACGATTACAAGCACAAAGTCTTGTAGATCATCCAACAAAAGTGTTAATAGCACGAACGATTACAAGCACAAAGTCTTGTAGATCCTTCGACAAAGTATCCAAGAGTATGAATAATTACAAGCACAAAGTCTTGTAGATTATCCAACAAGAACATGCAAGAGCATGAATGATTATAAGCGCAAAGTCTTATAGATCATTCAACCAATGATAAAAGAAATACAATGCAATCTAAATAACGAATGTAACACAAAGTTTACATCAACTACTTAGAGTCTTTCAGATTCCTCGAACTAATCACTACCAAATCAGATCAACTTACAAAAGTATCGAATCCAATGCAAAGTTTGGCTTGCAATCCTTTTCTTTATTGATTGAATCTCATTCACAAAGCATGAACGCAAAGTTTCACAAATTTGCTTACAAAAGGGCAGCACTTCGTTGCAAAAGGCTAAAAGATAATATTACAATGAAAATCCCTCACATTATATAGAAAGAGGGATGAGCAAAAGAAGAAAAGAGATTGAGAAAATCAGGGAGAGTTAGGTGAGCGATTTTAGGAAACTTCACCTAACTTCACCAAAGTCAAAGTGTAATTTGTTTTGAAAATGTTACATCTTGGACTGGTGTAATTACACTTACAAAATGACATTCGAAATGTCGAGAAATATTTACGCGATGCATAGCGATGACCGAAATCTTAACACTCGGAGAATAGGGGCCGCTTCACGCCTCTTTAAAATAAATGTTTCTAAATTTCTCCTAGTCTCCTCACAGACTAACTTCTCATCTGGACCAACGGTGTAATCCACAATGGTGTGAATTCTCGGGATCGATCTCATGGCAGATGAGTGAACCTTCTTGCACCTGTCAAGATGCGTCTTCAGGTTGTCCAATGTGAGCCTTGTATCACAAATGATGTTCAACGAAGCTTCTGAGAAGTCTGAACTGTCAATTAAATTCGTGATGGCTTCCTTGAAGATCAGGGATATTTCTGCGGCCGGTAGGAAGATACGATTGTCCTCAAGAAGTTGACCAGGCAACTCTCTGATGCTTTTGTCAAGAATGTTGCGATGCCCGTCGACATCTTCCTGTACTTGGTGAAGATCTTCAATGAGAGATTGAACCACTTGAATCCTGTGTTTTAGTGATTCTTTTACCTCTACAAACTTTTCTTTGTCGGGAATTACCCTAACCTCCACCAATTTGCTGAGCTTTACCTGTTTCATTTCCGACCATGACAACAGGCATTTTTCCATGTCTCTGCGCTCCTGGGAAAGTACGCTCTTTTCTTTATCAAGCTCTGTGGTGAGCTTGGCCAACATGGTGGTTTTCTCATCCGCAGCCAAAATTATCTGAGATCCGCGTTCGATGATCTTTTCAACAAAGTCATACAACACCC
>VDFB02281492.1:535061524-535090564 GCA_007258455.2 Sequoia sempervirens | reverse complement strand
CTTCAAGATTTCATTAGAAAATGTTGCTAATTTTTTGCATATAGCTTTGTTAAATGATTATTAGTTATTTTCTAATAAGTAAAATCCTATATTTTTTGATTAAATAGAGGAGTTTGAAGCTTGTATTACATACTGATAGCAGTATATCATCCTGTTTTCGTGGCAGAACAATCCATTGCATATAAGACAATGGAAGTTAAATTTAGAACCCATACAAAAGCAACTATGGTCACAGGGAATGAAATGAAATCTTCAAAAAAGCATCCATCTCCACATTGCCATTCCTAACTTGTGATATGATTTATGATTTTTTAGGATATCTAAGATCTTGATAAGGATTGGATGCATGCATTTGTATATTGTGAAGCCTACATCTCCAATGAAACAATTTTTTTTCAATATGATCCTTATCCAGATCATGGGGCTCTTTCATTCTTTCTTCTCTCAAGAATAGTATATTCTAATCCATATGGCTGCCCAATAAAAATTATTTTGGTTAGAGGTATTGATAGCCTTTTTGTACATGGCCTGATTAACCTCTGTATTTACCAATTGTAGTTTAGGGATAGATTGTATTGCTGGAGACCTTTTTAAGGTCTGTCTGCTGGCCCATGGGGATACAATTAACTTGTTTGCTTCTCAAGATGAAGCCTTTGCTTCTGGCTGTGGCTCAATGTCTGTGAGCTAATTGTATATTTTAGCTAAGAAGCTCAAAACACATTAAGTTCCTAAAATAACTTTCTCCTTGGAGACTATCTTTTCTGGATGAAAGCTTGGGTTGTAACAATGATATATATAATTAATAGATGTGCTTGTCATTTAAAATGAGAGGTTCGTTTATCAACAAGCAGTAACTTCTATCTACTTACGATAGGGATGCAAACTATTTGAGCTTATAGGTATCATGCCACGTGGAGATTTAATGTTTTCTTTTATTTTCTAATTTTTTTACCTGTACTTGTATGCAAATTATGTATCAGTTTTTTGGGTTAGAGTTGAATTTGTAGCAGATTATGGAGCTCAAGCATTCTATAAGCTGAATTTTGCATTAATGAGTTTTGAGAACTTGCCTATATTATTTTGTGTTAAGTCCTTATCGTTGGTGTTCTTTGGCTTGCAGCACTATCCTACAGGTGGATGTAGCTGCACATGTCAAAAAGTGTCCCTTAGTTAAGCAGATTGAGGCATTGAAATCAAAGCCTTACTATGAAGAGGGGATTAATTCAGGCAGTGATGGAGAAGATGATTCAAATTGTAGTAGTCTCTCTTCTATTCATGGAAAGTGTACTTTACCAAAAGAAGTTGAAGGAATTTGGACCAGTGAGATTGGAGATAATGCATCTTTTGAAAAAAACAAAGCAGTGGATGAAGGTGAATACCAGCAGCAGGTCATGTGGAGAAATTCCTTGAGTTCCTCTCATTCAGATAATAAGGCCACTCAAAGCATGAAGCGCAAAGCTATATTCACAATGTCACGACATGAATTTTATGCATTGGTTGAGAAAATTGAGTCAGCTCACTTGGCAGTCTGTCAAAACAACATAGACAAGTCCTATTTGCAGCCTAATGCCTGTGACAAATGGTTGAATGCAGGACTAGATAGGTGAAATTTTGTTCTCCTGACATGAATTTTACATTGCTTGTTTTCACATTAGATCTGCATTTTTTGGGGCTATTTCATTGTTGTATCCTGTAGTAATTTGAAATCTTTAGTTGTCTTCTTGTTTTAAATGTAATAATCAATGGCTATGGTTTAAAGGATCTGTTTGAAACCTAATTTATCAGAAATAGTAAGAGATGCAGGTTATCCCATCAATGTTTATAATCTACCGTGTAATAATCCCTTCAACATACTGTGTCTTAATAAATTTAGTCCCTGTTTTCTGCCTACTAGATGTTTACATCCGCATATGGTCATGGTCTCTGCCTATGGTTTCATGAGGAACATCCGCTTATTTAGTTCCTTTAAATTAGATTCTTTGAATAATTTGGTCGTAGTGTGACCTTGATATAAATGTATACATACGTACTTATATACTTATGGAGTAGATTACCTTACTGGGAACTGGTCACCTGCAATTTGCTTTTAGCATATTCTGCTATAAGAAAGTCAATCTGTGTTTTGGGCTTGCCAACAAGATATTTGTATCCACTTACTATTGTTGTCAGGGGCTCGAGCAACACTGGAGTCTATAATTCCTATGAATTTAAATTTTTATGTAAGTATATGGATGCAGTGTTAGTTTCTGTTATCACTCAAAGTAACACCCTGAACAATTTGCTAAAAGCAATATTCTAGATTATCACCTTGAATGTCAGTCAGCTTTTTTGACCTCTCCTGCAGAGATTATATATGGATATATTTAATTATGTGCAAATATCTCTATTCCTTTGAATACTTTCAGTAAGGCTCCTGAAAATTTGATAAGGTGAAAATAATATGTAAAACTGGAAAGATTTTGATGTTGAAAGTTAAAACATCACTGATAATCAGTGCTTTTAATCCTTTGTGCATTCAACTACCATGATTAAACAATGTGGAAGGTAAAACCGTAAACGAATTTTGAAGCAATGGGATTTAATAATTAATGCTTTTGAGATTGATTATGGAAGAGTGTAGCAGAGCATCCAGAAAAGATGAATTCTTCCAATCGAATGCTTAACAAGAGATAACCCAGAGGTAGCATAAAAATTATGGATTCCATTAACAAATACAATCAAGAAATACAAGTGACCTAATTGCTGAAAGACTGAAAGTATATCGAATGTGTTTGAATTCATAGATCAAGTAAATAAAACTTAGTCTTGTTGGGTTCGTGGATTACAAGGACACTTGTAGATAGAATAATTTTGAACTCTTCCTAGTTACGAGTAAGCTATTTGGACCAAGTTTGTAAGACTTGGTTGCAGTTTTGGATTGGACCTGAAAAGTGAGACAAATGGGTATGGGTGATAGGTTACACAGGACAGATTGAAGAGAAACTATAGAAAAAGAATAAATCCAAATGATAAGTAGTTGCTAACCAAAAGGATTACATGATAATTATTTGTGATTGAGCTGCATCCTCCGCATGCTGAAAAAGCTGAAGTCTAGTCTCTTATATGTCTTGCTTGGCTGGGAAATATTCAAAATCTTCTTTAAAGTTCTTTTTTAGTTTTTTGTAAAAAAACTCAATGGTGAAAAAAAAGCATGCAAAGAATTTGTATAATTATTTTTAATAAATAATTTCCAACTAGATCTTTTTAAAATACAATTAATTAGTCACCATCCACCTCTGCATTCTTTTTATCTTTTCCCTTTTTATTCTTGCTGAAAATGTTTGTGTCAGAATTTTTTTGACCACTTTCCTTAAAACAATATTCTTTTATTTTGAGTTCCCAAAATAATCTGAGTGCATGATTTTCTTCCTTTTTTAGCCTTTCAAATGAAGCCGAACTTATCTTTTACATGGATGCCTCCTCTCATATTTTTCCACTTTGATTTTTTAAAATCAGGTTGCTTTAGAAACAATCATAGTGAAATATTCCGAGCCAATTTTTTTTTTGAATTTTCAATAACAGTTTACAAACCAATGCACCCGTTAAGGTTAGCAGCTAAACCCAAATGATGCTGAAGCAACTCTAACCAGAATGTACACCAGGATCCCGATGTGGGCAAGGTGTGAGCATTGGTCAGAGGATCTTAATCAAATTGCTTATGCAAGAACTCTAACCAAGATGCGCTGGCGAACGACGAGCATGTGGTCAGAGGATCCCTAAAATCTAATGTACTGAAAGCACACTCGACACCAAGTATGTGCTACTCAATCCAATACGGAAATGAGGCGACCATATGGCGGAGATTACAGAAATTACAATGCTTGAAAGAAATAACTATAATGCTGAAAGTACTCGACACCCAGAATGTGCTTTCTAATCCGGAGTGGGTAAGTAGCTACCATAGGGCGGAGATAAAGGAAATACAATAGCAAATACTGAAAGTAGAGTTGAGCATTACAAATTGATAAAGCAAGATTCTAAACTGCTGTCAGTACTACTGCCAGCTTACAATATGAAAGATAATATCTTGCTAACAATGTGAATCAGCATATAAATAGAGTTGCAACAATATTAATGAATTTCTTTTGCTGAGAAATAAAGCTTAGATCTGAAATTGCACTAAATAGACCAACCTCTCTTTCAAAATTGGGCGATCAACAATGAAGCTTCCGCATAGCCTTTAAGGAACTCTCAACACCCATCCAATAAGAAAGATGCAGATTTCTCAAGACTGTTATGACAGACCTGCATTTTTCAACATATAACCAGCAACATAGAGATTCCTTGAATAGCTCGTAACTCACTCCCTTCTTACTCAAATGGCATGATATCGAATGCAAAACACTACTAGTATGGAGGCGCTCAAGCTAATAACAAAAAACAGACTTAAAATGCAAACATTATTTAATGCACGATTTCCAAGACACATCAGATGGTACGGCCCAGCAAAGGGGCGATTTTACTTTATAAAATCAGATCCTTCCTCAAAAATTCTATAACTTGACACACAGGGGCGCCCTGCCTAGACAATTGGAAATAAGCAATACCCAGAACAATATTTTTGTTGCTTTTTGACTTATGAATAAAAAGAACAATCTGCTGAAGCTAAAATGCAATATTTGGAAAACCTCTAATATGCAAAACTGAACCAACAAGGCACAAGCTGAATACCATGCTCAAAACCCAATGCAAAACTCACAAATTACACTATTTCATCACCAGTTGCTGTGTTGCAAGCAAGAAGCAATGCCCGAGCTAGGAGGCCTTCATTCCTCGAAGCAATCCAATACCATTCCGGCAGAGTAACAATACTGTAGACCCAAGATCCTGAAAAGAGAACCCAAGGCTTCCTTTTATAATTTGCTGTTGACCTTCTCGAAACCCTAACCTTCTTTCTCAGAGTCAAAACCCTAATCCCAAGAGATGGCGTCCCTTTCTTCAATTCTGCAATTTGACTTCTTTTAATTAAATTCCTCACTTAAATCAAGGCGTCCCACTTAAGGCTTAATTTGACCTTAATAATTATAAAATAATCTTCAATGAAGGCGCCACCCTCAAAAGACCATTTTTCAAAACAACATGAAGTCAGTAGACTAGGCCAAGGGGTAATATAACATTAAAATATAATGTTATTTAAGTGAAATGAACTTATCTCTCTGAAATTGCATCCTGAAGCCAAAAACTGAATAAACCAATTGAGACAACTGAAGAGGAAAGTCAACTGTGCTGAGACCAACAGGCCCACTACCAGAAATAGAATTTACTAAAAATAGTAAATTCTTGAAGATGCTCAGAATGCCAAAAAGAACATACCACTGCGAAGCTTTCTGAAAACCCAGAAAGAATCCGCCATTGAAACAACCAACCTCGAGCAATAGCATCCTTCAAAATAGGAAACCCTAATTTTACCTTCCGACTAGCCTACGGGTCTCCGGAATAGGCCAACGGTCACTGGAAAGATCAGGCTCGAGAAGGGGACATTACACATAGCCTCTTTTTCACTCTTTTCCCTCTTCTGGTTTTTAAAAATATAAGTACTCTGAAGAAATATTGTATATGACCTTAACATCCTCTTATGATAGAAACCCTAAGAATAATATTAAGGATTAAATAACTACTTGCTTCTCCGCAAGTGTACCATAAAGTATCCACATCTATTGCCTTCTCAATGACTGTTAGTATTGCCTTATCTAATATAAGGAATAGTTTTCTATTGAACTGCAAGCCAAAAACCTATCTTGAAAAAGTTTAACCTTACCTATTTTGTCATGCTTTTTTTCTTAATCAGCTTTCACATTTAGTGGGGAGAACCAAAAATTAATTGGGCTGAAAGCCAATGCAAATTTTGATGCTTAGCTAATTTTATGCTCAAACCTCCAATTGTCTTTGGGTCCTTCATTACCAAGCAGCTATTAGATTGTTATGGGTCGCTCAGCTGGTGTTTTGGCACTAAACATAGAAAAATCATAATTAATTTTGTTTTGATTTTTCTCCTTCAGCTGGGTGCCGATTTCATGACTAATATTAGTGTGTAAAGCTGCTAACTATAGGCACTGTTTTTAGGTTATTCTTAAGTACAGATTGTCTTTATTTTTAGGTCCTGTTTTTTTTCCTTTCTTTGGGCACTGTAGGCTATTTTATAGTGGGCTTATTTGTGATAAATATACCTAAAAATAAAGCTTTGATTTTGTTCACCCAAGTTGGGAGGTCTATTTGGGTTCATTTTCTTGCATTTCACATTAAGTTTGGTTTTGTTGGCTCTCAAGATGTAGGTTCCACTTTCCTAGAGTTTGCTCTCAACACCAGTGCAGTGTGGAAAACAGCATAGGCAGAGAGACAACAAACCCATGCTTATAAGCTGGATAACCTTGGGCCAATTGATAAGAGAGGGCATGCACTTCATCTGCTTTAGGCTCTGCAGAACCTAAGAGGGTGTTCAACGATGTCTTTGCAACACAATGGAAAGATTGTATACCAGGTCTTGCCAAACCGTGACCTTATGACAGTCACAAATAGACCACTAGACCTCAAACAAGGTAGATTATAACAGAATAATGTGTGCACCAAAAGGTATGAAACAAAATTGTATTCCTCAAGATAAATCCCCTCATAATTTGCATACACATGCTATCTGCATTACCACAAGCGCAAACCTCTTATTTTAAGGAAACACAAGGTTACACAAGATACAACAGAGGTTGTAATGTTGATTTGTACAACTGAACATGACTTCTATATGTGCATACCTCTAAAAATGGTTTAAATGTAGCTTGATCAAGATTATTGCAGAATTATAAAACTGAGTGTATGCATATAGGGAAGCACAAGAAACTACTAAAAATAGATTAAACCAAAGAAATTATCATTTTCAGATTTTGAAGTGGTGTGATTGCAGGACAAACTACTGAAGATTGGTGCTGTAATATAGTGGGCAATAGGTTCAAGTGTCTATCTTCTTATGGACACAACAATAATCAGTCATAAGAATTGAATTTTCATTAAGTAACCATAAGCTGGGCTCTATGGCAGGATAAACAAAAATCCAAATGAAATATCCCCAATGTAATCTGCTCTAAGATCTCTGATTTCCATCTTCTAAATTCTGCTCTAATTTTCTGCACTTTAATTTTCTGTTCAAAACCCTAGATTCTGATCTGACTTTTCTGATTTCAAACAAGTATGAACAGCGAACATATATGCTTCCAAAATGCTCAAACAATAAAGCAAATATATCTATCCTTTCAATCACAAATATATCCAGCAATGAACAACAATAGAATGGTCACAAACACATGAAAGAAGTCTGATTTCAAATTGTCCCAACTGCTGCTACAAAATCAGAATTATTATCCATGCAAGTACATCACAAAATGGGCTTAAACATGCCCAGAATTAACCCAGAAGTCTGCTGCTATAAATCAGTCATAAATACATAACAAAATGCATAGAAAATGATGTTCCAAATGAACCCTAGCTGGGCAAACTACTCCAGCTATGATAAGATGCCAAAATGTATGCAAAATATGGATGAAGATGCCTCCAAAAACCCTACCAAATGATGCACTGGCCTGCTGGTCTGAAGATGAGGGTTTGAAACCCTTGCAAAGCTCCCAAATGATCTCCAAATGCCAAATTGCCCCCGAAGACCTAATCGCACTTCCTCCAAATAGGGTGCTCCACTCTAGGGTGAAACCCTAGACAAAATAATGCAAAATCTGCCCTCAAAATGTTGCTCAATCTGATCTGAAAATCCGAGTATAATTTCCAGCCCTTAATCCCTCATAAAACGCCATTGAAGCACAATGAAAAATACCCTCTCAATTTTTTCTTGATTTTTAATATCAATTACAATGCAACACACACCCGTTAAGGTTAGCTCCAAAACCAAAACGATGCGGAATAGTAACTCTAACCAAGAATGCGCCCTAAGACCCGACGAGGGAGGAGGGGCGGGCATATGGTCAGAGGATCCCTAGGATCTAAATAACTCAATAACTGAAACTGATTACAACTGAAGTAAAAAGATAAAACTCAACGCCAAGAATGTTCACCAAGATCCTTGGAAGGCAAGGTGATAGCATATGGTGGAGTACTTATTACAAAACTGAAATAAACTTAGGCGGATAACCAGCCATGGAAGTTTTCAACACTAACTAATTCATCCATTGCGGTAGGCATCCACTCAAGAGTGGGGATTCACCACTTGACAGTGGGTACAAGGAAAGATTAAACATTCATTCTCCACACTGGTGGTAAACCATCCAGGGGTGCTTAATGTGAAATTAAATGAAATAATTGCAGCAATAAAGGACTAGAATAGTACTACTGTTTATAGTCTTACAATATGAGAAAGAGCTGCAAAATTACATGAGAATTACAATAGCTTCAAAGCGCATAAGAACTGGATGAACCCACACAATTAATTATTTTTCAAATGTTGAAACATGAACCAAAATCTGAACTACTAAAGTCTGATAATAATAACCAGCAAACTGAAAATGAACAACCAACAATCTGTGAATTAATGAAATGTTCATAACTCTTTCATTTTACCTCCGAATTGAATGAAATCAAATGCAGATGCTTTCTAGGAGGTTGGTGCCCAAATTGCAATAGAGAAACAACTTCAAAACACCTTCAATCTTTTGGCACGAATTTCAATGCCTCCATGAAAGGTACGACCAAGCTGGGAGGGGCGATTTGCTCTAAAAAATCAGATACTTGATAATAAAATCTCAAATTTGGTAGAAAGGGTTTCCCTTAGTAAACAATCACTTATCAACAATGCTTAGAACCATATTCAATCTAATCAAAGAGCTGTGAACAAAAACCACTTTCAGCTGTAGATGAACCAACAACTCAAAATTGACAAAAACTCCAAAATTCTTCAACAATTGAGCTCCATCTGCTAGTTTGAATGAGAAGCAGCAAGAAATACCAACTAGGTGTTATCTTTCAAACACGAAATTGGATTGACACTAGGAGGTAAGCATCCCTTGAAGTAAAAACCAAGTTGTCATTTCGACAGCATAACATTAGCATAAGTTCATGGGTGCCAAATGCTGGAGCAAAGCTTCATTTTAAAGAAAATGAGATGACTTTTCAATTACCCATCAAGGTACACCAAAAGCCACATTTGAAACTTTTCAAATTTCAAAAATTTATTAATTTCTCCTCAAGTGGCGTCCATTCCAAGACAATATAAAAACTTAATAAAAAATATAATTTCCTTTAATGAAGGCGTCCCCCCCTTCATGCCCCTTTTTTTAACACAACTTGAAGTCAGAGCACTAGGCTATGGGGGTCAACATGAAATTATAACAATATTGCCTTGAAATGAATTATTTTACCAACATAATGCTTTTTAAAGCCAAAACTCAAACCCAAGCAACTGATTCAACTGAAAATGAAGAACTGAGGAGCTGACAACTGCTCACTGCCATAAATAGTATTTACTAAAAATAGTAAACACCCAGAAATGTCACAAAACCTCCAAGCAAGGAAACCCTAATTTCACCTCAATCAAGCCTACGGGTCTCCGAAATAGGCTAATGAACTACTGGGTTGATCACTGATGAGAAGGGGACATTACACACAAGTAGACCTCTGTCATGAAGTCCTCCCAAGATGAGCTAGATTTTTGTCCAACTCACCAACAATTCACAAGGGTTTTCGTCCTTGGAATAGATGCAACAAGTTGCTGGTTCAAACTGAAGATAATATGCACGAGAATGAAAAGTCTCCACAATGAACTTGTATATATAGCAAACTCACCTTATCCCTCCAATTTGGCCGACCCAAATTGGGTGCCCAATTCCTCTTTTCAATTTTGAATTTGTTTCTTTTTTTATTCTCCAATTTGGGCTCACTTTTTCAATATTTAAAATATTATCTTTTTATTGATTTTTTCCTTCCTTTTAAATCCAAAAGGGGTCGCCCTACCCTATATAAAATTTATAAAAATAATTTGGCTTCACATAAAATAATAATAAATTATGGGAAATTAATTCCCAAGTCCTTCAAGCCAAATAAAAATAATTGAGCTAGAAAAGAATTATTTTTCTAATTATGCAAGGCTCAAACCACAAATTCGGGGACATTACACCAAATGTAATTAGGAATATATGCCAACATACATACTTAATAATCCATAGTTAAACAAATTGAATCCATAGTTGCATTGAAAGGAGTATTTCAAATACACTTTGAAACTGTTTTACAATCCTCTGTGTGGATAACCAATCAGCACAATTATCAGACCAGCAAATCAACCAAAACATGAGCATGCCCATCCCCTGAAATCAACCAAAAAATCAAGGAGATATTTTCGTACAAAATAAATTCCTGCATTTAGTAACTTCTTTTGGCCTAGAATACATTCAGCACAAGGCAAATAGAACTAAACTATGATAGTTGATGCCTTAGAAACTTTTAGATTAAAGGGCACAAGAAATTTATAGCAAGGCATAGCCTTGCCCATCTTGCAGCATATGGGTGTGGATGTTAACCTATTTCCATCAAATCTGCACTTTTTTCCAACATCCCCTACCAGCAGCAAAAAGAATATTTGGATTGTACAATTAAAAATTCCTGCCCAGCTGTGTAAAACTCAATCAAACACATGAACTGCAGCCAAATTTTCTGGGTTTCATTTAATGTAGTCATCTCACAAGTTGAAAGATTAGATTCTTAGCATCGTATATTTCCCTGCACAAGACTTGAAAACACTGTAAGCACAAAAAGACAAATCAAATCAGATTACCAAAATCCCCTACTCCCACCATCATATTTGACCCCTATTTATTGCATCAACAAATCTCTGGTACATAGTGAATAAAATGTCTATACTACATCTGTTATAAGCAATATGGGGAGCCAAAAAAATCATATTTAAAAGAAAAAGTCTTTTCTTAGAGACCCCCATATGCTTTAATCATTTCCAAACAAAGACAATAGAAACATGCCAAGTTTTATCATGGTCAACACCTTGTGTCTCCCTTATAATCCTCAATGCCAAATCATGCCACAACAAAAGCAAATGTCTTCACCCTGTTTGATATCTTGCATCTACTTTTAAGAAAATTTCATTGTCTTCACATAAGACAGAATAAGGCGCCCTTTCATATAACATAAGGCGCCTAGCATCACATATATTTTTTATGAAGAACATTCATAAAAATAAAGCTCATGAAGTGGCAACATCCTTAGGCACATTTACCATATAAAACAAAAGAGACTGCCTTCCTATTTTAGCACCATCCATCTCATGCTGATGTGGAATTTAAGAATTAGAATAAGATTTCAAGGTGGTGTCTAACAAATGCTAACAGAGAAAGAATTTCTAGTGCCATTTTTACATGAGGTTTAAATGCCCACTTTGTGATGTAATAAAGTAGGAGTCCTTTGTATGTGGCGCCTACCATTTGGGTGGGCTTCTACCTTATGCCACATTTTTTATTTTTCTATTAAAAGATAATAAAAATAAACCTTTTAAAATCCTCTTCACTCCTTTATCTCACATGGAATAAATTTGCAAGACAGAATAAAGGTGTGCACACCTAATGCATACCATGTCATCATCAATCTATAGTTATACCATATTTTTCTATGTAGGCCATCACAACAAGATAAACAAAATAGTCGCGAGCATGTAAAGTCAATCTTAGATCAACTTGCAACTTTAGTTGCTCCAAGTAAACATAAGAATAACAAGAGAACCCTTGTAGGCTGCAAGTAAACAAGAAACAAAAGCTGCAAGCGAACTGGCAACAGTCACATCAGGTGAAGCCAACATAGAGAATCTTATTTTGTGCTATTTCCCAAACACAATCAGAAGACAAACCAAAGAGAATAAAATACTGCATGTTTTAGCAAAGCTGCAAAAGCCAACATTGACTTTGGTTGGGGGTGAGTGCTCCCTATAGGCACTGCAGGAATTCAGAACTCTGGGAGTAGACCAACATAACAAAAGGAGATGGTCTAGAAAAACACAACAAAATACATATACACCAAATAGTACACAGAAATATACACAAGACCCAAGACACAACTATGAAGGTTCATGCTTTGCAACTCTTAACCTATAGGCACATGATGACTGAAATGTATGGCTGCAGGTAATATCATATCCATTCTGCAAGTCATGCCTTGCAGAAAAACACTATGGCAGAAGGCCATAGGTAAACAGTAAAATACTTTTTGCCTCTATCAAACACAATTCTGATAAATGAGCCAATCCTTCTTAGGCTGAAAGTGCAATCTCTATTCAGTTGTAAAAAAATATACCCCTTGAATACAAGCACATGTAATGTTCTTATTTACAATGCCGAAACTGAAAATGGCAATCCACTTGACAAGTCAGCCACAAGTAAATGCAGTCATCATTAGGCTCATCCATGTGGCTATACACATTTTCAAACTCCATGATAGAATAGTTCACATTCTGAGCAGTACTGTTAGTATCACAATCCATGTGAAAAGGAAAATTAGAATATACATAATCCATGCCAACATTGCAAATATAGCTGTTAGCCATTCCAAGAGTATTAAAACTAAAATAGAAGGTTTAATACTCACAAGGCTCAGGAAAATATTAAATATACCTGATCAATATTCAAATCAGCATGATGAAGAAGGTTATCATGAACTTCAAACTGAAACACCTCTAGCTCAGGGGCATCTTCAAGCTGAACCACATCAAGTGAACCCTCAAGTTCATCTGAATCTTGCAGCTTACAGTTACATAAATGTTGGTGTACTCCTCCATGATAAAATCATGTGAATAGCTTAAATCTGTATCTACACCTTAAGCATATAAATCAGAAATTTGAGTCACTTTGTGTGAATACCCGAAGTTTTCAAATTGCCTCTCTGTTTTGAAACAATCATTACGATCTACTGTAGCATAACCATTGCTGAAATTAGACTGTTAATACCCTTTTCCATCTTCTCTATTCAGACAATCATTTAGGTCCACTGTGAGATTAAAATTTTTTAGTTGCAGCATGCACCATAGTTTCAATATGTGGCTCTCTGCCATAGTAAAAAATCTCCTCATCAAGATCTAAAAAGTGACCATGATCATCATAAATGCTGATATTAGAAACATCTGTATCTGACTGGTATAA
Source organism: Sequoia sempervirens (assembly GCA_007258455.2). Lineage (NCBI taxonomy): Eukaryota > Viridiplantae > Streptophyta > Pinopsida > Cupressales > Cupressaceae > Sequoia > Sequoia sempervirens. The sequence continues at coordinate 535,077,398 of VDFB02281492.1, read as the reverse complement.
ATCAGTATAAAGTTCATCAGCAAAATGGGAAAAATCTTGGGACTCAACGCATAAAGAACATAGCTCATCACCCTAATGTTTAATATGTTTCCACACATAACCATTATGTATATCCTCAAGGCTAAAATAATCAGGCAGAAAGTCAATATCTATTCTACTATTCTCATCAGTGTATTGATCTTGGATTGTAGAAATCTCTCCCTCACCCTCCTCTAAGCAATCACATGTAGTAAATGTGCCTTTTGTATAATTATCTTCAGAGGAAACAAAATAATTAAGTTCATCAAATAGAATTTTATGTTTTAGCTCCCTTGACTCATTAGTATGCACAAAATCAGCATTGTCATAGTTGAAAACACATTTATTAGAATGAAAATCTATGCATATATATTCTTCTTTATCCCCATGGCTGCCATGAAGTGCAAGACTACATACCTCTTCCTTAGAACTTATTAGCATCATAGCTTTCAAGAGCATCTTCAGTATATGATGTATTCCCAAACTCTTCACATGATGCAATCAGCTTAGTATGATCATCAATCCTCTACAAGAATGGACCCATCAAGTTGAAAGTAGGTGCATACACTGTCATCATCATTTACACAACTATCACAAGGTGTAGCATCATCCTTCTCAGTTTCTTTTGGACATATATCAGCAACAGGTGATTATAAGCAATGCCTAGACAAGAAGAATCATTAAGCTAATCCTTTGAAACTGCAGAGCCATTATTACCAGTATTAAGAGAGGAAATATCTATACTGTATGAAGCCTCAACTGCATTTGCCCACACTTGGACATGGTCCATAATCTTAGGATTGAACTCAGGTGGAGTAAGGCTTGCCCAAGGATGAGAAGTGTCACGAAACTAGTTTGTGCACTCTTGTTCATTTGGCCTACAATAATCAGGTATGCAAGTTAATGCAACCACAAACCTTCAACAAAAATCTGAAGTCAACTCACCCTCTTGCCTTTTAATTGTTGAACATTCATGGACAAGAGAAAAAAGATCAATACCATCTGCCCACTCCTCATCAAAGGCTGCAACTAAATTGTCCCAAGAAGAAAAATAGCAGTCTGGAAAACCACACAACCATTTCATTGCTCCATCACTCTCTTAGGTTTTGCAAAAAATCTCATCCAAATGTCTTCATCCTCATATTGATACTGATGCATAAAATCAGAAAATACTTGGACATGTGCATTCCCTTGAGAGAGATCTTGTCCATCAAACTTAGGCAATTGGAAATAAATTCATTTGGCAATTGGCATACATTCAAAGTCATAATTTACCCACGTCAAGTCTAACTTTTCATATACATGAGCAAGGGAAATATTGGGAAGCCTGATTTTTTTGAGACTTGGGGGCTTGATCCTTCACAATAGTAAGCTGGGATTTGGACTGCAATCTAGACTTAAGCAGTTTGATTTCATTTTCAAGTTCTTTGTGCTTTCTCATTAATTCATTTTGTTCTCTATCAAATTTATCCTGCAATTGCTTGAATACTTCTAGTTTTGATATGAATTTGGATAATGAGCATGGCTGCTAGGACAACAAGAGAACTGAAAATCATTCTCACAGTATGAAGAAGCATCACTATAGTAGTCTGAATTGTATTCATTAGCAAAATACCTAGGTCTCAAATCATAAGGAGGTGCATACAAGGTAGCAGCCCTAGAGTGATCATTATCATACCAAGAACCCATGACCAGAACATTCTATCAATAGAGCAAAAACTGATTTCTTACAATTGTGTGTTTCTTCATTATGAACGAAACTGTCTCAAGAGAGAGGAAGGAAATCCTTGAGTACCTTTGTCAGTGTGTCACCTACTGCTGCATACACTTGAAAATCATCCTCCAGTCATCACAGTAGATAGATTTGCAGCAGTATGAAATTGATTCCTAATAGCAGAGTCACCGCCTCTCCAAAAGGTGAAGACCTTGAAGTATCGATTTTATCTCTAAGGGCAGAAAATCATTTGGGTTCATTCCAACAATAGAGTCTTCAGTGTCTCTTAACCCAGGAAATGGTTTATTGGAGCTCATTTTTCCCTAGTAGAGCTGCCATTTTGTTGGCTTTCAAGATTGTAGGTTCCACTTTCCTAGAGTTCACCCTCAACACCAGTGCAATGGGGAAAACGACACATGTAGAGAGACAACAAACTCATGCATAGAAGGTGGACAACTTTGGGCCAATTGATAAAGAGTGCATGCTCTTTGAAACGTCCCTAGGGTTTGGTTGTAGGATTCAAATTCAAATCAAATCAAATAACAGCTGTTAAATAATTGTTAGAAACCCTAGCATATGATAATCAGGAAACTGCCAATAATTTCTGTTGAAATATATGTTTCCTAGTTTTATCCTTTCAGTGAATTGAAATTTTCTATGTGCTTATTTGGTTCAGTGTGCATTTGATATTATTTATTCATCAGTTGACCTTTTTGTCTACAGGAGATTGCCCTTCCAAGAGAAGCATGTCATACAGCAGGCGTCCATGCTTGGAAATCTAGAAATGATGGGAATAATTAGGAGATTGGAATCTGTTTCAGAGACAATAAAATATTCTGAAAGTGGAGAAGGAAATATGTATAGGGAAGAAAGAAAAGGGGTGGAATCTCAGCTAAAAGTCATAGAGTTTGGGGCTGGAAGAGGTTATCTAACTCACATGCTTTTTGACTGCTATGGCATTAAGGACATAGTATTAGTGGAGCGCAGATCCTATAAGTTCAGGGTGAGGGATATGGGTTGGAACTTCTAATATTCTTGGTGAATGTTTCCCTTTTCTGAATTTGGATATTCTTGTGATATAGATATGGCATATGAACTTGACTTAAGTGCATGCTAAGTAGATTGAAATCTGTTATTTGTTTTTTTATATTCTCTGAAATTCAGATGGCACTTATTTGTGTCTGATGGACATTGGGATTGACTGAATCAATCAAGTGGCATGCTACCCTATTTTGCCTTTATTTGGTCCAAGTAGCAGCTGTTTTATCTCATAAGGATTTAAAAATTAATTTTCATATAATTCTTTTTGACATTTTTCTTCTACTTAATGCTGTCATATTAATGGTGGAAAAAGTGAATACTTTTATTCAGCATCTGTATCAAAAGTAAAAAAAAAATTGGTAGCAGTTCCTTAGCTTGACATTAAATGATATTTAAGAACTTGTTTTTGCTTCCTTTTGGATCATTGTTTCCTAGCTTTTTTTCATAACATCTATGAAATATTCCGAGCCAAATTTTTTCGATTTTTTACAATTTCAAATTACAAGCACCCGTTAAGGTTAGATGATAAACCAAAACGTACTGAAGCAACTCTAACCAGTATGTACACCAGGATCCCGATGTGGGCAAGGTGTGAGCATTGGTCAGAGGATCTGAATCAAACTGCTTATGCAAAAAGCAACTCTAACCAAGAATGGCGCCGATGATGGCGAGCATATGGTCAGAGGATCTTCTACTCTAAATACTGAAAGGGAACTCAACGTCAAGTATGTGCTACCCAATCCAATGCGGAGTGAGGGGCGACCATATGACGGAGTGATTACAATAACAATGCTTGAAAGAGAAATGCTGAAAGCTGAAAACACTCAACACCCAGAATGTGCTTGCTAACCCAGAATGGGAGAGTAGCTACCATAGGGCGGAGATTTATCTATTACAACAAGAACTGAAGGAAGAATAAGTATTACAATAACGATGAGCAATAATAAGAACAACTGGTCAGTACTACTGCCAGCTTACAAAGATGTCATTGCCTGCAATATCAAGACTTAAGATGCTCTTTCAAATGATGCATTCAACAAGGAAGCTTCTGCAAAGTATACAATGAAATCTCAACACCAACCAGATAAGGAAGATGCAGATTTCTTAAACTGTCATACAAATCTGCACTTTTTGTCATAAAACCAGCAACCTATGAATTTACTCATATGCTCATAACTCTCTCATTTCTCACCCAAATGATCTCAAATCTGATGCAATAGACCCTCAAAATGATGGCGCCTAACTTAGTAATAAGAAATGGCATCTAAAAATGGTTATTAATTACTGACACGAATCCCAATGCACTCTAGAAAGTTCGGCCTTCAAGGAATGACGGATTTGCATTATAAAATCATAAGCTTCGTATTAAAATCTGCAAATATTCATGAAGGGGCGCCCTTACCAATAAGATGCAATGACACAATACCCAGAACGAGATTATTTTTGTTTTCTGATTTACAAATGAAAACACGGATCTGCTGTAGCTTAAAATGCAAAATGCTGAAACCCACTAATATGCAAAACAGATCTAATAATGCACAAGCTGAAACAATGCTCAAAACTAAATGCAAACTCACAAATCTATCTTAAATCACCACTAGTCGCTGTCTTTCAAGCGAGAAGCAATGCCCAAGCTAGGAGGCCTTCATTCCTCGAAGCAATCCCAAAGCCAATCCGGCAGCATAACATTCCTGTAGATAAAAGATACCCAAATGATGATCCAAGTCTTCCTTTTATAATTTCAGGTTGACTTCTCGAAACCCTAAACTCCTCTCAAAGTCAAAAACCCTAATCTCCTCAAAGATGGCGTCCTTTTCCTTCAAGTTGAATATTCACTTTTAAAATAAATTCAATACTTTAATAAATGCGCCCACCTTATATCTTGATTTGACTTTGGATAAAATATAAAATAATCCTTAATGAGGCGCCACCCTCAAAAAGACCACTTTTCAAAACAACATAAAGTCAATAGACTAGGCCAAGGGGTCAACGTTCGAATAAAATATTAAAACGTGACTTTTAATTAAATATATCAACTTATCTCTCCAATTGTGCCCTGAAGCCAATAATGACCAAGTCAACTGACCAAACTGAAGTAGGAAGTCAACCAAGCCGAACCCAACTGAAAAACTGCCAGAAATAGAATTTACTAAAAATAGTAAATTCCTGAAGATGCTCAGAAAGCCGAGATGAACATACCACTGCGAAGCTCTCTGAAAACCCATAAAGAATCCGCCATTGAATCCACTAACTCTGAGCAAGGACATCCTTAAAAATAGGAAACCCTAATTTTACCTTCTGACTAGCCTTCGGGTTTCCAGAAAAAGGCCAACGGTCACTGGAAAGGTCAGGTTCGAGAAGGGGACATTACAATCTATAATTCCAAAGATGGTTATATTATGTGTTTTTTTTGATGGACATGGCAATCAAGTGAATTAATCTTGTGGATTGCTGTCAATCAGCACTTGTATTTGATCCAAGGTTTAGGTATATATGTAATGTCCTCAAATAATTTTTTAAATTTTTTTCAAATGTTTGACAAAATGCACTAGACCCTCATTTTCTGATCACCCAGATCCTGATGTGTACAAGGTGAGAGCATATGGTAGTTGGGATTTTACCATATTATTATGAAGATGCAAGAACCTTGCATTTTCTGATCACCCAGATTTCAATATGGGCAAGGTGAGAGCATATTGTGGTTGGGATTAATAGTCAAATGTATTTCCCTCGACAATGCATGCAATGAATACAATATCCATGAAAATATCAAATTCTTCCATATTTTGTATACAGGATTGAATATAAATTCAATAACTATTCAAACTGCAAAGAGTTTTTGATTAATAATGTCCATCATGTTGAGACTTTAGAACTTAATCAGTGGTAAATCCTTCTAATATACATTTATATTTTTTAAGTAATAGCAATAACTAAATATAATATCCAATGGTAAATCTAGAAACTCGAATAGTAGGATTTTGAATGTTGCGACAAACCAACTCTACAAGTGACTAGGAATGGAATATGCAAATGAACAACACCAAGACATCACCCAATTTATGTATGGTATGAACTATGAAGACCCCTCCATGACAAGTTCTAGCGAGTGATATGGCAGCTTGGAATATTCAAAGTATCCTTTCTACAAGATGCAACTGGTTTTCCATTTCTATGACAAGTCTAAAGAATGACACTTATAATATCACTTTAGGTACTTTATAATTTAAGAATAAAACCTAAGTTGCATTTCTATAAAATTAAAGTTACCTTTTGGGCAATTTTAATAAAATTATAAAATTATTTCCTTAGCTCAAAAAGGGGACATGACAAGATATTGTCTCACAAAGATTAACTTCTTTCAAAGGTTGTCTTCCACTTTGTGCTGTCCTGTTGCTGGTGGAAAAAGTCAAATTGCATTTGGCTCTCATATAATAAATAGGTCAGAAAAGATATATTAGCAGTAGCTTGGCACTGAGTGATGATAGACAACTTGTTTTTGCCCCCTCTTGGATCGCTGTTTTTTTTTTGCCCAGAGCATTGAGAAGCTCTTTTTGTTTTCAAAGTGTTTTGTAAGGAGTGTTTTCACAGGTCACCTTGTGAAGATCACATATTGTAGATTAGGAAACAAACTTAGTAACACTTTTTTGTTTCTGCTTCAGTTACACTGGTGTCTTTGCATGCTTAATCCAAGTCTTCAAAAGTTTCTTTCATTTTGCTTGAAATGTTGAATGGATCCCATGTCATGCGATCAATAGATAAGTTTAATTCCTAATGTTTAAATTACAACACATCTTTATGGTCACTGGTTTTAGAGGCCTCTTTATATTGCACTTGTAAGTTGTAAGACAATAGAATACTAATCTTTCTGACCTTGTTTGCTAGTTTCAAAAGAGTGATTGTATTGCTTTGGTTGAATGTTTCAGGCTGATCGAACTTTGCGGCAAGCAGACGGTGTGAACTTAGAGCGCCTAAGAATAGACAGTAAGTTGTCATGATCAAGGTTTTACTTGCAACTTACAAGCTTTCTTCTTAAACTTGTTAATATGACACCTGGAAGAATACTTTTGGGTTGATAATAACATAAACTATATGCTTTGAAGTCCCTATACTATTTTGTTTGTTTTCTTAAAGTTAGAAACTATTTTCGCTCACAAAGATCAATTTATTTTCATTATAATTTTTTTGTTCATTTATCTATGATGTCAAGATGGTCACTTTTTTGGGATATGAATATCATATTAATCAATTCTTGTAGTGATGCACTAGCAACCTCCTGAGCTACTTTTATTGATATGCTTTTGGGTTTTAGGTTGTGATATATCTGGCTGTCTGGTATGGAGTGTGAACAAATAATTCTAGTTTTGAGCCCACTCTTGAAATAAAAACAGAGGGCACTCAATGTGAACATTAAGTGGCAAGGAAGAAAGACAGAGGAATTATGTTAATGGCCATAAATGGCCAAAGATGGTCAATGGGGCTTGGAAGTATAACTAGTTACAACAGAGAAGAACTAGGGTAAGATGAACCTAGGCTATGAAAGTAACTAAATGCAGAAGTTAAATCAAAGAAAAAAAACTAGAGAGGGGAAACTGAAATTGGTACAAATCCCCAAACCATAAGATTTGAGTATAGGTATTTGTGAGGGAATGACAAAGTTGAGGATGATAAAAACCTGAGATCAAGAATGGAAAACAATGATCTGACAAGTCTGCATGAATTCTCCGGCTGTAAGAACCAAAGCAATAATTATTGATTACTTAAAAATGCTAATTCAAGACCTGATAATGTTCACCATAAAATGTCCAAAATCAATGGAATGCGATTGGATAATCCTAGGAGGAAGCAAAGTATTTCCCCAAGAACCACTCGTAACACCCACTGTTGAGTAAAGTCTGATGATAGAGAAGAAGCTGGTAATGTGTCCTTGCCTACAACCCTAACTACTGGTCATGGGATTCGAATGTATTTGATGACGAAATGAAATAGATCCATGACACTTGGAATGAGGGTAAGCATACTTGAGTGCCTAATGGTGGTACATGGAAGAGTACTGTCATATTGATCCATGCCCCTTTGTATGTAAATCAATGACATCAAAAGGGTGTTTAGTGGCCGCAAGTGCCGTGATGATGGGCTGAAAAAGGAGGCAATAAGCTTAGTAGCTCCAAGGAACCCATGTAAGGACATGTGCCTGAAATTGCAACCTCTCAAAGGAAAGGGTTTAACATCTCTGATCAAGGTAGTGATGCATAGAGAACCACCTATATATCTGTACATACAATGATGGTTATAAATGAGTTGAAGAATGCAAGGCTTGCCATTCTGAAAAGATTCTCAAGACAGTGGTAAATTTAAGATTGAGTTTACATACTGTTAGATATAAATTTATAATATAATATTAGAAAAGAAGTTTAAATACACTTTGTACACAGACATTTGTTGACAATGTTACTAATTGTAAACAACACATTAGTTATGTGCAAAAAGTTACAACCACCTTGTAACTTCCCCATTCAATAATAAATACAAGCCACACTCATTGAAGTGTGTTCCGTCCAATTCTTTAAAACTTTGTGCATTCATTCTTCCAATATTTGGTCTCAGAGTGAGGAGGCCTTAGGAAGGGCATGCTCATCTAGGCTATCTGGAGTGAGGAAACCATTGGAGACCGTGTGCTGATCAAGAGGAAGATTGAAGGAAGAGGAGAATTGCTGTATAAAGGAGAAATTTCATGTCAAACCCACTGCCTAAGGAGACAAATTGTGGTACTGATAAATGGGTACCACATGGATGAATAGTACCAGCACTGTATGATACAGATGAACAGTGAAATGGTACATTTTTTCGAAAGAACGACTCTTAAATCTATTTTGTTGTATTTCCCTGTTTAAGGGCCAATTGTAATTTGTTGTTGAAGTCTGTTTTGTTGTTGTAGTTTGCTGTTAAAGTCTGCTGTTAAAGGTTGATTGAGGAAAATGAGACTGCCATCAAGGGGTGATTTTCACAAGGAACCGTACGGGTTCTGATTTTTTTGAAACTCTTTGCAATTGTTTTCTGTCAACATACAAGTTTTGCACTATGTTTTTGGTGAGAAATCCTGCATCATTTTGAAATTCTTTGGTTTGGAAGTTTTCCTATAAACCCTATGTTCAATATACAAAATCTTGTTTTACTCAAACCCAAAAATTGACAGGCCAAAACTTAAATGTCTAGAGTGACAAAATACTCACCCTTTCTGAATATAGGAGTTGTGATAGAATCATCCTAAAAACATAAATTCAGAAGGGCTTCAAAGATAACTGTCATAAAGAAGCTATTTTATTAAAACTGTTTGTTTTTGACATAGTTCCATGGAGTTTTGGAATAGGGGAACAATGGGATGAGTTTTGGGCATGGGGGCCTTTTATCCAAAATTTGGGGTTGGTAGGGGGGACAATGACACAAACACAATATAGTACTTGAAAAATTAGTCATATAAAAATGTGAAAGAAATTGCTATTTATCGTTTATGTAAAGTTAAAACTGTAAATATAATGAATGAAATGAAATGAAATTTTTTAATGACGTCCACGAGGCCAAAGAAGCCTATGGGACCCAAGAGCAGTACAAGAGCCTCCCACAAAAAGGCCCTAAACAGATTGCAAACTCTGATCGAGATCAGCCCTTCTGCAGTGAATTTTGATGATGAAGTTTGCAGTTTTGTCTAACCTTGATTCTTCAAACAGGGTATTTAAATTATCGACCTGCACGGTGTCCCCATAACTTGCCCGGATGTCTTTATACGCTGAGCACTCCATTGAACTAATTATGCATTGAAAATTGAAAATTTTGAATATCAATATATTATTATATTTAATATCATGATTACAATAGGTAAATTCCTTAGTGAGATCTAATCATCCTCCCCAAAAGTTATGACAAATGCCTCAGACCGATCTGCCTAAAGCTCCTCCAAATGAACACCAGCCAGTCCTGCTTGTGCAGCCTAATCCTCATCATTTTGTGTCTGGTCCTTTGGGTCTACATCCCACTATTTTGCTGGACTCTTCTTGTATGCAAACTCATGGAATCCATTAGACACAAGGCACTATGTATAGCCATGAGCTTCTTTATTCTTCTAGAGGTAAGCTTGTTACTCTTGATAGAGTGGATGAAGCTATATGTAGACTAGTTCTTATCAGCAGTAGATAAACTACAAATTCGTGACAAGAGGCAAATGATTGGTGTGGTTATCAATAATTGAAGCCCATGCAAATTTCACCATAGTATTGAGTTCTTTTGTGCTGCTATCCAACTTTGCCCCTTTTGCATCACCCTTGAGTGTGGCAAATTTGCTCTAATCATGATGGATGATGGTGGCCTTCTCTCTATTGTACATCTTTAGAATTACTTTCACGAGGCCTCTCTTCATCTCACTATCTACCATAGGGACAACTCTGTTAGGCCTTTTTTCATATCACATTGAGTTAAACTATGCAAGGGCTTTTGTAATGTCCCTTTCCCAGTGATCACTCTAGGAGGACTTAATAGCCTATTCAATTCTCGTAGGCTATAGTTGGATAAAGGGAATTGGCTAATTTAATTATTTAATGTTGGCTGGCGAAAAAAAGTACATGTATAAGGTAATATTAAATAATTAGATTAAATGGCGTTATAAAGTGACTTTGGGGAAATATTCAAAAGGTACTATATAAAGTCACTATGTTTTCTTTTATGAGCAGGAAAAGCGCAAGGCATATTTATAGTGGAGTTGAGCCTCATTTGCATTATGCTTGCTTATTTTCTCTAATTGGTGATTTAAGGAGTTTTCGACTCTTGGCGTTGGGACAAAAACCCTAGGGTGATTGTTATTGCGAAAGGCAATGGTAAAATATTTGAATGAATTTATTTACAAAAGAGATGTACATATATAGATTTACAAAGAGTCGATGTTTCTAAAAAGAAACAATTGATCAGGAGCAAGAATAGAAACATTCTATTATACAACAATATTGAGCATTAATAAATAAATAAATATTATTTTAATACCCTCCCTTAATGCTCAATTTGTCAACTACACCAAGATGCCCCCTGAATTTTACAAACTTATCTGGACTGAGCGACTTGGTGAGAATATCTGCTGTCTGATCCTTTGTAGGAACATACAACAACTGAACTGATCCGTCTTCAACAAGCTTTCTGATGAAGTGACAATGAGTTTCCACATGCTTGGTTCTTTCATGGAAGACCGGATTCTTGGCAAGTTTGAGAACTCCTTGATTATCACAGAACAAGGGAGTCGGACCTGCTTGAGATATTTGCATATCCGCAAGCATCCGATGAAGCCAAACTGCCTCACAAGCTGCCTTAACTACTCCCCGATACTCTGCTTTTGTCGAGGAGAGAGCTACTGCCTGCTGCTTCTTACTAGTCCATGTGACTGCACCAGATCCCAAACTGAACACATACCCAGATGTTGATTTCTTGTCATCAACCGAACCTACCCAATTTGAGTCTGTGAAACCACTGAGTCTAGGATCATGACTCCTAGTGTACAGAAGTCCATAATCAGAGTGCCCTTCACATAACGCAACACACGCTTCGCTGCTACCCAATGATCAGCCTTGGGGGCTGTCATGAAGTGTGAAATGTAGCTCACTGCAAAACTGAGGTCAAGTCTAGTGGCAGTGAGATAGATGAGGCTGCTCACTAGTTGCCTGAACAATAATTCATCCACTATTGGTGAGTCTGACTTAGCTAACAACTTGAGCCCTTTTTCCATGGGTGTGGAGGCAGGTTTGCAATGCTGCGTTCGGAACTTATCTAGTAGACTTCGAGCATATTTGGACTAGGAGATGAAGATACTGCTCTTGGTCTACCAAACCTCAACACCTAAACAGTAATGCAAAAGTCCCAAATCTGTCATGTCAAATGTGTTGCACAAATCATGTTTGATCTGAGCGATCAAATGTGCCGAACTGCCAGTAATGATTAGGTCATCCACATAGACAACAACAATAAGTATATCACTACCAGTATGTTTGACATACGGATTATAGTTAGATGGACTCCTTTGAAAGCCATGATCTGTGAGGTACTTGTCAATCTGTATGTACCAAGCCCGAGGAGCTTGTTTTAGGCCATAGAGTGCTTTTACCAATCTGCACACCTTGTGTTCTTGACCAACAACCTTGAACCCTGGAGGCTGCGTCATGTAGACTTCTTCCTTCAATTCACCATTGAGGAAAACACTCTTAACATCCATCTGATGGACTTTCCAACCAAACTGGGCTGCTAAGGTCAGGACGAGCCGAATGGTACTCATCTTGGCTGTAGGAGCAAAGGTCTCCTCGCAGTCAATGCCTTCCTTCTGTGAGAACCCCCTTGCAACTAGACGAGCTTTGTACTTGTCAAGGGTTCCGTTAGCTTTGTATTTAAATTTATACACCCATTTGTAGCTAATGGGCTTCTTCCCTGGAGGAAGATCAGAAAGGACCCAAGTGTGATTCTTTTGAATTCAACCTCCATAGCATTTTCCCACTCAGGAATTGCTTTAGCCTCTGAATAAGTCCGAGGCTCATAGACACTGTGAATGTTGGCCATGAGAGCAAAATTGACTGTATGCCATTGGTTTCTCTTGTTTCTGGATGATCTACCCTCAATGAGCTCATCATCATGAAGATCACCAATAGTCTTAGCCCAGCATTTAGGTCGGAGAGTAGAAGTGCCAACATCAGATGTAATAGGAGGAGCTGGAATTGGTTGTGGATCTGGAATAAGTTCTTCGGGTGGAAGATCAATATCATTCGGAGGAAAATCAGGTTGAGCATCATCAAAGACAGAGTCTTCATCATCCTTCCTATCAGGTGAACCTAACGGAAGACGGACACCCAAATCAGAAGCCTTCAAGGGCTTATCCTTAGAATGCTGAACATATGAGGAGAGGTGAAAGGGTCCTCGTTCTTCATCAAAGACAACATCCCGACTGAAGATGAGACGATCAGTGTCTACATCAATCAATTGGTAAGCCTTATGGTTGTCATTGTACCCTGTGAACATAAGCTTTTGACTCTTGGAATCCAACTTTGAGTGCTTGGCATCTGAAATCCATACATATGCTAAAGAGCCAAAGATTTTCAAATGACTGATCCTAGGTTTTTGACCAGTCCAAACTTCCTCAGGAGTCTTCCCCTTAACGATGTGGGTAGGAGACCGATTAAGGAGATAGACAACAGTGTAGACTGCTTCTGTCCAAAATTTATTAGGGACACTCCTGTGTTGTAACATGGAGCGGGCCATCTCAACAATTGTACAATTACGTTGCTCTACAACACCGTTTTGCTGAGGAGTGTAGGGTGTGGTTAATTGGCGTTTAATTCCATGTGTATCACAGAAGTTGGAGAAAGTAGTAGAACAAAATTCCCCCCCATTATCTGACCTCAAAGTGATTATGCAACAACCAAACTCTTTTTCTACTAAGGCCTTTAACTTTTGAAATACAGTAAACACATCTGATTTCTATCTAAGAAAGTACACCCACATTTTATGATTGGAATCATCAACAAAAAGCAAGAAATACCTGCAACCAGTAACAGAAGGTGTATTCATTGGCCCACAAATATTAGCATGAACCAACTACAGTACCTTAGGGGCTCACCATGAGTCACCATCCATGAATGGTGTCCTGTGGTGCTTCCCAGCCTGACAAGCTCCACAAACGCCATGATGCTTAGTTTGAATGTTAGGTAAACCGGCTACAAGTCCCTCTCGAGCTAGTTGAGACAGATATTGCACATTTAAGTGCCCATACCGCTGATGCCAAAGAGTGGTGATAGCAGAATTTCTGGCTGCCATGGCTAACTCCGGAGAATCACCTGTATCCACAAGTCTCTATAGACCATGATCCTTAATACCAACAACCACAGTGGTGCGAGTCTTTGGATCAACAATGGGACATTTGTGTGTACTGAATACCACATCCAACTGAGGAGAGTGTCTCATGATCTGACTGACTGAGAGAAGGTTTAGTTCCATGTCAAGAACGTAGTATACTGTTGGCGTAACAACTAACACCTCTGGAGTAAAAGTTGTTATGAACAGCCTATGCACACTACGCAATGAGTGCTCTTCAAATTAGGAGGGGAAGCTCCCTCGTTGTGCTTTGACAAAAATACTTGCAAAGGGAAATAAGCTAAACTATGTCCTGTCTTTTTGTTTCAGCTGTAGAGGCACAAGGCTTTCTTGAAAGAACTTAGACGTTGCAGCTGAGTATTTTCTGGTTTTGCAGATCCACTAACTACAACTAAACTAATCTATCCAATCTCCTCAAGAAAACAGAGCATGAGGAAACGGAGCAAGGTTTGACTATCTGACGATAAACAAATTCAGATTCTCTACTTGAAGGCAAGGTGGCGCGACTATTATCTCCCGAATAAGTTCTTGGGCAATAAACAGATTTAAGAATTTACCATGACAATCTTATGAAACCCTATGTGGCATAACACTTGATCAAAATAGTAAAGACTTCACAAAACAGATTTATCATCACAATCTCACGAAACCCTATGTGGCATAACCCTTGATTATAATGATAAAGATTCACAAAACATATTTATCACCGTAATTTCTCGAAACCCTATGTGGCATAACGATTGATCACAATGATAAAGATACACAAAACAGATTTATCATCACAATCTCTTGAAACCCTATGTGGCATAACAATTGATCACAATGGTAAAGATGTTCAAAACAGATTTATCTAAACTATGGAAAGAATCCACCATTACAATCTCTTGAAACCCTATGTGGCATAGCAATTAATCGTAATAGCGAAGACACATGAACAAATACCAAAAGAGCAATATTGAGGGGCAAGGTAGGCGCAGATATATTTCTCTCTCAAGCAAAAGTTATTACAATGAGCAAAAGCTCTTATTTATACATCAAAGGTGTAGGAACCCTAAAATCACCTTGAGTCATCTGATTCTTACACCAATGCATGCAAGTTTCTTGCTAAGCCCTAATGAAAGTAAAATTATACAGTCAATTTGAAAACTACCATCGATTAACGAAACATCTAATCTAAAAATGGACAATTGTGCAAGCATGCATTCCTTATTAGCCGAGTTAACTGGAAAACTACCATCAGTTAACAAAAAACCCTAAAAGAAACTCCAAGTAAACAAGGCGAATCTCAGAATAGATATGCATGAGGTGAGACAGCCAGTTAACTTGAAAGGGTAACACCAAGTTAACTCCCGTGTATAATGTCTATCCTGAGAAGTGGAAACTGAAGTCTACTGGTCGTGATCTCGAGCAATCAATCCCTCAATGAGATTGTTAACTGTATCACTATCTAGAGCTATGAGACTCTGACGAAGAATACTATGTCGATGCAGCATATCCTCACCAGCTGTGATCTGAGACTGAAGTTCACCCCTACTCCTCGTTGCCTCGTCGAACAATGCTGACATGACTGTAAGCTGAGTAATCTTACAGCCAATTGTTTCCCCACTGAAAATGGTATGAATGAGTGCCTGGAGCTCTGACTGAACATTGGTAAGCTCAACGTAGGCACCACCCTCGATCTGATACCGGCACGGTAAGCGAGATACTAGAGTCCTCACAAACCGGAGTGCACTAGTGACGTGCTCTCTACTCTCAACCAACTCTGATGCTAAAGTGTCTTCTATCTTTGTCCTGAAAACCAACTGTGTTTTCCAAGAGTAGATAGTCTCTCTATCCTCTGCATCTGTGACTGCATCATAGGCCATACTCAGGTGAGCAATCATAATCTCGTCCCAGGGTTTGTTAATAGCCATATCTCGTTCCTCATCCTGAAGACGGATACGGAGCTCTCGTGCATTGTACCGCAATTGATATAACTCTGTAAGCATAGTACGGCCTCTAGCAATGAACTCCTCCTCCCACTCATCCAAACGCTTGCCATATGCAACCAAGTGATTGAGTTGACTTTGCTCTGCTGGAGGCTCAAGCATCGGCGGGAGTGTGTTAATGGCATCTGGTCTGTGTACAAGGCTAGAAATATACTGACGAAGCTGTCTGATTTCAGCCTTGAGGGCTGCCTTATCCTCTCCGTCCTTTAGTATTCTATCC